>CM053606.1:60225748-60356033 GCA_028646535.1 Procyon lotor | reverse complement strand
CCAGCCACCCTTAGTTCGTTTCGTGAGTCTAGGAGTCTCTTATGGTTTGTCTCCCTCCCCATCCCTTCCTGTTTCATTTCTCTCCCCTACCCCCCAAACTCCCTCCTTGCCTCTCAAATTCTTCATATCAGAGAGATCATGTTATATTTTTCTTTCTCTGACTGACTTATTTCACTTAGCATAATACCCTCCAGTTCCATCCACGTCATTGCAAATAAGAGCCCAAACTCTTAACTGTGCTTTATTCACTCCCCTCAAAGCTGTATTCCCAGTGGTTGGCAGGCTTGCTTGATTTAAATCCCATAGCCTTAGCCAAATCCTTAGCCCCATTGCGCCGGGGCAAATAGAGCAAGAGTAGCTTTAAGTCCAATATGACCACTCTCCAGCCATTTCTTAAAAACCTTCGTGGTCTGTAGTGATGAGCTACTGAATTTTATTTTGTAGCCTTCGAACGGGTTTCTTATGCTTCCTCAGTTTAGTTACATCACATAGTGTTGTGTGTGTTTGATTCCCAGTTTGGGGAGCTACCCAGAGTAGCTCTATTAATCCTTTGAATCATGTCTAGTCAGTGAATACTCTTTTAACCTTTGGCCTAACAGCCTAGTAGTCAAGGTAAAAATCTACTCTTAACTCACTTCTAAAGGAATGATTTTATTTATTTATTTACTTACTTACTTACTTACTTACTTATTTATTTAGTTCAGTTAGCCACTGTATAGTACATCATTAGTTTTTGATATAGTGTTCAATGATTCATTAGTTGCATATAATACCCAGCGCTCATCACAACACGTGCCCTCCTTAATTCCCTTCACCTAGTTATCCCATCCTCCAACCCCTCCCCCCTGAAACCCTCAGTTTGTTTCTTGGGGTCCATATTCTCTCATGGTTCATCTCCCTCTCTGATTTCTCCCCTTTCCATTTTCCCTCCCTTCCCCTTTGGTCCTCCATACTATTGCTTAGCATGCTATTCCACATACAAGTGAAACCATATGATAATTGTCTTTCTCTGCTTGACTTATTTCACTTAACATATCCCCTCCAATTCCATCCATGTTGATGCAAATGGTGGATATTCATCGTGTCTGATGGCTGAATAATATTCCATTGTATATAAGAATCACATCTTCTTTATTGGTTCATCTGCTGAAGGGCCTCTTGGCTTTGGGATTGTGGATATTGCTGCTATGAACATTGGGGCGCATGTGCCCCTTCTTTTCACTACATCTGTATCTTTTAAAGGAATGATTTTTAATAAAAGGCACAACTCTCTTTCACAATTAGGTGTAAAATCTTGGAGAAGTGTAATCCAAATAAATCGAACACCTTGATTCTTGCCTCTGGCTGTCAACACCCCAACAATAAAACAAAATAAATAAATCACTCCCTGTCAACATCCAGAAACATCAAAGAATATTGTAGAACTCTGTGGTAGTTTTCCCTAGAGTTGGCCCAAGGGTTTTACTGATACATCACATAGAACACACCTGTATCCCTCTTCCTTGTTCTTCCAGACTGCTGAAGCCCATGCTCAGTGACCCTTGTTATCACATGGAGACTTGTTATCACATTCTGAATGTGTTCTCTACCAAAGAATAGCTCTTGGAATTTTCATGAATAAAATTATCTACCATGTTTTACTGGAATATAGGAAGTTTAGGTGCTATGGGATTCAAACTCAAGCCTGAGAACTTGGGAAATGTGGCCAAGGATGTAACATTTCAGCTGAGACTTGTGGGAAGAGGAAGAAGAATTTTCCAGGTAAAACAAAGCGTAGGAGGCAGGGGGTTAATGGGAGAAGAAGTGTATTGCTTGGAAAAGTCTTCTCTCCACTCAAAACTATGATATGTAAACCCCAAAGAAGAGAATCTGTTTGGACCCTTTAGCCAAAGGCATTTTCCAGTGGAAGTTTCTCATGGAAAACCTTTCTTTTAGAATCTTTGGGCAAGAGGAAATGGTAAGGACTATTCTAAGCAGTCTACTTCAGACTTACTATCCTACTTAAAAAATGTATGCATCATACAGAGGAAAAATGACTTGAATCTTATGTTCTCATATCACTTTCAATTGGATACATTATTGTTAGTACTTTTCAGCTCATTGTTGCTGTTTATCCAGTTGGTATAGTTCAGTTTTTGTTTGTTTTGTTTTGCTTTGTTTTGATTTTACTTTCCTTTCTCCTTTCTGCTACTTAACTTTGGTCCACTCAGTCATCCATTCAGACTTCTACCAGAGAAAGAGAAAGAAATGAATCAGTTTTACTTTTTAGGTAACTGCTTTCTTAACTGTTTTGATGAGAAAGTTGATGAAAAATACTGGATTGCTGGACAATGAGAGGCTTTTCAAATCTCTGGATTTCTTTAATAACAACTCCCCTTTGTTGCCAGAGGTATTTAGTATTCTGTATCTTATTGTTACATTACTAAAAATTGTCATTTAAAGTTCTTTCCTGTTAAACGTCTCTGAGGATTAGGGAGTACCAAATAGAACTTCTTAACCACTTAATTTATCTTTTTGAATTCTGTTTGTTTTTTTTTTAATTTAGATTCAGGAGGAGGCAGATAAGACCTTGAGTTCTTTGATAAAGGAACTGCTATTATAAATTATTTCTACATCCTGTCACCTTCTTAAAAATTTTTGTGTTAATATTGAAAATTTAAATTTAATATTGAAAATTGAGATACTGTAGTATTACAGAGGCATTGCCCACTTACTCAGTTATGCCAGGTGGTAGATAGGAGGTGAGGGACATAGTTCTAATACACTCAGTTTAAAGGATAGGTTTCCTTTGTGCAGCAGAAGTTAACCTGGTACCAAATGAAGCATGACCTGTTCATTTTCTTTTTTTCTTTATAACGAGTTCTGCTGTGCTGACACTTAAATATGAATTAATAGAGTAGAATGTGGTCTTTGGCTAGGGGTGGGGAACATACACACCAAAAATTGGTAAAGGACTTTGGTCCATATGTTTATTTTAAATCTTTAAGGAAGAATGAGAGAATGAGAAGCCAAAGCTGGTCAGATTATAACTTACATAGTATTCAGAATGTTACATCAAATTAAACTATGATAGAAGAAGCTCTTTTATCTTTCCTCCATTTTATCTGTTCTTTTCTTACCTCTATACTCCAAATCAGGAAAAGAAAAATTACCATGATGTGTGTAACTTGATAGTGGATCTAATCAAATGGCTCCAAAGGATCAAAATAAAAATATATCCAAATTGAGAGGAAAGGATGTAGCAATGCTCAGAATTTCAGTGGAGAGGAAAGTGCTAAGCAGACAGTCAAAACACAGGAGGTTTTCTTGTGTGAATTTGTATTTGCATGAAATTTTTGTTTCTCTCGGCCTAAACATGTAAGGCTTTGAAATTAGGACATACTAATTATAAACACATTCCCTAATTAATAAGTATTCTCCAATGTTTTTCTTGATCAAATTAAGTTAGTTATACATACACATATGTATAGGTATATATGGATATATGCACACATGTATGTATTAAAACCAGTTTTTCTTATATTTAGTATTCAAATTTATTTTTAGAGTTAATTTAACTAGCAATTTACTGTTTCTTGAATGGAAATAACTTTTTTAAAATAATAAAAACAGTATTATATTTAGTTCCAAATATCTCAGAATATGGAAGAAAATTTATTCCTTTCAGTCTACTCATTTGAATCCAATTCCTTTTAAGAATACTTGTCATTCACAGATGACATGCTATCTTTTAAGGACCATGTTTCTCCTGAAAAAATAAGCAGTAACCTTTCTACTAAAAAATACCTTTCTGAGTTTCTAAAACAGTTTTAAAAATTCCAAAGGTATCAAATATCCACAGAAGATTGAAAATGGAGTCTTTGAATTTCCCATTGGGAAGTACATTTCTTCAGAAAAATATTTTCCTTAATATTTTTTTCTTTCTGAAAATCTATTCTTTTCTTTCTCTAAGGGTTAAGTGAATCAGTTTATGTAAAATGAGACTTGAACCATTACCGTCTCAAATGGAACTTTCCCCTTGAGACTTGAAAAGTTTCATTTACACTAAGGAAATAAGTCTCCTCTCTCTCTCTCTCTCTCTCTCTCTCTCTTTTTCTGGTGGTGGGGGGTGGTGAGGTGTTTCCTGATTTGTATCATTATGGTAAATTTAGGAATTGTAAGTACATTTATATATATTCATTTACCTTTGTGCACGCATTCATGCACACACGCACACTTCAAGTTTACCAAGATAGTTTGCACTCCCACGTGCTTTGGTATAAGCTGAGTGAACTTAAGGAGGAAGGACATTACCTTTGTGATTCTAGTCAGGCAGTACTACTGAGATAACATGACTTCTAGAATACAGAACCTGTGCTCTAGGAATATCATGAACATAATTACATCTCAGTGTTCTGAGAGGAGTGGTCATAATCAAGGGATTCACTTAAATTCTCCTAATACAGAGAGGCCACAGATGAAATTGAAACAAATTTTAAATTCTCTTGTGGAATCATTATTAATGTAAAGGTAAAGATGGCTTTCTAGGAAACCTAAAGTTTTAGAAGAACTGACTGTTGAGAAATAAGCTCAGTATTTTACATATACTTTAAAATAGAATAACTCATTTTTTTAGGAGGTGTTAGGAAACTACCTGGATAGCTACCCACATTTGGCATCAGTAAAGTCTTTAAAGATAAATAGTATATGAATTCTGTGGGGTGTTTTTTATTATAAAGATTAATTTTCAAATATATATTTGTTTTATACCTTTCAACCATCTGCAGTCACTTCAAATGTCTGAGTCCATTTCTACTTTTCCTTATTGGTTTGTTGCTAGGTAAGTGATAAAGCCAGTTGTCATTTTTAACAGCCACATGGGGTCATGTCTGTTTCCATGCCAACAGATCCTCTTGGGAGAGTATTTTCAGTAAAAGCCCGGAGGTGGTGACTCCTTTGCAGCTCCAGTGTTGCCAGCGCCTGGTTGAACTTTGTAAACAGTGCCTGCTAGTGGTTTACAAATATGCAACTGACTCAAGAGGATCACTCTCAGGCATTGGTACTGATTGGGGCAATTCCAGGTATTTGTTTACATTTCTACACCTTGTGCATTTTACATAAAATAATGCCACAGTGCAGTTTGAAACTGAAAGTCTCTTTTTATTTATATAGCTAGAGAAAAAACTAAAGACTGAAAATTCACACATGCTCTTATCTACAAAGTATTTTGAACTTTACTTCAAAGTATTTTGATGAAAACACAAATATTACAAAAAAAATTGTATGTGGACAAGTCATTATTGTAGGCATATTTATAGACTTACATGAACATATTAGGTAAGAGGATAGGCAAAAATTAAATGACATTAGCAATCATTTTGAAAAGTGACAAAACAATGTTAAAATAAACCCAAAGAATGTAGAGAAAGAGAATAAAAATGAAAGCAGAAATTAATAATATAATGAAACAAACAGCATAAAGGAGATCAACATGGACAAAATATGTTTTTTTTTCTTTTGAAGATTTTATTTATTTATTTGACAGAGGGAGAGAGATGACAAGCAGGCATAGAGGCAGGCAGAGAGAGAGGGGGAAGCAGGTTCCCTGCTGAGCAGAGAGCCCGATGTGGGGCTCTATCCCAGGACCCTGAGATCATGACCTGAGCCGATGGCAGAGGCTTTAACCCACTGAGCCACTCAGGCGCCCCACAAAATATGTTTTTGAAAAGGCTAATAAAATTGATAAACAACAGGTAAGACTGATGAAGAATATGAAAGGAAATAGTTAACATCAAGAACAAAGATACAGACATCACTACAGATCCTACAAGCACTGAAAATTTTATAAGAAAATACGAATAATTTCATGCCGATAAATTTGATAATTCAGATTAACAAATTCCTGGAAAACACCTATTACCAAAAATGACAAAATTTCTTGTTAGAAAGTCCTATATAGAAAATAGTAAATAGTCTTAACTATTGAAGAAATTGAATCAATAATTAAAATCCCTCTCACAAAGATAGTTACAGATTCATAGGTCTTCACTATCCAATTCTATTAAACCCATCCAGAGAACAGAAAAGGAGGGGACATTCTGCACCTTTACCCATACCGTTGATTCTAAAACCTAACCAAGACATTATGTCAAAGGATAGGGAAAGTTCAGTGTTACTCCTGAACATAGATGCAAAAGTCTTAAATAAAATACCAGCAAAATGAACTCAGGAACTTTAAATTGGATAATGTATCCATGGCCAACTTCTGTTTATTGCATCAATTTAAGGGTGCAATAACATTAAAAAATGATCAATATGAGTTTAGTAGAATAAAAGATCATTTCAAAAGACACAGATAAATCACTTGATACAATTCAGTATATATTCATATTTTTTAAAAAATGTTTAGCAAGCTAGAAAAAGGGAAACTCCTTAATCTAGTGAAGAATAACTATACAAAACCTATAACAAACATACCTAATGATGAAATGTTGAGGGCTTTCCTTCTTAGACGAAGAACAAGACAAGATTGTCTGTTAATATAACTTCTACTTAACATTGTAGTAGAGGTCCTAGTTGGCTCAATAAGGCAAGCAAAAGAAATAAAGGGCACTAAACTGAAACTCTTTACTAATGGATATGATTGTGTTCATAAAAATTGAAATAAATCTACAAATTATTAAGTAGATTTAACAAGTTTAATGAAATCAAAGTCAAGATAAGAAAATCAATTTTTTTCCTATTTTTCCTATATCAGCAGCAAACAGCAAGAATATAAAATTTTAGGTATGATATTTTCAGTTATATCAAAGAATAATTAATACTTAGTAATAAATGTAACAAAAATGTACAAGACTTTTATTTAGCAAAATGTAAAAAATGGGAAGATACACCTTATTCATCATAGGATCAATATAACCAAATGTCAGCTCTTAAATAGTTCTACACATCTCTAGATTCAATGTAACCATAATATAAATCTCAACAAATTTTTTGGAGGAGGCACAGTCTTTGACCAAAGCTTGTTTTAACATTTATACAGAAAAACAAAGGGCTAAGAATAGTTAAGACACTCTTGAAACAGAAAAAGTAAAACGGTAGATTTTATTAACTAGGACTTATAATATATATACTAGAACTTATAATAAGTTAAAGTAATTTAAGACAGTGTAATAAAGTATAGACAGATAGACCACGAAACCATTCAGAAAAGTCGTAAGTAGACCTAGGCATATATAGAGACTTAATTTATGGGAAAAGGAGGTATACTTGATTTAGGACAAATAGGAAAAAGAAATTTGTTTTAAAAAATGGTGCTAAGACATTGAGTTTCTAAATAATAATTAAAAAAAAGAAACTTGATTTTACCCACACCATGTGCAAAAAAAATTTTTTTTTTTTTGCAAAAAAAAATTTGACTACACAAATGTGAAAGGCAAAACTAAAGATTACAGAAGATACTGCAGGGCAATATTTTCATGACTTTGAGGTATACAAATATTAGAAAAAATAGGGCCAAAAAATGCAGATCATAAATGAAAAGATGAATTTTACTATATTAAAATTAAGAATATATATTCATTAGAAGACCCCATTAAGAGGGTAAAAAGCAAACCAGTGAATGGAAGAAGGCATTTGCAATCCATATAACCTATATAAGATTCTTAGATCATATAAGAACTCCTACAAACTTCTAAGAAAAAAACCTGAACACTCTAAAAAATTGGGGGTGATATTGGGAAGAAGGGAGGGTGCTGTAATATAGGGCTCTGAGGTGTTAGGAATATTCAGTTATTTAACCTGGGTAGCAGTTATACAAGTAATCACTTTATAATATTCATTAAGCTGGACATTTATGGACTTTTATTATGGACTTCCAAATGTGTACCATACTTTTACGATTGAGTTAAATACATGATACCAATATGGCACCAGGCTATGATAGCTTGAAACATCTATTTCAGAACAAGGACTATTTCACCTTGTGAGGCTGATGTTCATAACAAATAATATTTCACCCTTGTGCACTATTTCATGGGCTCTATACTCTGTGAGCGAGGCATGGGAGAAACTACTGGACTCTTTTCACAGATGAGAAAACTGAAAACTGAGGCCCAAAGAGGTTAAGGGACTTCTCCAAATCCACATTGCTAGCTATGGGAGAGGTAGGACTTGAAACTAGGGCTTCCCCCAACCCCTAGCCCAAATCACATTAAAACAATGGGACGATCCACACTCACTAGGATGACTATTATCCCTCAAATGCAAAATAATAAGTGTTGGTAAGGATATTGAGAAGTTGGAATCCTCATGCCCTGCTTTCACTATCTCAATGTGAAATGATGTGGCTGCTATGGAAAAGTTTGGTAGAGCCTCAAGAAGTTAAATATAAAATTGCCATATGACCCAGCAATTTCACTCCTGGATATAGACCCAAAAGAACTGAAGACAAGGGCTCAAATAGATCCTTGTACAACAATGTTTATAGCAACATTATTCACAATAGCCAAAAGGTGGAAACAACTCAGGTGCCCACCAACAGATGAATGCGTAAACGCAATGTGATATAGACATACAATGGAATAGTGTCCAGTCTATATAAAAGAATGAAATTCTGCTATAACACGGATGAACCTTGAATGCAGGCTAATTAAATAAGCCAGACACAAAAGGATAAATATAGTATACGATCCCACTGTATAGGAGGTAGCTAGAGTAGACAAATTTATAGAGACAGAAAGTAGAGTTTACCAGGGAATGGTGAGGAGGAAATGGAGATTTAGTGTTCAGTGGCAAGGAGTTCTGTCTGGGATGCAAAAGTTCTGAACTAGGTTGTGGTGATGGTTATATAGCATTTTAAATGTACCTAATGCACCGAACTGTACACTTAAAAATGATAAAACTAGTAAATTTCATTATATAGATTATATGTTATTATATTATATGTATATATTTAATATATACATAATACCACAATAGAAACAAATTTAAAACACAGGATAAATATTATGATGAACTTTATTTACTTTTGTTCCCCAAATCGGGAAGCTGAGTTTATTTGGGGGTATCAGGGGTTCTGATCTTACTCCAGGAAAATCTCAGAAGGTGCGTGTAGCTTAAGTTTTCAAGGCTAATTCTCTACCAGTCTTGAAATATTTATGTTCTAGAGATCCTCCATGGTCAGTAATAAGTCAGTACACGACAGACCAATTCTACATCAAGTAGGAATTGGACAAGTGCATGTTTTGTGTCTATGTGATGGATATGTGAGGTTGTGTTCATCTAGCCTCAGCGATGAGGAGTGAGGGTACATGTGTGAAGCAAATGAGGTGGTCTGAGGTATTTCTCCTTGGTACTTACAAGTTAGCTATTTTTGTACATCCAGAGTAAGATAGAATAAAGGTAAAGCTGTAAACTTTTCACATTTTTTTGTGCTTTAACACAAACTCTTTAGATATATAGATAGTCTATAAATGTACTTCCCAAAGATATTCTTCTTGCTAAAAACAATCAAATTGTATTATTTAATTTCATTGCAAAGAATATTTCCAAAAATAATCTTTGTGTTCAGCTAGTGTGGGATCTCCCAAGAGATATTAATGGAGATATTAAAGCAAATAATCCATTCTCTTTCCCTGTAATGCTTTAAAATATCCCACAGCACTTGCTTTAGGGAAACAAAATGTTTCTTCCAATTTGATTTCATATGCTTTTTTTTAGTTCATACTGAACTTTTTCCTTACAAAAGTTTCATTTTAGTTTTTTCTGCTTCTTTTAAAAAGTTTAGGTTTGTGGATGTGTAATCTTTTTCTATTTTCTAGGTTATTTTATACTTTGTAGTTCTGAAAAAAGGAATATAATCATTGTATCCATTAGTTTTAAAACTGAGAATCATACAGAGAAATGACAATATAGTATAGTTGATAGGAGCACTGATTCTGGAGTTGGCACTCATGGGTTTGAGTCCAAGCTCTGCCATTTACTAGCTATGTAACTGTGGGCAAGACATCTGACCCCTGTATGCTTCGTAGAAAATGAAGCATACAATAATGTCTACTGAATGGAATTGTTATAAGAAGTAAATGATTTAATATTTGTAAGGCAATTAAAATAGTGCTGAGCACATGGAAAACACTAAGTATTACATAGTGTTAAATAAAATAGTATAGGTTAGCTGTAACCCTAGATTTTATGCTTTTATTTTTCCTCTGTGGACTGGAGATCTTTAACTCAAAAGGATATGTCAATGTTATTGTAATATCAGTAGTAACTCTTGCTTGGAAATTCTTCAAAAGGAAGTTGGTAGAAGCTGTTATTTACTCTGATAATTATCAGTATAATCAGGATATATTTTCAGTAGAAGGTAGAATAACTTCCAACTAATAAGTAGTGGGTTTTGATCAAACACCTTATTTTCTTTTGCACCTTTGCCTTAGATAGGAAGGGAGCCTTTTCATGACAGAAGATATCAGATTAATCATCATTCCACTAGCTCTTGACATAATAATTAATCCATATAAATTACCGAAGTGATATTAAGAAAATAATTTATATAATCTGTGATGTGAGAAATCAGTTCTTTCATTATTCATCACCCATTATGCAATTTTGATTTAATTTGGTTTTGTTGTATATTATTTTACTGCTCTATTAACTTAATGATTTGAGCAATTATTTATAGTTTGTGATACTAGGTAATAGATTTAGAAGATATTATTAGATAATTCATGATAAAATGATGTTTATGGATGTTATGAAGAATTCTTCCATTTTAGTCAGAATGCCATATTCAGCTTGATTATAATGAATTCATATTCTTCTATAAAATTCATATAACACAACTATAAATGTAACTTTGCATTGGAATGGAGGCATAGTAGCTATCAACATTATTTAATGTAGAATAGGTAGCTAATAGTACTCTTGGCCCTCAGTTTCATTGTGTATCTATGGAAGTATGATACTGTTGCTAGAAGATTCCAAAGTAAAGTGAAAAAAATAAATGAGTTGATGCTCTACCATTGTTTATTTTTTCAAAAATTTCCAATCTCCTATTGCTACTCCTGGTTTTGGAAATTCCTCATAGATGTCTTTGTCCTGACTTTATAGCATGTCTGTCTTGTCATTACCAGGATTTATACTTTTAATAGTCATGTTTATTTGCATTTGCTCATGTGGATTTCCTTGTGGATTTCCATTTTTCTCTAGATATATAGATTGGAGTGGCCTAATGCTAATCAAAGTTTTTCCAGAGAGAAACAAATTATACAGATGCACATTCTTATTTATAATTTCTTATTCTCAAATCTCTAAAAATTAAAAAGAAAGGAAGAGTAACCTTTTTATTGGCAAATCTGACCTGATCTGAATTGATATGAAGTTATTTATTGTTTTCATCCTATTTATTGTGAGTATTCATATGTTTCACTACAGAAATATTAATGGTTTGATTTCAGGATGCTGCGCCAAGGCCCCAATGGAGATATTATATTATATATAGTATATATACTATATTATTCTAAAATCTGGAAAATTCGTGTATTCTTATATATATTTGTCTGCAAGGATTGCGTGTAACCTGTAATCATGATTGTTTTTAGTGTTCTGTTATCATAAGAACAATGTGGTTTAGGAATATAAATTTTATAATTATGAATTTTAGTCTTTTAACTTTTTCTCTTGGGTTAGCTATAGTCATAGTATAGTGATGAAATATTATCAAATTATAATTAATGGTTCTAACATCCTTGAAACAAACAATTATTGGTAATGTGGCTAGCCAAGTTCTCATATCACATGTTTTTAAGAAATATTTGCCTGCTTTCACATATTATTTATAGAGATTAATGATGAATTTCAAATTAAGATGAGCCGTGGAAACAGTTTCCTAGCATGTGAGTATAATAGCTCTTTGTGGGATATCTTGGGATACTAAGATCATATGTTGCATCTATATTCAGCTCTTTAAGTGAGGCTTTTATGACCATCTTCCACCTTCCCACCTGAGCCTGGGAGAGAACATTTTTTTAATGTAGAATACATCGTTGTTATAGTATTGTTTCTCATGTAGCATATATAAATTATTAACCACAGAACACTTTAGTGAGAGATGTTAATATTAACTTGTTTGTAAAGTATAATTTTTTAACTGTCATTTGTAGGTATTTATTACCAGGAAGTACACAATTCTTCATGAGAACACCAACCTACACCTTGAAATACAGTTCACCTGGAATGACTCGCTCCAATGTTTTGTTTACATCTCGATATGGCCATTTGTGAAACAAAAGGAAGATTGCCATGGATTATGCATAATAGCAATTCATTTTTTCCCTCCAATTTAAACATGCAAAGAAAGTGACCATTAAGTGCTGTTTCATGTATATATGACATACATTTGTGAAAATATATACATGTGCACTCAAATAACACATATATATTTATTATAATATATGAAAGAAGAATTAGCAGAAAACTGGATATAAGACTTAACCTTTCTGGAAATGTAATAAACCATGTTAAATTGTTTACACAAATATGTGAATGTCTAGAATTTGCTAGGTTTATAATTAATACCTTCCTACTTACTAGAAATGTTATTTTTGCTGCAGAGTATATAAAACAGAATTGATCTTGACGATCCCATTTCAGTGTTAAATTATTTTCTAGATAACACTTCTTTTGACTTAAAAAGCATTAATAGTATAATACCTTATTAATTCTCTTATATATAGTAGCCATTTAAAATGAAAAAGCTAGAAGCCTGGTGTTGCTTGATGATAGAATTAAATATAAAACGGGTTTATCGTTACTATAGCACCCTACAAAGTACTCTAAAAATCTCAACCTGATTTTCCCAATATTTTTATTCCTCTATGTGGAAATTTAGCTACTTGTAATAATGTACATTTTCAGTAAGGCTTTAGTAAGATTATGCAGTGATCTACAATGGAAGACAATCCAGTGGGTTAAAAGTAAACAAAATGTAAACAAATTTTTATTTTCTACTTTTCACTGGGAGTCACATAAAGGAACAGAAAACGAAGCTAATAAAAATCTTTCCATCTAATTTTTGTATCTCATACCACTCACTTTTATTTGGAAAGTATATCTCCAGTGGGTATGTATGGTCAAATATAATTTCTTCTGTTCTTCAGAAGTAGAAGAGTTGACATTTCAAACTCATTTTGGTGTTATAGGATAATGTGTCACACTTATTTTATAAGTCTCTTAACGATGAGACCGACTTACACTGTAAAATCTAATTTAGAGTTTCACATTACAGCATAAAAAATAATCTAATTGTTGCAAATAGAAGATTCCGATCACAAGATATTATTAGTCATGGATGTACCCTTGAGAATTTTCTAAAATCAAAATAGAGGATAAAGTTTTCTTTGTGTCTGAAGTTATTATGCATACATTTCATAGCAATTTACTTCCTTTTCTTGCTTATAGTTTCAAAAACAATGAGTCAGATGAGCTTTCAGTTTTCCATATAAATATAAATAGCACTATCATTGACATGGAAATCCTTAGAAATTACAATAATCATCTTTTAGAAGTTTGTTTAAACTTCTCCCAATAGTCTTATTTTCTCACAGATACTAATTATTGGCAAAATTTAGGAATGTTTTATCTTTTACTATCCTAGAAACTACTTCCAGTAAATCAAGAAATGGCCCCAAAACAGGAAAACTGAGAGAAGCAAACTGTCCTAGTTTAATTTGCAAAAAGGATAATTGGCAACCTAAAGTTGTAAGTTAGATATATTTTTGTTTTAAAGCCATATTCTGAGGCTGTGATAGGCTAAGATAGGTTTTTCCTTAAATTATCACTACTTGATTCTTTGTGACTACCTAACATCCATATTCCAGTGGATACTTTTCCTTGCTAAATGCATTCTAAAGAAGAATTTGTTACTGCCTTTGGGGGAAAAGAGGATAAGAATGTCAGGATAAAGGAAATGATAGTGTTACTCGGAGTGTTTGTAACTCTATTTTGTGAATTCTTAAATATATTACAGATTTCTTAGAATAATGCAAAAATTGGGAAACTACAAAATCATTTTAAGAGTGATAAGCAAGTAGGTCTTTCCATGAAGTATTTTTAATAATTTTTCTTTTAAATTTATGATTTGTCCATGAATGAAACATAATTTTCAAATGTCTGGTATATGGTATCTATCCAGTTTGTTGGTCACTCACTTGCATTAATTTAAGTCAAAATGGTTATTTAGTATGCTAGAGTGGGTGCTTTGGGACTTCTGTCTTTAGTGATAAAAGAGTAAAATTTTTACTTAAGACAAAAAAGAATGTTCAACATGGGGATGAACCCTCTCCCCTTGGAAAACACACACACACACACACACACACACACACACACACACACACACACACTATTTAAGAACCTTTGAAAAATAAGTTAAAGTGTGTGAAACTACCCAACTAATTAATGAACAAATTTCATTTCTCTAGCTACTTAGATCTGGGGTTTTTTCCTCACATTTTCTTGCTCACATTTGCATATTTATACTGATCTAGTTTGATGTGATAATGTTGTGAATAAAAGCCATGTGCTCATTATTTATATATACTACCTGGTATGCTGTGGACTATGGTTGCTATAGTGCTTATTCCCTAATGAGAAACTAAGAAGAGAAGATTCAGTAGTAAACCATGAAAATCTTTAGAGGCCATAGAAATGTTTTAGAGGTATAAAATATTCCTTAGCTTTTATTATAAATTTTTTATTCATAAGGTGAAAACATATTAATATAAGTGATAGTACGGGTCTGATTTTCTCTCTCTTCCAGGAGAGAAAGTAACTTTATTGGAAAAACTTGAGAAGTTATTCAATATTACCAGGAGTTTTTAATAGGGAATTTGGTTTACTTAAGATGAAAGTGTATTTTCATTCTGTTATTAAAAAAAAATCCCTACTCATTCTGTAAACCTAAGATTGGAATGCTTTCCAGAATTGTATATGATTGCAATGATTTCCAGAATTATATAAAAAGCAACCTTTATTTTAAATCTCATCTATGAACATGGTATGACATGGCAGATTTGTTTTTGCTTTAATTATCCAGCATTGTAATTAGTTACCATTTGCTTTATGTAATCTGTTGAAGGAACTATGATGATTCATATTATGTTTATTTTTACTAGCAACAAATTTTATTTTACTAGTACTTCATTTACCTTGCATGTATGAAAACAAAGTTATAACAGGATCAAATATGGAAATAACCTCTGCCAGATGCAAAGATTTATACAGATTTTTTGATATGTCTAAATTAGGTCTAAATACTCAAAAATTGCCTACTAATTCCTTCTCCCTAAAGCTAAAATGAACCAAACTCAGACAAACAAACAAAAAAACCAAACTTTCTTTTCATGTAATATTTATAAACAACTAATGGTAGAGGCTTCTAGACATCAAGGACTTCATTATAATTCTCTTTTTAATTTGGAAAGGATATGATTACAGAATTTTGTTATCTAACTTGAAATTTCACATTTTAATATAAATTAATCCAAATGCTTTCATCTCTAGCATATCAAAGCCATTCTACATAAAAATTCTTTTTAAATCTAAACATACACATATTTGACCTTTTCAGATATACCAAAAAAATTGATAGTTGCATAAACTCTATTATTTCTAGGTTTCTGCAAAGCACTGATTCATTCTTAAATGTGTTTTCTTTAAAAAATAATAGCAAATACCTCGAGAGAAGAGGAACAGAAAATATCTTCCTTTTCTGTTTTGTAATGCTAATTTACATTTTGAGTCCTAGTTTCCTGGTTCTAAGGGTTAAGCAATAAAAAGTGTAACTTCAGTTAGTTGTGTTGCTGTGACCTAATGATTTTTGAAAATTGGTTTTCCTCTTTAAATTGAGAAATTTATGTTTTCAAGTTCTGAATTAGTTATCTAAATATTTTGGGTTATTATTTACAAATAAATAACATTGGAACTATATTCATGATCAAAATTTTATTCCTTATGCTGCTTTTTCTTTCTTCCTTTCTTCCTTCCTCCACCTCCTCCTCTTCTTTCTCCTTTGACCTTTGAAGTTTTGACCTTTGGTGGGCAAAGTCCAGACACGATAAATTCTACCTTTTAAATATTGGTTTTCCTTGCATTTTATGGTGGTGTATTTTTACCTCAGCAAAAATTAAACTTAGATAAAATGTGCTGTTAGGTCAAGTTCAGCTCTATGCTGAGACTTTTAAGAATCAAGTTTCTATACCTGAAAAACATTGTCTGGATTATCTGAGCTAAGATACATGGCTACAAATAGCAGTCTTGCAACCCAAAAGTGGTATTACTAAATCCTATGGCACTCTCTGAGGTTGCTGCCTTCTTTGGGTGATTTTTTGCCTTGTTCTAAATGGGTATGGGGTATATTGAAGAAAAACTATTCAGGTAACATATTTTGTATTAACTGGGCTGTATTATCTAAGAAGGGCTACCTAAAACTTTTATTTTACCCCCCCCCCCACGAACTTGAAAACTACTGATAAAGTCGTTGCTCAATAGACTAATATTTTTTCAGTTAGTAAGAAGACTTACCTTGCAAAAGCAATCAGATAATGCTGATATTTTTCTTTCAAAGGTTAACAATGGCAGTTCTTGGTCCTGACCTGGTTGGTTCGTATAATTACTACTGTACATGCTACAATATCGACTATTAATAGTTGTGTTGAAGATTCTGGGTTTCAAGATTAGCTTGAAAGCAATACATTTGCTACCATGAATCATGACTCAAATTATCCCCATGTGTTTACTACCTGTGTATGAATGCAAATGTTGTTACAGAAAATATGCTTGAAATGTCAACACAATGTGCAATTAATATTGCATTGTCATGCTTCAGCATGTGATATCTGTATGGTGAAGTGATTTCAATTACTATAATAAAAAATGTTTAACATAAGAAAGCAACAACATGTCATCCATTGGTTATTTCTGTCTTACACACAGAGACACACACACTTTTTAGTAGTAGAGGAGACTGGCTCTAATTAAGCTTTCAGGTGATGAAATATGTTTTCACAGTAATTTTCTTCTGCTGTACAGACAGCAACAGCACTATGGGGATAACTTTTACTGCTATTAAAGTCAGGTCGAGTAAACAAAATTGTTGTCAATTTTTCTCCTAGTTAGCTGAAAGGCGGTCCCTTTTAGAATTTAGAAATGACACTTTTATATCTCTCTAGTATCATTGATTATAACAACAGTATTATTAATCTGAATAGAATTATGTCAGCATCTTAGTTATGACTTTTATTTTTCCTAGGAATTTATGGTTTTATCACCATTAAAATATATTAATCCTCAATAAGGAGCATATCCTAGTCTCATTGCTATTTATACCATTGTTCTCTAAGATGTTTATATAGAAAGAAGTGAGAATATTCTTCCTTTATTTATTTATTTTTTAAAAATATTTTATTTATTTGACAGAGAGAGATCACGAGTAGGCAGAGAGGCAGGCAGAGAGAGAGGGGAAGCAGGCTCCCCGCTGAGCAGAGAGCCCGATGCGGGGCTTGATCCCAGGCCCCTGAGATCATGACCTGAGCCGAGGCAGCGGCTTTCACCCACTGAGCCACCCAGGCGCCCAATATTCTTCCTTTAAAGAAAGGAAGAACTTTGGTTAAAAGTCTTGTCATGCAGTAATAACATTAATGCCCTGTATGACTTAGCTTTTGGAATTGACAACCACATGGTGTAAATATTGACTTTTAAAAATATAACTTTTAAATTTGTCATTATTTTTGTAAGGTTAAAATATTCTATGAATGCTTCAATTTTTTTTCCTTTTTTTTTTCATTGACAGATAAAGATGTGACCAGTGTGGGTGGTTTGGTATCTCCCTATTTTATAGAATAATTTGTAAGATATATATAGATATATATAGGTATGTACATATTTCATTCAATTAAATGACTGAAAATCTTTTTACATTATAAAATAAATCATCCTGAAATAATTTCAAGTATACAAAACATCACATAGTGCCTTAAATCAAAATGAACATTTAGCTCATTTGCAGAGAGGAAGATTAGATTTTTAAATTAATTTGGAAAGAGTTATCACTTAATGATTATTCATGTATAGAACATGGCGACAACAATGTCTAGCCCCATGATCAGGTAGATTTATAAAACATCAGGTGTAAAAACTGCGATGTGTTTCTCTTCTTTCAGGACCTCTCTGAGTCTTTAGTATCTTAAGATCCAGAGAGAGTCTTCAGCAAGAGACTAGAACGTACATCAGTTTCTAAACTAATTTCACTATGGTATCTTAATTGAAATGCATCTCCCAGAACTAGTCTTCTATTGACCAAACTTTGGAAAACAACAAACTAAACCAATTCATTTATTAATAAAGTAATCAAGGTATTTAATCATTTATCAAATATACACTGGTGGTATAATTATGCATACTGACAAGTATAGTGCAGGAATTTACTTGCACTTGTCAGTCAAGAATTTGGCCATTTCCAGGGGAATATTTGAACCAGGGTTTCAAGGGGGCTGGTGTGACCCAGGTATAATAGTCCTAGATAAATTGCCTTAATGGTAAAAATGAGCTATATTAGACATTTGCAACATAATGGTGATATGCAAAGTGATGTAAAATGCTTTAGATTGTGGTCAGAATGAGGTCTAAGTTCTTATGAAAGATATTAATAATTTATTGGGTCTAATATTATAAAAGTTTGTCTTTAATAAGAATCTATTGTCACCCATCAGCAGATAAAAGCTTTGTATAACACATAGTCTATCTAGAAGCACTTAGCATTTGAAAATATCTTTTTATACAAACACAAAGTCCTGTTGGTTTACAACAAATTTCCCTCAAAGCTAGGATTTATTAAAAGCTTGTTGTATTATTTATGAGAGACAAAATTTACTGAGACAATTTTTTCCCCACGTCTAGGTTCTCTTTAAGCAACATGTTAGACACTTTGGAAGCTTTAAGCCGTTTCATCTCACTCAGTCCTGTTTTGTCCCATGTGAAATGTTGCCCAACTAATCTCCCTCTTAAAAATGTAGTACATATACGACTGTTCAGTGTATCTACAGTTATATACTAAATGGTACTATAATGGCCTAAACTGAATTATTGTATATAGTTATCAAAAATGTTGAAATTTTGATTTAGAAAGTACTGTCTTGCTTATTATGCAGAAATGACACCATTTTTATGTCTTTATAACAAGCCAGACTTCCGTATTTGATACAGTAATAAAAACATAGAGTAAGAAAAAGCAGATTCCTGGGGAGGGTATGTGCTATGGTGAGTGCTGTGAATTGTGTAAGGCTGATGAATCACAGACCTGTACACCTGAAGCAAATAATACATTATATGTTAAGAAAAAATAAGAAAGCAAATTCCAAATCTTGTCCTAAGAACAAGCACAAGCAGACGTAAACCCTTTAAGTACAAAATTGACACTGTTGTGACAAAAATTTGCAAGAATAATTCAAACCTATATAAATTTAGCCAAGCTCTGTTCTATTACAGATAGATTGTTGCTAGTGTTGGAATAAATAACTTTAAAAAGGTCAAGGAACATAATAAAATTCATTTTTAAGCCTGCAGTATTCTGTTAGCAGTAAAAGTGTATCTGCATGTTTGTAATATATCTGACTTAGGGAAAAATGTATGACATAGTGTATGTGAAAAATCTAGAGTATGTAAACCTTAATACAATCTAAGAAAATACCATTCAGCATATTACTTCATTTTCATTAAAATGATGAAAATGTGAATTCAGAAACTCACTTAGTCCTTAGGCTAAAAATAGGTAGATCATCAAAACCTAATATCATTTTAGCTCAAATTGGTATTTATCCAGTAAATGTTCTATATCATAATGTGAAAAGCACAAAGGGAAACTCAAATTTGGGGAAGAAACCGAAGGGATTTTTAAAATAGGCAACTTTAGCTAATTCCATTATGTTTTTGATTCTTCTCAAACTGAAGCAATAGACTTGTCATAAAACATTTAGCACAAATAAGGAATAGGTAGATTCCTCAGAAATTAGCTTAATTTTGTATTTTAGCCTCAGGTTTCTCAGCCAAAGATTACTTATAATTTGCTTTTGAATTCATTTCTTCTGACCATTTCTAAGTTTCTCCATTTCATCTCATTCAGTTCCACTTTTCCCATGTGAAGCATTGCCATATTGCTCTCACTTAAGAATAATAATCACTGCGCATCTTGGTTGTTTTAACTAAAACATTGAGTTCTTTTTTTTTTTTTAAGGTTTTATTTATTTATTTGACAGAGAGATCACAAGTAGGCAGAGAGGCAGGCAGAGGGGAGGGGGGAAGCAGGCTCCCCACTGAGCAGAGAGCCCAATGCAGGGCTCGATCCCAGGACCCTGAGATCATGACCTGAGCTGAAGGCAGAGGCTTAACCCACTGAGCTACCCAGGCGCCCCATAAAACGTTGAGTTCTTATCGTAAGTGTATGGAAAGAGTAAAGGGAGATCCCACTTCTGCATTATTATTTACACTTTTTTTTTTTTTTTTTTTTTTTTACCAATTTGGCTCACAGTCCTATTGTCCTGTTTCTCTGGGCAGCAAATGAATGGATACAACTTCTCTAAAGTTCTGTGGCTGCTCAGAATCTCCTGAGATCATATATCCTGGAAAACGATGAGAAGTCCACTTCTAGACCTGAAATATTCTAATATTGATCTCGCTTCTCCCTGTACATGCTAGAAATTTCCACAGCAGTTTCCCCATCCGACCTAGGTCAGTAATTATTAAAGAGGGATTATGGTTTTCTAAAAGACTTCATAGCATAACACCTTGCCAAGTAATTCCAAGGCTTTGGAGAAATGAAATGAAGCTCCTCACAAAGACTGGAGTCTCTACTATTTTCCTCAATTTATTATTTTTAATCTACTTTAATATTTACTTCTCTTATGTAATAGAAAATACAGTGGAATAGGAAGCAGATGATATGTGACTTCCAACCCTGGTTCTGCTGTGAACTACCTGGGTGGGAGAGTCTTCGTTTCCTAAAAATCACAGCAATTTTGTTGTGAGGAAAATAGCAAGCACTAGTTTCTGTAGCAAAGTATTGTAATCTCCTCACTGTATATAAAAAATGTCTCACTGATGATCCAGAGACTCTACTTTGTGATTCTCAATCTGGTGGGTTATCACTGGGTTTCAGGTTCTGCAAGAATGGGACAAAGGAAACTTGTTACCAGATGGTAATCATCTTCATTCATTCGATGAAAACCTTTCGTGGACCCAATAAATTCACTCTCAAAATCACAGAGTAAGTTATTTACACAGCTAAGAATTTTAGACAAAACAAAATCCAAACTCCTAGATTTTGTTATTCCCAATGAAGTAAGATGCACATGAAAAGAGTGACCGCTGATGCCAGGTGACCTGGGTTTCAATGACTCTGGGCCTCAGTTTCTTCATGGTAAAGTAGGGGTTTCTCCATAGTGCTGAAGGAAATTAATTGGGACAGCTCCTGTAGAGCTGTAAGCCTGGCACAGGCCTCCCAATAAATATTTGTTGTTATTTTTATTTCCACATGACTTTCTCTACTGTCTCCAGAGAAACACAATTCCGTTGATGTATCTTCGGATCAAGGGCTCCTAAAGCCAGTCTGATATTCTGGACCATACTCCGGGTTCTCACATAGCACATTTTCTAGCCTTGCTCTCCCCCTTGTTCTTGCTTTTAGAGCATGTCAGTTTTGGAAAAGGGAACAGCGTAGTTGTTCAATTCCTAAAAGTTCCCCTAACCATTGGATCTCTGAGTAAACAGTGAATCGAAGGGAGAATTGAACAATCTGTAAAGAACAGTCATATTTATTCTTAGGAAAGGTAGGTATAAACATTATGGAATTACCACAGACATGCCTCTTCTGAAACAAGAAGCTGTAGAGAAAAATCATAATAAATGAAAGATTCCTATTGACTACTCCTGGTTTTGTTCAATAGGGCGTGATGAGTGTTAACACCACAAACAGGAATAGGCCTCCTCCTACCTGCCAAACAGCGCTGAACTGAGCTCTGGGATATGAAGAGCTCACATTCTGGGTGGGGAGGTACATAATCACTCACTACTAGATGATATGGGGGGTCGGTGGGAGGATAGCAGACATTATGAGTATGCTGCACGGGAGCCCTGGGGCCTGTGTCGCAAGAGAGCGTTTGAGCTGGGTCTTAGTATGTGAGTAGGACTTCAACATATGGAATTAAAAAGGGGGGCTGCCAAACACAGGGGACGTCAGAGGTGAGAGGGCCTGACTCACTCAGGGAACAGAGAAACTCAGCATGCCTAAACATGGGTTAGGGTGTTGATAGAAGGAGAGAGAGAAGAAGTAGATTGGGGCCATATCACACAGTCTTTAGTCACCACTCTGTTTGGATTTTACCCTTTACACAGTGGAATCAATGATCATGTTTTTAATATCAGGCAATGAGAGTTGGGGTCTGCATGTCATGGTGTTGCCTTGGGGAGAGGGGTAACGATGGGCTTCGGGGGCCGGGAAGTAGGACACTGTGACTGGAGTGCAGGCAGGTTAGGACAAGGGCCTGAACTTTGGTGGAGTGGCTATAATCCAGATTTAAGAGACATTTCTGGGGAATAACCCTTAAGACTTTTTGATGTATTTTGTATGAGGAATGAAGAAGAGCAATCGAGGAGTTGTCTAAACATGTTTTCATTGTTGCGAAAAAGATTTACTTAGGGTAAAAAATGATTGTGTGTCTAATATGCAGGCTGAAGTTGTTCCTCTCAACCTGCTTACCTCGGCTGGGGCGCATGATTTCATTTTGACAAACAGGCATTGAGTATCAGCTCTGTGTTAGGGACTACGCTAAATACCAAAGAAACAGATTACTATTAATAAGATAACATCCTCACTTTCCACGAGCTCAAATTCTAAAACAGAAAAAACTCATCTAAACCATTACAATGAAATGTAATAAGGACAAATTTAACAGAGTTATATGTAAGGAATTGTATAAAACATTCCGCTGCGGTTAGCACAGAGCACTTCTATGTAATATGAGGGCCTAGCTCGGGCTCCCAGATGCAATGGCTGTTCTAGTATCAGGTATAATGAGGAAAACAGAAAGCAGAATTGAGGGTGAATATTATAGACTATCAAGAGACAAGAAACAGCTCAAGATAAATTTTTTCTTCAGAAAAGACTCCTGGACTTTCTACAGTTTTATCTTTTTTTTTAGTTACAGATTTTATTTTATTTTAATTTTATTTTTTTTAATTTTATTTTTTAATCCAAATGATGAGAGGTATGTGGTATAGTAGCTAAGTGGATTCAGGAGATGAAGGGCAGGATTTGAATCTCAGCCCCATCCCTTCCTACTGCTCTTGGGTAAGTTCCTTTATACCCTGTTCCTCATTTTCCTGATCTGTAAAATGGGGATAATAGTGATAGTAGCCATAAGGTGGTTAGAAGATTGATTTGGGCATTTCTGAAGACATCAATGAGATGAAGTCTTTTTTTCACTTTTTATGATAAATGACCTTCAAAATAACTGTACCAGAAGGGAGGTTTTTATTTTATTAAATAAATACTTTACTGATTTGGTGCAGTTTTTAAAAAAGCTATCTTTATATTACATGGTTTCACAATAGATCCCGATGACATGTTGTATTTAAAACCGATTCTCATATCTTCAATTTAATGACTTGTAACATTGAAAATTACACTCCCATTGATTGTTCTTTGCAGTGTGATAGCTCTTTCTTTCTATGTTACTGATACGATGATCTTCCTGTCCTTCTGTCAATAATGCTAGAAACAATCTTACATCACTAGATATATTTCCGTTCCGAGGTTTTAATGATAAAGAGACGAGTCTTGCTGCTTTAACGATTATTTCATCTAAAATACGCTTCCGTTATTGGTTTTCATCATGAAGAAATACATGGAAAGATTAATTTAAACGGCACTAGTTTTGCTTTTGCTGTCTGGTACTGTTTATCAACTGCTCAGCTGTGCTGTCACTGTCAGTGACATTGTTGGAGCCTTTTAACTGAACTATCGCTCAGTTAGTCTCTTTCCATTATTTATATGTAATCGTTAATTAATATTATATTCTTTTCAATAAAATAATAACCTTGAGGTGTAACATCTTCAAGTGGGTCCAGGGGGCAGGCAGAACTGGCATAATAACCAATCAGATCCTTCCCTGGATCATCCCTCCCCCACAGTGAGCTGGGCCCACGCGGTTGGGGGCTGCTAGGCCCTGCGTGATGAGCTCGTCTCAGTACCTTGGACATACGTGAGCAGCAGAAGATTCTCATACTTTAGAAGGTCAGTTTTCCTGTCTTGTAGCGAGGATGCCCTATTCTGAGGTTTAAACAGACTAACAGTGGTTTCTTGAGTTTATTTCTCTAAATGTACGAGTAAGCCTTCCAAGGGAAAGGAAGACTGAAAAGTCTGAGTCTTGCTCCCCAAAGGTGAGTGTAACCCAGGGAGCACACAAAGGCCTTGGCTTAAGGAACATCATTTTCAAGTTCTTTGTCAAACAAACTTTGGCTTGCATCTTTTATGCCTTCATTTATGCCATTGAACATCCACTTTATTCAGTCTCATATTAAAAATACCAAAGCATACAAAACACTCACTTTGGTTGAGTGTGGCATTCTGATAAATTAAAAATTTCCTAAAGGTTACCCAGCTCTGTTTGACCATTGTAGAGATCTGTTTAAAAAATATGATTGGAGTGCTTCTCTGAAAAGACTCTTGATTTGGAAGAAAGGATATGATGAAATAGTCATTGTAAATAGTTTCTACTCTGACAACAAAGTGCTGTGTATCGTTGGATTTCTGAGTAGATTAAAGAGGGGAAAAGATGCCCTTTTGTTTCAAGATACCACACTAAATAGTATCTTCGCTTATACAATGGTTAACATGTAATAACTTCTGAGAGGTCTTTATCCAGCAGTATTCACATTCATTGCAATTAGGAAAATTTGCTAATTCGGTATCAATTATCATTGATCAAAACCAAAGGGTTTTGGCATGCTCTTTCACATTTTGGCATTTCTAGTGGTATGCTGGTAAATGTTTAACTGTGAGAGCCCCCAAACACACACACATACACGCAACACTCACACACGCACAAAATTCTAATTTATAGCATTTGCCAATTTCTGTAATGTAAACACTCCCACCATGACAGATTTCAACTATCAATACTGTGTCACTAACCATGCAGTTGGGAAGTTATGAGCACAGTCAGGTCTTGCAAAATGAAACCAGTTGGCTCCAGTAAACCCCTGGTTCTGATTCTAAAACTGGTCATCACCCAAGTGTTGTTGTTGTTTTTAAACATTTAAACCTTCCGCCACTACTTGTGTCTATCCACTAAATTTTCTTCTCACATGGGCTGTGGTTTGTTAATGCAAACACATTAAATCAGTAGAGCACTTACAGGACTGCAATTATTTTTACCTTCTTCCAGTGAATCAGGTTTCCACGTTCACATAGCATTTCTCACATAGTTAGTACCCTCCTATTCATTCTCTTTGCTACCTTGTTTACCACAAAAGGAAATTTCCTGTGAGTCCATAAATGAAAACGTTCGAGTGTGTGCTCTAACTGGCTTTTAATTCATGTCATTTTAGAAACTTAGAATTATTTAAAGTAGTTCTAGCTGTTCTAAGGTTAGCAATTAGCACTTTAATTTGTGCAAATGGCACTGAAAATGCTGTATCAAAACAGACTGTTTCTCTTAAGAAGAAAATCTTAAAAAAAGTTTAAAAAAATCAGTGGTAATCAATTTGAACAGTACTACTTTTCCACCAAGAGAGAGCAACATAAGCACACTTTACAGAAATACATTTCCATGGTCGCTTTATACTGTGAGTGGTGGCCTCGCGTCTGTGCTTTATTTAGGAACCTGTTACATTACCTGCCTCTGAACTTTGTGGACAAGGAGCAGTGATTAGTTAGGAAAATGGCAGTTGATGATGCATTCTGTAAGGATCATAATTTTATTTCCAGGTATATTTTTATGCACAATGTGTTTCTTCTTTATGATTTCACTCATCATCCATGTGTATGAGTTTCTGAATATTGGCGTTGTTTTTCCTGCCAGAAATGGTTTTCAACAGGATTTATTTTCTCCAATGGGTATAGTGAAGTTAAGTAAAACTGCAAGGGTTTTAAATGCATGAGTGGTGGCTGTTTAATTTTCCTATTGTTTTAACATAATCAAGGCACATAATATCTAATTTTGAGAAAACTGGAAATTGTCTTTTGGAAGACTCTCATGGTATAAAATGTACTTGCTGCCCTGAATATAAACAACTGAAGTTTGACCATAAAGCAGAAGTGTGAAGATTTCATCAATAAAGCATGTACTTTCAAAGAATTAATTATGATTAACTTTAAAATTTTTGCTGGATCTGTGGCTTAAAATCTTACCTTAAGTATTTTAGGGACACTATTTCCTCTCAAGGTTTTCATACTTCAGTAAAACATGGTTGTCTTTGGGTTGCAGTAACTAAATATTAAACTTATATTGCTTCCATATAACAGCAGGAGTACCTGCAAAACATATCAGTTAAAACTCGATAAGGCCAAATCTTAAAAATGCCAGTGACAAATGATTTATTATACTTATTAAATTCATGTTTTATGAGTCTTTAGATACCTGTCAACCTCTGGGGGGTCATTTACCAGGGTGAGGGCAGAAAAAGAAAAAAAAAAAATCAAAATCATGGCTACAAATAAATGTATTAATTCTGTGCTTTTAGTAAAGTTGTTTTCATGTGATTTTAAATTCAGGAAAATTTTTAAAAATTAAAACACATCTAAGGCATTTATTTTTTAAAGGTTTATTTTTAGAAGTCTTTATAGGAAGGAGCTTGTGGATTTAAAAAATTCTGTGTAAATATTTGCATGGTTTCTGTAGCTTGCTCTCAGGAATATTGACAGGCCTAAGTTAGGAATGTTAATGCCACAAGGAGGCGTTGCCCTGTGTCTTTGTATCCTTGAGGTCTGGTGCTGCTCTGGCCCTTTCATACTTAGTTTTTAAAAAATAGTAATTACGTCTAAGACCCTGGGTCTAATTCCATACTTGACATGGTTACCTTGGCATATAATGAATTTTATGTATTCAGTGAGCCACCTTCTTTTTCTCTTTTTTTTTTTTTAAAGACTTTTATTTATTTTATTTATTTTACAGAAAGAGAGAGATCAAGTAGGCAGAGAGGCAAGCAGAGGGAGAGGGGGAAGCAGGCTCCCCGCTGAGCAGGGAGCCCAATGCAGGGCTCGATCCCAGGACCCTGAGATCATGACCTGAGCCGAAGGCAGAGCCTAACCGACTGAGCCACCCAGGCACCCCATCTACCCACTTTTTCTAAAACATCCCTAGATCAGATATTTTTTGATAGCTGCAAAATAACTATATAACTTAAAAAGTCACAATTTTATAACTATAGTCATAATTTAGGAATTATTCTAGACATTTAAAAATATTTTACTTCAGAGTTCCTTTACACAGAAAGCTCCCCTGAAGAATTTAAACTATAAATTAGATGAATGAAATCTTGGCCTACAGACTTTTAAAAACCTTCAATCATATGATGTCTCTGATATGAAGAATTTGAGAGGCAGGGCGAGGGGTCAAGGGGGGTGTGGGAGGGAAATGAAACAAAATGGGATCGGGAAGGAGACAAACCAAAGGAGACTCCTAAACTCACCAAACAAACTGAGGGTGGCTGGGAGGTGGGGGGGCGGGTAGGGATGGGGTGGCTGGGTTGTGAACATTGGGGAGGGTATGTGCTATGGTGAGTGCTGTGAAATGTGTAAGCCTGACGATTCACAGACATGTACCCCAGGGCAAATAATACATTATATATTGATAAAAATAAGAAAAAGCTTGTTCTAAACATTTTTCAAATATCTGCTATTTGAAAGTTAATGGATCTAATTTTAATTGCATGCTATCTTTATAATACCAACAAAGATATGCAAAATACGATCTACTTCCAATTATTTCAATGTTTAATGGGTACATGTCAAAGAGTAGAAGAAAGAAATGATTTCTCATATAAATAGATTTCGGAGATAAAAAAAAACCCAAAACACCTTCAAGCAAGCAAGCAAGCTATCAAATAGGCCATATACTAAGCACATCCTATGTTTCAGGCACTCTTGCAAGAACTAGGTATCCAGTGGTAAAGTATCTCTGCCTGTGAAAGAACATTCCACTCCAAGGGCCTGGAATGGAGGAGGACAGTATGTTGAAGGAACAGAGGAATGCCAGTGGCGGGCCTGTAATGTGTCAGGGAGGACGGTACCGATGAGGATGGAGAGCAAGGGACTATTGACACAGGGCTTTCTAGGTCATGGTATGGACCCTGACTTTAAGTTCAGTGGGAAGCCACTGGAAGTTTTAAGCAGAGGAGTGATGTGCTGCTATGTCTTTTAGGAAAGGCAATTCGCACTCCTGTGTGGAAAATAAACTGTAGTGTGGCAAGAGTGACTGTGAGACCAGTTGGGAGGTTACTAGCATTGCTGAGGAAAGGGGGGACGGTGGTTTTAATTGGGGTGGGAGAGCGAAGACGAAGAAAACTGGAGTGATTCGGAATATATTTGGGATGAGGAACAGATGGAACCAGTAAAGGGGAATCAGGATGTTTTTATACTTTTTTGACTCGAACTTCAGAGTGTATGACGGTGAGCTTTATCGACGTGGGGAGGGATATGTTTGTGAGGACTAGGGAATATGGAATTCAATTCAGGACACGTTTAATGTGAAATTCAAGTGGAGGTGTTGAGAAGATGGTCGTATATAAAAACAGCTACTATTATCCTGTCTGTTTTCAGATGAGAAAAACGAGGCATAGGGAGGTTAAGCAGCTAGCCCGAGGTCACCAGCTTAGTTTAGTCAGTGGAGCTGGGATCTGAATCCAGAAAGCCTGGCTCCAGGGTCTACACTTCCGGCGGCTCCTCTGTCATTCTGGCACACAGGGGTGGAGGTACTTGCAAAGGTGGTATTGGAATGAGCTCACTTTGGAAGAGTTCGACGGAGAGTACAAAGACACACAGCCATGGCTGTGTACTCTTCCATTAGAGGTGGGGAAGGAGAGAAGGGAGACTGGGAACGAGCAGCCACTGGGGTCCCAGGAAAACAGGGATACGATGGCTCAAGTTCAAGGAGATAAGAGCTCCACAGATGTGGAGTACGGTGAGGAGAGAGGTGCACTGGTCAACATGGGGCTGTTGGTGACCATCACAAGAACAGTTTCAGTGGAGCGACGGGGAAGGAAGCCCGTTGAATGAATGGATGAGTTAAATGAAGGTGCATTTTATTTGGCCTAATGGCCTAGTGGCCATTAGGTTGGCCATACTGTGGGGAACACAAGCACGGACACAGCATCGAGAAAGTGGCTCATGTTGGTATCTCTGTGTGACGTGGACAGTGACTTGCATTCCGTTCTGAGGCAATAGTATGGCGAGCATGGACCCGGTCAGATAGACCTGAGCATTCATTCTCAATCTCATGCTATTATCCCGCCCTCTTAAGCCTTTTATATAACCTCTCGAGTCTCTTTTTTATCTGTAACATTTGTTTCATGCAGTTCTTGGAACAAGCCCTTCACCTCCTTGCTTTTCCTTTACGTGAAATCTGTTGAAATGCCTACCTGCTCCCAACATCCTCTTTAGTAACTGCTCCGGTCCTTTATGTTAAGGCTGATAGGTTTTAAAACTTTTTTGCGATGATTCATACCCTTTTCCTATTAAATTGTGTGCTAATTAATTTAAGCAAGGTTCCTCTCTCTATGTTTTGGATCTCGAATCACCTATCAGATTGTGTGGCACAGAGTATGTATTCCAGGACCTGGACTGCATTGCATTTGTCAGGTTCAGCTGTGCGAGTTGAGCCGGAAGCCCGCACGCACCAGGGTGCGGAGGAGAGCGGACAATGTTTGAGCGCAGGGAGGCTCCAGGTAGCCTTCCAAGCAGCATCATCCACTTCCACTTTAAGCTCCAAATGCAGACAGGTGACACGACCCAGAGAGAGGGCAGCTGTCAGAACAAAGGACGGCAGGTCCCCACCGAGAGAACTCAGACCTGTGTGCAGCCTCAGAGAACAGGGGAGCTGCCGCCCTCCGCAGCCTGGAGTTCACAGGCAGACCGGAGGCGAACTTTCCAGGAGAGACCAACTGTGGTAGAGTCACTCAGTACTTTGAGCCAAGGCTAAGGCTTAATAATAAAGAGTCCCAAAACAAGAATGAATGACATGAATAATTTGATTTGAGAATGTTGGAGTTTCAGAAACTCGGGGGCAATTAATATACTTGTAAAACCTGATTTCCTTTTGTACCCGAGAGTTAATTATATAGGGACATAAAGAAAGTAAAACGGTGATTGAACCGGGTTTGTTCATATGTTATTCTCTAGGTATTACAGAATTTTGATTTTTGTTCAGAATCCATCCATTTCCTGAGTTCTTTTTAAGCGTATCTCTTATTGCTCTCAAATTAAATCGCTTTATCCTGGCTCACCTACTATGAAGATAAAAGAAATCAGGTCAAGCCTAATGAAACTCATCGACTAGGACTTTTGCTATCAGACAATAAGTAGAAATGAGAAAGGAATGTAATCATCCTATTATTTATGGGTTTTTATTATTATCATTGAATTTCATAGGGACCTGTTTTGGGATAGAATCTAAACATATAGATATATTCATACACACACACACACAAACATATAAAAACCTCGAATCTGCCCGCTAGGAAGATAGGGAATGTGTTTTTCTGTCAAGTTCTACTGACAGGTAGAAGGAGAAAATCATACAAGGGCTACATAAGTAATAAAGAAAAAATCAAAGTGTAAAAATTAAAATTTAAGATCAGGGAAACAGAAAAGTTTAACAAACCTAACAAATAAAATGCACCGTCATCTAACTCATCCAAAATCAATACGAGGAAGTTTGAGGTGGAGGAAGGCAGAGAACCAGAAAAAGAAATAGACCTCTGACACTCATAAGGAGAGCCACAAAGAGAGGGAGAGAGAATCAGATTTCCCCTCAAACCCAGCGATGTAGGTATGAACACCAAGTTTCACATGCACACTTCATTTGTCTAGATAAGTTGAAAAGAAAAAAGAAGAGAATGCCATATAAATACATCAAATAAAAGGGATTATGAACTTCCTAAAGGCAAGAGTGGTTTCCCATTTATCTTTGTGTTCTTAGCTTCTAGCACACCAAAGTAGGTTCTTGGTAAGTGCTTGATAAAATGTTGAAAAGCAGAAAACAATTTTATCGAGTACCATCTCATAGCCTACAAAGTACCTCACAACTCTAGGCATGAATAGACTATGTAAACTCTAGTCACTTCCCCAAGGACTGGAAGAAATTAACTGAATGCTGAAGATTTTCACCTACGTTTCATGCTGTTGATGTGGAAAGTGGTGGGACATAGGAGTTGTGACTTGGAATTGTTGAGGTCAGCATTGATAGGTTCCGAAATAGTCAGTACAGATTCATTTCAAAAGACCTTCTTGGGGTGCCTGGATGGCTCAGTGGGTTGGAGCCTCTGCCTTTGGCTCGGGTCATGATCTCAGGGTCCTGCGATCGAGCCCCGCATCAGGCTCTCTGCTCGGCAGGGAGCCTGCTTCCCCCCCCCTCTCTGCCTGCCTCTCTGCCTGCTTGTGATCTCTCTCTGTCAAATAAATAAATAAAATCTTAAAAAAAAAAAAAGAGACCTGGGAAATTTCTCTAAGACTGAATGACATACATACTTGTGATTATCTAGAGAAATGTGGAATGATACAATATCAGTGTTTTCTAGGACCTGGTAAATTTTGGGTATTTAATTTGGAAAACCAAGTATTACCAAATTCGGTATATAGTGTCTCTTACTACCTGTCTTGATTCGACATTGGAATTCCTCACAAACTTACCATGTCTACATAGTCTTCTTGGTTTTCTTTTAATAAGGCAAGAAACCTATCTGATGTAGCTTACAGCTTCTAGAAAAGACTGAGGTATTCTTGTTATACTGTTCTTAATATACGAGACGAGGGAGAGCTTGGTCCGAAGCCTAGCTCCCCAGGAAAGCCCATTTTCCTGCATGGTCAGGTGCTGAAATGGGTTATGACAGCTGCTGTCGTACTAGGATGGAAACTTGCCTTAGTCTGCTTTTTCCAAATTGACAGGTCTTCTCTTTGTTGTCGTTATGCTTTTCTGCTAGATAAACCATGGTTTACTGTTTTAAGGTGTGTTTAGACCTTATCCTAAGAGAAACGACATAGAATCATGGTTTTGGCGTGGGGGGCTGCTGCTAGCGGTATTGGGTGAAGGTAACCAGTCAGTACAATCCACGTGTAGAAGCTGGGGGCTGGGGGCCCCCCTCTACTGGGAGACTATCACTTGAAGACTCCAGGGCACTGTGTTGGAACTTCGAAGGGTCCTGAGCTACTGCAGGGCCAGTGGGAGGGTGTGGATTATCTACAAAGGATGATTGAGTGTGGGCTCTACACACAGGCGTGATCAGCAGGTGATAAATACACTACGATGCAAAGTTCTTGGATAGTAATGGAAGAACAGCTGGTGGAATTTCTCAGCATAAGTGATGTGCAGTGGTCCATTGGATGCGCCTAGAATAGACATAGGACAATGAGAGGCTTCTCTATGCCTCTCTGGTGCTGGTAAAATATGGCTTTTGACCTAAGGCTGGGCAGTTTCTGGCGGCACAGTGCTTTCCCGCAGGCTCAGGCCCCTGACCTAGGCCTCACTGGCCCTCTCCCACCCATCACATTCTCCTCCTCCAGGCCTCTGAATCCTCAGCTCCTCTGGAGTGCCCTGGCCTGGCTCTTTTTTGGTCCTTCTAATGAATATTTATGGCATAAACTTTATGTCCTGAGTTTCTTCAGTGCTTTTCCTTCTTATTTTTTGCCCAATTCCCCAAACCGTGCTTTTGAGTTAAAAAAAAAAATTTTTTTTTTCTTTTTCTTCTTCTTCTTCTTTTTTTTTTCAAAATAGCCTGGTTTTTGCAAGGAAAAGCTTGCAAGAACCTTCACACTTTTGTCTCTGCTATCAGTTTCACAAATCTCCTTTAAAATTTAAAAACTGACCGTTGACTGTTTCTTTTCTTTCTCTTTTCATTTCTGATAAAACAAGGCTGATCTCCCAGAGACAAAGAAGGCTATTCATTATTGAGTGATGGGTTCATCAGGATTTTGTGGGGCTTATGAAGCCACCTGTGCAGGGAGAGGGGCCAGCATTAAGCTGAGCCTCTGTCCCATCAGCTGGTGTCAGGCAAATGTGTATTTTCCATAGAGCAAGTGCTTGGAGTCACCAGGCTCCAGCTGCTTTAAGGGGGTTTTCGTGTGTGTGTGTGTGTGTGTGTGTGTGTGTGTGTGTGTGTGTTGTGTGTGTGATGATAAGTTAGGTCGAGAGGGCCCACATCACTGCATGAAGGCCTTGTACTACCCACAAACGGACCCTGCAAAAAAGATAACATGAACATACAGATGGTATATAGATAAGAACAGTCAACACTGAACTATAATCAGCACCACCTAAGTGAAAATGTTCTGTCCCTTTTTCTACACACTCCTGGCTTTGCTCGGACTCTAGGAGCCAGGAGTCAGTGATGGAGGAGACGAAGGAAGAGGAAAGAGACAGCGCCCAGCTTCTCTTCAACAGGAGCCTAGTGTCAGATTGGGCCTGAGCTTGTGTCGGGGGAGGGGAGAAGCTGTGAGTGAGATGTGGGATTAAAGTCTTAAATTTAACAGAGCCTTCTACTACCTCGAAGTGAGTCATAATTACCGACACGAGACTGATTTTTCTTGTTGCTGCTGAAAATGGCCGGAAAGCTATTGGAGCTGCCCAAAATGTCATTAAGGTATGGGAAAGGGAATCTGACATGTGGAAAGGCAGTGGTAGGAGGAAAATACAGCTGCTTCCTGTTTCTACTCATTACGTTCAGCCCTTTTCAATAAACTGGTTCCACATCTATTGATTCTTACATAGTCCTACAGTGACTAATAGCAAGCCGCACTGCATCTCAATAGCGTGAGAGCTAAAAAAGATGGAGAACTCGAGATCGTATGCAGAGCATGGAAGTTTCTGATTTCCCATCCCCGGGGAGAGGGATGAATGAGCTGATCTGTGGGTCTGTGCCAGGAACCCAGAACTCTCTCCTATCCTGAAGCCCCAGGCTGAATTTGTCAGGGTTCTCCTTTTAACCTCTTTCTCATCATGTGTTTTCTGATTTCTCTCGACAAGATCATTATCCCCATCACCTAAGCTTGACTTTGCCTTTGACACGTCACTTAGCATTACCACTCAGGTTTAAGAGGAAACGACCCTACGTAGTAGCCCTCCCTTATCTGGTTTTGCTTTTCCCCGTTTCAGTTACCCGCCATCCTGAAACAGATGATCCTCTTTCTGAAGACTCATCTGAAGGCCAGTAGCCTAGCGCTACGTCACAATGCCTACACCATTCCCCTTACTTGTCACTTCAACGTGTAGACATTTTATCATCTCTCATCATCACGGGAAGGGTGAGTACAATGTTTTGAGAGAGAGAGAGACCACACTCATGTAACTTCTATTACAGCATGTTGTTAGCAGGGCTCTATTTTAGTATTTGTCATTGCTGTTAATCTCTTACTGTGCATAATTTATAAATTTAACTTTATCATAGACATGCATTGTAGGAGGAAATGCAGTGTATATATTGGTACTATCTATAGTTTCCGACTATTCCCTGGGGGTCTTGGAATGTATCCCTCATGGATAAGGGAGGACTGCTCTAGATCCTCAGCAGCAGCCATCAAAACACCCCTCTGCAAAATGGTTCTCACCGAGCCACTTACTAATTTATTCACAAATGTTAGAGGGCTTGGTGGAAGTGATAAAGCTCACAGCTGGACAAGACATGCTTCTTGTTTTTAGGGCCCTCGTGGTTTAGAGAGCAATGGGCTGGCACGGGATGAGTATGCTAGTGGAGGTATGGTCAAGGTGCGAGGAAGTTTGGTGAAGGGAATAGCTAACTGTTTAACAGAATGGAGGCAACTTGTTAAGGGGGACGTTTGTACTGGCTCTTTAACGGTAAAATACAAAAGCAAGGGAGGGAGAAATGTTAGCCAGCAAGAAGCCACCAAGAAGAGGGGGACCATGTGCAAAGGCAGGAAGACAAGGAAAACTGCAAGTCGTTCTCACACCAGGCGGTAGGGAGCGGGATGTGAGACGACAGGAGATGGGGCGAGAGGGAGACCCTTTAACATGATTTTAACATAGACACTTTAGATGATCTCTTTAGAATAAATTCCAGGAGCAAAAGGCTAAATGTCATTCAGATTTTTGCTGGAAAGGAAGAGGAGCACAGAACATTCCAACAGAGGCTGGATGGGCTCTGCGAGTGTGTGTGTTGCGCATACACATTTGTGCTAGAAGCAGATAGAGCGGGAAACTAGCTTTCAACTAACCTGGTATGCATGTCCTTTGTAATAGGCGACGTGGAGCCATTCATTGGGTTGGTGAGGAGTAAACATCCATTTCACAAACGTGATCCTGGCAATATTGAGGAGTGAGGCAGCAGGCCCTTGCCCTTGTCCAGGTGCTAGGTGAACAAGGCCAGAAGCAGGGCTGTGGGGGTGGCTATGAACTGAGGAGACGGCTGAATGAGAGACAGCTGAACGTGGCCAAGGTTCCACCAGCCACTGGCTGAATTTCCAAATGACCTGCGGATAATCACAGCTACAGAGATTCAAACGCCGCATGCCAGACCATGTCGGTTAGGAGCTCCTCGGTGATTACCCAAACCTGTGACCCATAGGACTAACTGGTCTGGCTTTATCTTCTCTCCTATTTTCTTTCACGCGCAGCTGTGATCCAGCCTAACCATTTAGGCTGTAGTAGTTAACTATGAACTACTCCATTCATGCTCCCCTGCGTATCTTCTTTGCCCCTTCCCCTGTGCCACCACCTTGTCCTAGAATGATCTGTTTCCTTCTTTCCTGCTGACCCAATTCCTAAACACCCTTGGGGGACACCTCAACTGAAATCTCTCACATAAAGCTTCCCCACATCTCTCCTCCTGCTTCACAGGACTCCACCCTGCCTCCCCCAGTGAAGGAGATGGGAATCCCGCCCAGCACTGGGCTTTTCCTCAAACTCCAGAACAATTTACCCATCATTTACTTACCATCACCTTTTACCTTGTATAAAGTTGTCTATGCATAGATCTTATCTCTTCTATCAGGCTATAGACTCCTTAAAAAATGAATTATGTCTGGCATATAGCAGGTCTTCAATAGATAATAAGTAAGTGAATATTGTAATCTTTATCAACTCACAATTAAAGAATGGTATGCATTATCTCTCTTTTTTTTTAAAGATTTTATTTATTTATTTGAAACAGAGAGAGAGATCACAAGTAGGCAGAGAGGCAGACAGAGAGGGGGAAGCAGGTTCCCTGCTGAGCAGAGTCTGATTCGGGGCTTAATCCCAGGACCCTGAGATCATGACATGACCGAAGGCAGAGGCTTTAACCCACTGAGCCACCCAGGTGCCCCCATTTTCTCCTCCTTATTGGGGGAGATGCAGGAACTTTCAAAGATACAAAGCATGGTCTTTTAATTAAGTCTTTGAATTTGATCAGTATATTTGTCCAATTTTGCCCAATTGAGGAATATATTTTCTAACATTAAGGTCTAAATATATCAGTGCTGTTCGTTCCTTTAAGTGGGGGTTAATTCTCTTTCAGAGGAAAACTATAATTCTTTCACATTATAATTCACAAAATTGAGTCCCATAATTCTGTTCTAAATGGAAAGGTAAATCCTAGAAAAATAAATGTTCCCAGGTAACCGCATCCATGTTATTGTGACATGTTAGAGCTCTCAGGGAGCCCATAGTAGATAGCTTTGCTGTTTTCCAGAAGGTATCTTTATTTTTTCCCCTGTATACTAAGTTGCTTGCTTAGGGTTTACTAGAATGCTAAATTATCTCTAGCAAATTATAAGCAACATGGATGAATGGACATGTAGTATTTCATTTTTGCCTCATTATGCTTTAGATTTGGGATCTCCAGTTTTGTAAATGATAGCTACGATATATCACTCCATCCTTACACGCGCTCATGCTTGAGCGCATCCTGTCTCTCCTCCCATATGGAACAGTGTCAATCATGATGTACAGCCATTGTTAAGATACAACTTGTGTCTACAGAAAATAACCCATATGTATTTGTTATGGAATAATGTATAAGATTGCAGGAAAACACAAGAGAATTAATCTTGGCTTGAAAAAAAAAAAAAAAGGCAAGCAAACAAACAAAATTCCAAACACCTTTGGTGTATTTTTAGGTAGAAGGCTATAGTAAATATTCCCTTTTCCCCAGGCTCCACGTTCTCCTCAGAGCTCCTGCTACTCCCTGGGGGAATGAGGTGCTTGCCATCATCTTCCTGTACCTCAATTTCTTCATTTGTAAATAAGACTTAGAGTTGACAGCACTTTGTAAGGAACAACAAATAAAAATGTCTTGAAAGAGCTTTGTGAGTCTACAGTACTCTGTAAATGCTTAATGATAATAATATACAGTAGGGCATCTTCCCTTGAAAACAGCAGGAGTGTTTCCTTACATAATGACCTGACAGATGGGTTATGGTATCTAATCCCCTTAAACCCCCAAAGCTCTTTGATAGTGGATGTTGTAAAAGGCCAGATTAGAGCACACGCTGCTCTTTTATTGAGCCCTTTCTTTCAGTATCTATCCCATATTCAATTGCTTCCTTCTCTCTAAGTACCGTTACGTGTTAACCTACTACCTGCAGGAACAATTAGGAGCAAAAATAGAGACTAAAGGACAGTGCACTCCAGTAGGAAAAATTAGTTAATGCTTGTTGTCCCCAATATTAAAAATCCACTTTGGCCTTTACATGTGGCTTTTATCGAAGGTTCTTGCCCTCCTAATTCCTGACTATTAATCTCAAACTGTGGGTATTTGTCGATGTGGAGTGCCGGCTTTATGTGTGTGTGTATGTGTGTGTGTGTGTGCATGAGAGAGAGAGAGAGAGAGAGAGAGGGAGGGGGAGAGAGAGAGAGAGAGAGAGACAGAGACAGAGAGATAGAGAGAGAGACAGAGAGGGAGAGAGAGGTAGAGTCCTGTATGTGGTGAGAATGGAGTGCTGGTATTAATTCTAAACCAGTGAGGCTTGCAGAAATCACAGCAGTTAAGGATATGTGCAGCATTTATGGACGAGTCAGAGTTTGTAATCTGTTCTGAATGAGAAAAGCAAGATTAGCAGTTGTTCTCGGGTAACCTTCATTCAGCTCTTGAACCTGAATTGGACCAAAAAGTTTTTACATGTCCCCTTTTTGCTGCGCTTGTCTTCTGAGAATAGCTATTAAACTTACCAGTTTCTAAAACCTTTGTCACTATCTGTTAACCCAAATTCATCAGGCTTCATTAGTTAACAAAGTTTGCTTTCTTTGCATGCTGGAAGAAAGGGATGTTGTTGTGAAATCTCACCCAGACTGTGTGATCTGTGTCATCACAGAACAACAGGACTTTGTTTGTTTGAAAACTGAATATAATGGGAATAACATTTTAAGTGCAATATCTCTTTTAATTTGGGATGTTTAAAGAAACCAGGATGGTTGTTCAAAGCCCGTTCTGAAAAGCCCCTCCGCTCAGAAGCTGGGTCCTCCCCCATTTCAGAAATATTACTTATACATTTGTGTCCTCTTCCCCGCATCTTCATATACTCCTGTGCAAAAATTCTGGAACATCACCCAACTTTATAAAAACAACCTTATCTTTTTTAAAAATGATTTTATATATCGATTTAAGGGAGAGAGAGAGAGAGAGTACACCCAAGCGGGAGGAGGGGCAGAGGGAGACAGACTCTCTGCTGAATGGGGAGTCCAACACAGGGCTCAATCCTAGAACCTCAAGATCATGACCTGAGCTGAAGTCAGGCACTTAACTGAATGAACCACCCAGGCACCCCCCAAAAAACCTTATCTTGATTCCGCATTTCTTTCATGTGCCATTTTTCTGAAACTTTTTAGGGCAGAAGTTCCTCAAAGAGTTCTCCCTCTATCATCTGCACTCTTTTCCTGTCCTCTCTCTCTCTCTCTCTCTTTCTCTCTCATTTGCTCTGCTTCTCTCTCCTTTTCTAGGTCTCTCACTGAGATGAATCTGAATGTTCCCCATCCCCATAGGCAGTGTTCTGATTTTTCATGCTTAGGTTTGTTCTGCCTGTTTCTGAATTTTGTATAAATGGAATAATAAAGTAAGTGTTTAGGTTTTTTTGCCCAACATAATGTTTTTGAGATTCATCCAGTTGGTGCGTGAATCAATAACCCATTCTTTTTGTTATTGCTCAATAGTAACCCATTGTATGGCTATGCCCTGGGTGTATTATTTTGCTTGTACTCTATCCTTTTGTTGATGGATATTTGCGTTGTTTCCATTTTTTGGCCATTATGAATAAGCCAACTATGAATATTCTTGCACAAATATTTTTGTTGGCATATGTTTTTATTTCCCTTGGGTAAATATCTAGGAGAGGAACTGCTAGGTAATTGGGTAGGTATTTGTTTAACTGTAGAAGAAACTGCTAATTTTGAAAGTGGTTGTAGTATTTTTATACTTCTGCCAGAAGTATATGAGCGTTCCAGTTGCTGCACATTCTCATGAACATACGATATTGTCAGTATTTTAATGTTGGCCAGTTCAGTGTGTGTGAAGTGGTAGGACATTTTTGCTTAAATTTGCACTTCCCTGATGAGCACTTTTCATGTGCTTATTGGCCATTTGCATACCTCTTTCTGTAAATTGTTCAAATCTTTTCTCCATTTTTAAAAATGGGGCTGTTTTTCTTTCTATTATTGATTATAGTAGCTTCTTTCAGATTCTGTTTACAAATCTTTTGTTAGATGTATATAGTGTAGTAATTTCTTGCAGTCCATTGCCTGCCTTTGTATTTGCTTAAGTGGTATATATTTTTAAGAACAAGTCTTCAATATTGAAGCTGCCTACTTTATCAACATTGTCTTTATGGCCAGTGTTCCTTTCTGTGTCCAATTTAAGAAACCTTTATATACTGCAAGATGATGATGTTCTTTGATATTTTCTTCTTCAGGTTCTATGTATTTAGCTTTTGTAGTTAGGTCTATAATCTATCAGAAATTTGTGTACTGAGTGAAATAGAGGCTGAAGTTTATTTATTTTTCCATAAGTATGTCCTAATGTTCCACTACCACTTGCTGAAAAGATTTTTTTTTCTCCCCATTGAAATGTCTTTGACTTCAGTCAAAAATCTCTTGATCATCTTCACAAATCTTTTTCATAGATTTTTTTTTGATCTATCTTTACGCTAATGCCACGTACATATCGCCTAATTATGATAGCTTTTTAATGAAATCTTAAAAATGCAGCTTTATTTTGCCTTCTTTCTTTTTTGATGTTGTTTGCTGTTTTAATCCTCTTTACATTAAAATAGAAATTTGAGGATATGTATGTCAATTTTAATAAAATTCTTCTGGGGTTTTGATTGGGATTACATTGAATCTATATCAATTTAAGTTAACATCTTAATGTTAGTGAGTCTTCTACTGTCTAAACATCATTTATTCATCCATTTGTTGAGAAATTCTTTAAAATTTGTCAGAATAACTTGAATTTCTAATATACATGTCTCACTTGGATTTTGTTAATTGTGTTGCTAAGCATTATAAATTCTGGTGCTTTTTATTTTTATTTTTTATTATCATTATTTTTAAAGATTTTATTTATTCATTTAACAGAAAGAGATCACAAGTAGGCAGAGGCAGGCAGAGATAGATGGGGAAGTAGGCTCTCTTCTGAGCAGAGAGCCCAATGCGGGGGCTCAATCCCAGGACCCTGAGATCATGACCTGAACCGAAGGCAGAGGCTTAACACACTGCACCACCCAGGCACCCTTTGATGCTTTTTAAAAGGAAAATTCTTACTTTCTAATCTTTTGCTAAAAACTCTTACTTTCCAATTTTTTACTACCAGGATATAGACATATAATTGCATTTATTTTTTGGTATCCTATTTTTATAAGGTATACTCTTTATCTTCTACATTTCTGCCGGGGATGAGAGCCCTTGAGAGTATTTCCTTTCCTACATAATATGGCTCCTCAATTTCTTGCATTTAATTCATTTGTGGTTGTTTCTATCCTCAGTATTGTAATTGGTTTTATAATACTATGATTTTATAGTTCATCTGATCTACCTTGTTTTGGTTGGTAGAGCAAGAGTGATGATCTCTTGCAATTTTCTATATCGAACCTAGAGGTAGAATGACCCTAATATAGTTTTCAGTTTTGTAGGATCTGGAGTGATAGCTCTTCTTACTGATTTGTTTTTCTGTCTTGATTTCTTGGTCAGTCCATTAGACTTTATCAATTATTTTAGTTTTTCAAACAACCATCTTTTGATTTTATTAACTTTCTCTGTTTTTTGTTTTCTATTTTATTGATTTCTGCTCTGCTATTATTTCCTTCCCTCTACTTGCTTTGGTTTTTATTTGCACTTTCTTTTCTAGCTTCATAAGGTAGAAGTTTAAATCACTACTTTTACACTTTTTCCTTTCTAATATATGTATTTGAACCTATAAACTTGTAATTTACATTATACAAATTTTGATATGTTGATTCTTTGTTGCCATTCAATGAAATATTTAATTAAAATCTATTTTAATTGAACTACAACTGATTTATTTATTTTTGGCTCATGAGTTATTTAAGAATATTTTGGTATTTTGTAGATCTTTTTCTGTTATTGACTTCTGATTTACTTCTACTGGGCTCAGATAATATATTATATAAAATTTTAGTCTGCAGTTATTAATTTTTTTAAATGTCAATTAGGTCAGCTTGGTTATTCAAATCTTCATTATCCTGACAAGTATTTTTGTCAGGATTTCAATTCCTAAGAGAGGGATGTTAAAAGAACCAACTGATTGGGGGGGCGCCTGGGTGGCTCAGTCGTTAAGTGTCTGCCTTCGGCTCAGGTTATGATCCCAGGGTCCTGGGATTGCGTCCCGCATCGGGCTCCCTGCTCAGCAGGAAGCCTGCTTCTCCCACTACCATTCCCTCTGCTTGTGTTCCCTCTTTCGCTGTGTTTCTGTCAAATAAATAAAATCTTTAAAAAAAAAAAAAGAACCAACTGATTGGTCATGGATTTATCTACTTATCCTTTTAGTTTGGTTAACTTTTGTTTCATGTATTTTGAACTTCATTAAGATTGTTATATGTGCATTAAAGGACAAGATCAGTAGAATGAAAAAGCAACCAATAGAACAGGAGAAAATATTTGCAATTAATTTTTCTGATAAGGGATTAACATCCAGAATATATGAGGAACACCTACAGCTCATAACAAAAAACAAACAACCGAACTGAAAAATGGATAAAGGAATTGAATAAAAACATTTCTCCAAAGAAGACACAGATGGTCAATAAGCACATGAAAAGATGCTCAATAGCCCTAATCTTTAGAGAAATATGAATCAAAACCACAATGAAATACTTCATACCCATTAAGGATAGTGGTTACAAAAGAGAGGAAGGAAGGAAGGAAGGAAGGAAGGAAGGAAGGAAGGAAGGAAGGAAGGAAAGAAGGAAGAAGGAAGGAAGGAAGGAAGGAAAAATAAGTGTTGATGAGGAGAAATTGGAACCCCTGTGCGTAGCTGGTAGAAATGTAAAGTGGTGTAGCTACTGTGGAAAACAGTATGGCTGTTTCTCAGATACTTATAGAATTACACATGATCCAGCATTTCTACTTCTGGATATATACCTAAAACAATTGACAGCAGGTAATTAAGCAGATATTTCTACATGTATGTTCATAGCAGTGTTATTTGTAATAGCCAAAAAGTGGAAGCAACCCAAATGTCTATTGACAGATAGATATTTGTGGTGTATACATACAATGGAATGGTACTCAGCTTTAAAAGGAAATGAGATTTTGATGCATGCTACAAAATGAATGAAATTTGAAGATATTTTCCTAAGTGAAATAAGCGAGACACAAAAGGAAAAATACTGAATGACTTACCTTATATGAGGTATCTAGAGTAGTCAGTATCATAGGGACAGAAAGTAAAATGGTGGTTACTGGGGGGTGGGGTGGTGGCAGAGGGGAAATTAGAAGTTACTGTTTAATGTGTATAAATTATTAGTTTGGGCAGATGAAAAAGTTGTGGAGATGAATGATGGTCCTGGTTGTATATCAATGTGAATGTACTTAATGCCACTGAACTGTATACCTTAAAGTGGTTAAATAGCACATTTTATCTTATATACATTTTATCATAATAAAAATTATTAGGTCTGATTAATCTACCGTTTTAATATTATAAAATGTCCCTCTTTATATCCTGATAATCCTTGTTGTAAAGTCTCTTTTCTGACATTAGTATAGCTATACTAGGCTACTTATGGTTAGTGATTATACACTTTTTGCCATCCTGTTACTTTCAATCTTATTGAATCGTTTTATTTAAAGATTTTTATACACAGCTGTTTCTTACAGATAGCATGTAGTTGAGTCTTACTTTTAAACCAAACTGACAATTCTGATTTTAATTGGTTTAGACCATATGTATTTAATGTAATTATTGATATGGTTGGATTACATCTTCAGTCTTGCTATTTGTTTTCTATTTGTTCCATCTGTTTACTTTTATTTTAATCTTTTTCCTGTATTCCTTTTCTATTTTTCAGTATATTGTACTCACCTCCCTACTTTGCTCACTCTATTTTATCCACTACAGTAAACAGACCAAACGGTCCCATCTCAAGGCTCTATTTTTATTTTTTTAAAGATTTTATTTATTTATTTATTTGACAGAGAGAAAGATCACAAGTAGGCAGGGAGGCAGGCAGAGAGAGAGGAGGAAGCAGGCTCCCTGCTGAGCACAGAGCCCGATGCGGGGCTCGATCCCAGGACCCCGAGACCATGACCTGAGCCGAAGGCAGAGGCACTTCTGCCTCACCCACTGAGCCACCCAGGAGCCCCGTCAAGGCTTTATTTTATCTGCCTATTAAGTTCTACCCCCCAAAATCCTTATAACTTATTCCCTCACTTCCACTCTGCTCAAATGTGACCTTGAGAGGCCTTCCTTCATCACCCTTGTTATCTCTCTTACATGACCTTATTTTTCATTATAGCACTTTCACCATCTGATGTTATATTTATATTTGTTTGCTGATTTTTTTCTCCTCAGACTAGAATGTAGGCTCTAGAGAACAGAACTTTGTCCTTGTTTTGTTCATAAATGTATCATCAGCTTAGGAGAGGATCTGGCAAATAGAAGGCTCCCAGAAATATTTTTTGGAAAAGTGAATTAAAAGGACATGGATAAATTATTGAAATAAGGATATTTAATCACAATTAAAAGAAAGTGGACTCAACTTATACTAATCAACCAGATAAAAACACAAAATTATTTGTTTTTTTTTTTTTTTAAAGATTTTTATTTATTTGACAGAGAGAGATCACAAGTAGGCAGAGAAGCAGGCAAAGAGAGGGGGGAAGCAGGCTCCCTGCTGAGCAGAGAGCCCGATGCGGGGCTGGATCCCAGGACCCTGAGATCATGACCTGAGCCGAAGGCAGAGGCTCTAACCCACTGAGCCACCCAGGTGCCCCAAAATTATTTAATTGTTAAGGACTGATGGCATCATATTGAAAGAAAAGAAAAAATAAATACTCCACAACCCCTTAATTGTTTTTCCTTGTTATTTGTAAAGGAAACTAATCTTAAAACTAAATATGACAGAACTGAAATTATACAGGGAAAAGAATGCCAAGGAGACAAAGAAATTTTAAGAAAACCAAGATATTCTATATGATGGTGAGTCTCCTAGCACAGAAGGTTATATTCTAAATGTCATTATTTCCATGACAATGGAACATGTTAGGAACCCAGAGGTTTGGTGAATGAGCGTTAAAGAAACTAAGCAGAATACATAAAAATTGGGGTGCCTGCGTGGCCCAGTTGGCTAAGCATCTGCCTTCTGCTCAGGTCATGATTCCCCCGCATTAGGCTCCCTGCTCAGCAGGGAGTCTGCTTTTCCTTCCCCTGCCACTCTTCCTGCTCATTCTCTCTCTCAAATAAATAAAATCTTTTAAAAAAAAAAATATATAGGAACTTACAGAAGTGCTACTACTTTTTTTTATTAAGTTTTTAATGTTAATTCCCATATAGTTAACAAACAATGTTATTAGTTTGAGGTGTACAATACAGTGATTCAACAATTCTGTACATTACTCCACATTCATCATCACAAATGTACACTTTAATCTCCATCATCTATTTCATCCATTCCCCCCATCCACCTCACCTCTGGTAACTATCAGTTTGTTCTCATAGTTAAGAGTCTGTTTCTTGGTTTCTCTCTCTCTCTCTCTCATTTTGATCATTTGTTTCTTAAATTCTACATATGAGTGAAATCATATGGTATTTGTCTTTCTTTGACTGACATATTTCACTTAGCCTTAGTCTCTAGCTCAATCCAAGTTGTTGCGAATGGCAAGATTTCATTATTTTTTGTGGCTGAATACTACTCCACTGTACATATATACCACATCTTCTTTCCATTCATCTATGGATGGACACTTGGGCTTCTTCCATAATTTGGCATTAAAATAATTCTGCAATAAGCATAGGGTGCATGTTTCCCTTTGAATTAGTGTTTTTGTATTTTTTTGGTAAATACCCAGTAGTATAGTTACTGGATCATAGGGTAGTTCTATTTTTAACTTTTTGAAGAATGAAGTCACTTTGATTTAGAGGACAAAATGACTAGTATGGCTGAAGATACTGAAGGGATAAGCAGAATATAAGAAGACAAGTTTTTAAAGGAGTTAACTGTAAGGTCATGCATGTGGGTCCAAATAAAAAGTCAACAAACTACAATGATACAGAATCAAGGAAAGAGGGAGGGAACTAGCTTGGCAACAACTACTGTTAAGAAAAAATGATTTAGAGAGCTTAGTCAATGGACCATATGTTATATGACCAAACATAAGCTAATGCGATCTTTGTTTGCAAAAATGAGTACCTTGTCTGAATGAATCAAAGATCTAAAACTAAAAGAATAACTCGAAGGGCATCAGAGAAAGAAAACCTGGAAGATAAAGGGACTTAAATCTTGGCATGTGAAGAAAGGTTAGAAAAGATGGAAAACAGGCCTTGAAATAGTTTGAAAGTGGAGAAGGACATATAGGACAAAGTAGTTGACTTTACGTATCTGAAAGTTGTTGGGGAGAAGAGGGAAGAATCATTATTTATTTTACTCCAAGAACTAAAATTTGTGCCAATGAATATAAATCTACAGGTCAGTACATTTTGAGTCAATAGAAGGAAGAACTTTCTAGTACTCAGCATCGTCTGAAGGTGGAATAGGAAGTATCAGAGTGACCTAGAGAGGTTGCATAAATACATAGATTCCTAAGCCCCCCACCTGAGAATTTCTTCCAGGACTGGGAGTTCAGAATTTGTATTGTTTTTAAACTCCTTTGATAATTTTGATATAAAACCAAGTTTGGAAACCACCAGGTCAAACAATCTTTTTCAGATATGATATGTAGTAGGATACCAATAATTGATGGGGAGGTCGAGATGGAGTTAAGACTGATTATCTATAAAGCCTCTTCATTCCCAACTCATAAAGTGGATTTGTCTTTGTGAATTCACTTTGGCTCAGGCCCTGGCTCTGACACTTGCAGTCTTAAGAACTCAAATTGGTCTTTGTCTCACATGTCCTGAGTCATGTTAGGAAAACTCAGGACAAAATTTAAAGTTGGTCAAAAATGAGGACCACAGACTTGGAGAAAATATTTGCAGAAGACCCATCTGATAAAGGACTGTTATCTAAAATATATAAAGATCTCTAGAAAGCAAGCAACTGGATTAAAAAAAATGGGCCAAAAACTGTAACAGATACCTCACCAAAGAAGATATTCAAATTGTTAGTAAGTATATGAATAGATGCTCCACATCTTATGTCATCAAGGAAATGCACATTAAAATGAGAAACCGCTACACTTCTATGAAAATGGCATAAATCTGGAGCACTGACAACACTAAATGCTGGAGAGGATGTAGAGCAACAAGGATTTTCATTCATTGCTTATGAGAATACAAAATGCAACTGCCATTTTAAAGGTTTTATTTATTTATTTGACAGAAAAGAGAGATCACAAGTAGGCAGAGAGGCAGGCAGAGAGAGAGGGGGAAGCAGGCTCCCTGCTGAGCAGAGAGCCCGATGCGGGGCTCGATCCCAGGACCCTGAGATCATGACCCGGGCCGAAGGCAGAGGCTTTAACCCACTGAGCCACCCAGGTGCCCCGCAACTGCCATTTTAGAAGAGTTTGGGGTTAATTACAAAACTAAGCATACTCTATGATCCAGCAATTGATCTCCTTGCTATTCATTCAAAGGACTTGAAAACTTACATCCACACAAAAACCTGTCCACACAGATGTTTATAACAGCTTTATTAATAACTACCAAAACTTGGAAGCAACAAGATGTCCTCCAACAGGTGAATGGATAAATAAACAGTGGTATATCCAGATAAGGCAATACTACTCAGGGATAATAACAGATGAGGTATCAAGCCATGGAAAGGCATGGAGAAAACTTAAATGCATATTACCAAGTGAGCACTGGGTATTGTATGTAAGCATGAATGTATGTATGTATGTAAGATGACTCGCTAAATTCTACACCTGAAACTAATATACTGTATGTTAACTAACTAGACTATAAATGAAAACAAAAAAAGAAGTAAATCTGAAAGACTATATACTATATTATTCCAACTATGTGACTTTCCAGAAAAGACAAAACAGTGGAGATAGTAAAAAGATCAGTGGTTTCCAGGGTTAGGATAGAGAGTGGGATGAATTACATTACTCTGTGTGATACTGTAATGGAGGATACATGTCATTATACATTTGTCCAAACCTACAGGATGTAGAATACTAAGAGTGAACCCTACTGTCAATATGAAGTTTGGGTGATTATCATGTGTCCGTGTAGTAGGTTCATCGGTTGTAACAAAGACATCACTCTAACGAGTGACACTAGTAATGCAGGAGGCTATGTATATGTAGGGTTTGGAGGTATGTGGGAAATCTCTGTACCTTCCTCTCAATTGCTTTGTGATCCTAAAACCTCTCTAAAAAAACCCCAGTGCCAAGGTGTCTAGGTTGCTCTGTTGGTTAAGCATCTGACCCTTGATTTCAGCTCAGGTCATGATCTCAGGGTTGTGTGACTGAGTCCCGAGCTGGGATCCATACTGAGCAGTGAGTCTGCTTGAAATTCTCTCCCTCTGCCCCTCCCCCCACTTGTGCACACTCTCTCTCTAAATAAGTAAATAGAGGGGCGCCTGGGTGGCTCAGTGGGTTAAAGCCTCTGCCTTCAGCTCAGGTCACGATCTCAGGGTCCTGGGATCAAGCCCCACATGGGACTTTCTGCTCGGCGGGGAGCCTGTTCCTCCTTTCTCTCTGCCTGCCTCTCTGCCTACTTGTGATCTCTCTCTCTGTCATATAAATAAACAAAATATTTTTAAAAAAATAAATAAGTAAATAGATAAATCTTAAAAAAAAACCCAATGTCTCTAAAAAGCTGAAAAGAGTTAAAAGTTATCTACCCTCTACAAAGTTTGTCAAGTCCCTGTGTCATTATTTAGTGGTATTTCTAGACACAATGTTAAAATTCACCAGTATTGTTGATATGCTATATTGGACATGATAAAATGGATAAATATAATTGCAGTTTCTTTAGGGTCAAGCTGGGTCAGATTAATTTTTTCTCTTGCAGAGGTATTTGCCTGAGAAGCCAGATATGCTAGATCTAGTTTCACTAACGATTTTTTCCCATCATCTAATTGTCATGTAATTGGCCTGTTGTTTATTAGAGGATGCATGAGGTAGTGTCAAGTTGAGAATATTTACATAAGAACTATCATACTTATTGAATCTGGGCTTTCCTCATGTGACTAGAGAATAAATTCTCACTTTTACCAAAACAATTAAAGTTAGAATATGAAGAATCAATTTACAAATGATTACTCCCTTGGACATAGAAAATCTGGCTGTAAGTTTAGGCTAATGTCCAAATGACATCTACTTGAGATGCTATGTTTTTAGTAACAAATATTCAGGCACATAAACCCATGGATACAGATTTAATCAGATAAGAGATTCATGATGAAGAGGACAAAGTATGAGATACTAGTGACAGTATGACAAATAAGAAGTCAAATGGTAAAGTTCAGTTCAAGACAGAACTGAGATTCTTGTCTTCACCCCTTATTTATTAGTTATGTGATCTTGGGCAAGATGTTTAATCTCTGAGTTCCACTTTCATTGGCCATAGAATGGGGATAAAAAATAATATTTCTGTCATATTTTGTATTAACAGAATGACAGTGACATTACCTTAATGAAGATTTGAGATTGTTCCTTTGAGTAGCAGCATTTCTGCTACCTCATTCGACCTCTCTCTACTAAGGTGTCTACTGGAGGTAACAGGATGTCAAACTGAAATGTTTCTGTGTCTCAGATATGCAGCTAATCCCCCTAAAAGGAGAACAGCAGGCGTCCCATTCTGAAGGCTGCCTCCTCAAATCCTTGCAGAACCTACTTAAAAAATGGCCAAACCAGCTCTGCTATCATCTTCTCCATTTTATTAAGGAGTCAAGAAGAATAATCAGAGAACTTGTCTGCTGAGTGAAGCATCTACCTCCTCCACCCACTGAATCAAGTGGGGGGAGATCTAAGAAAACCTCTTAAATTTGTAAGAGGGACTTTAATTAAAAAAGGGGGAGATTGGCTTCTTTTCTACAGTTAGACACCTGCAAATAAAGTGGATTCACTGATTTGAATAAAGGGTAAAGGAGCTGGTGAGAAATGGGAATGAAATATTGTCAGGAAGAGAGGGAATGGAAATACTGCCCATAGTCACACTACTGTTTGTCCTAGTAGGGGTCTGTGAGTTTCTTTTGGACCTTCAGGACTCTGTAGGAGCTAGTTGGGCTTGTACCATCCGGCTAGGATGCTGACCAAGTGCCAGAGGAAGGGACACTAGCAGCAAGGAGGCGCAGATAAAGAGAGGAGATTGGAAGAAATCATGTCAGAGGGTATCTCTCCTATAAGAAGCATGCAACAGGACTGAGCCCTTTAGGGTTCAGATTGCTTAGTATACTATTCATATTTGTTGTCTATGGGATTCTTATCTGTGCCCCCAACAGGACCACAATAAAATGGTGGAAAACAATGATCTCTGGTTTAGCACCCACCAGTGAAATCACTGGAACCCTACTTCCTCCAAATCCTTCCTATGGATGGAAGAAGTACCCCGGGGTCTCTTATCAAGTCTTTTGATACAGCTGACACCTACATGTCTCATCTTGTTATTTCTGCTCAGCTGCTTGGCAATGGCTCCGAGGCTCCCAGATGTCTGTGGTATTCTCTTCTACTATTTTCAAGTAGCTTAGTTCCATTGTTGTTGATCCTGCTCAAGTGGTCTCCACTTGGAAGGGGGAAAACACTCTTATTCTTGCCCTTGCTTTGTTCATTTCTCATCTCTGACAGCTTGCCTCTTCCACGTGATTCAATATTTTTTATGTGCATTGTCCTTTGAAGATAATGAGTGTCACCAAACCGAGAGATATTCAAAGTCATTCATCCCTTGTGACCACCCATACCCTGCCCCCCAATCATGTCCTTTGGTCAAGTGTTGGACTTCCACTTTCTCTCTTTTTTTATTTACTTATTTGACACAGAGAAAGAGAGAGAGAGATCACAAGTCGGCAGAGAGGCAGGCAGAGAGGGAGAAGCAGGCTCCCCACTGAGCAGAGAGCCCAATGCGGGGCTCGATCCCAGGACCTTGAGATCACGACCTGAGCCGAAGGCAGAGGCTTTACCCACTGAGCCACCCAGGCGCCCCTTCCACTTTCTCTTTTTAGGATGACTTCTTTCCCCCATTGGACCATCAGCATCATCTTCTTCATCCTTTCACGGTGTCTATTCAGGTGCACTGCTTGGGCCTGTGGGAAGCCTCACTCCTAGACAGTGCAAGGATTTTAGGCCTGGAAGTCATGTGTAAGCCCCAGAATCTCTAAGGCTTTCCCGACTCCTTGAGTTTCTTGCAAATAAGACCTGGCTGGTCTTCTTTACCAGCCTCTGGGACAACCAAAGCCCATTGGATTTTTACAGCAGTATATATTCAGTTGAAAACTTGGTTTTGGCAACCCTTTATAGAGCAAACAGTCCTTACAGGTGATGCTAATGGGGGAAAGATCTGAAGAAGAGGGCGTGTGTTCACAGCATTTCAAAAAAATTGCCTCCTTTTATTTTCTCTGATGAATCATATCTTCATAATCTAGCATTACCATGTGGGCAGTCTTAAGGCTTTGCTTTCAGAAATGCCAGTAGCTGCAGGTGACTGCTAACAACCATATATGTTATGTTGCAATATAATGAATAGTTACAGAGTTTAATAAAAGGGAAAGGGCTAAACAAAAATTTGTGACAAGAACAGGGAAATGGAGCACTTAACAGGATTTGTTTTCAAGCTGTTATTTGGTAGATTTAAATAAATCCTCTTAAGTGTTTCAATTTTTGAGCTCTAAGTGTGCCTTAGTTTCAAGACTTTTTTTTTTAACTTGGTACATAGGAGTCTTAGGAAGAACTATGCCAGTGGCTGGGTGTGATGAAGTCTTCTCTCCGGTTCACGGAATGTTATGCTTCCACACTAATTATACTACTTAAAAAGCTGTCTCCAGTTCTTGGGGCTTTTAAAGACAATGACAGTATTTTCGGGATTCAACCATTTTGAGATCAAAGTCCACATCCTGGGTCAGGCTAATTTGGGCAGATATTTCAGTACTTATCATAGATGCACTCCTCAACTATAAATTTCAATTTCCTGTCATAGAAACCCCAAGAGTATATCTGTCAAAAATGGAATATTTAGATTAATTGGGGCTTTGCAATGGCATCTGGCCCAGGAGGACCTCGTCGTCCCGGGTGGGTTGTGGACTGTCCTTTGGAAATCCTCCAAGCATGGAGTTTCCAAAACCTTCTTTGGTTAGTCTCATCCTTTAAATGTCCTGTGCATTTAAGGGCTTCCTTTCCTAATTTAATTTTCCCCCTTCTAATGAAGATCAAGGACAGCTGGTCCATATCTGTATACAATTCCTTTATTCATGATAAAAAATGATTAAAAAATGAAATCCTGATTTCTTTATTTGAAATATTCCTTAATTAATGAAAAAAATGAAATCCCAGTTTCTTATAAGTTCAGTAAAAATTGCTACTTAAAGAAACCATAGGGAACACATTGTTTTGAAAGATGTCATTTGCCACTAAATCAAATTTCAAGTCTCACTGTAATAAATATTTATTGAGCAGAGCAGTTTTCTTACAAGAGGACTGTCTTTATGGAAATTTAGGTAACTAGATGTGAACCATAGGGTGGTTTTCAGAACCCTTATTTTCCAGGGAGTCCTCAGAGACCTTAGATGACACTGTTCCCTATAGTCATCCCTAGGATCCCAAATTTACCCAACAACATACAAGGTATGATCCTGGTCATTTAATTAATGCTTTTAACCGGTTAAGGCTGATCTGTGAGAATTAATTTAAATAACAGTGAAACACCAATTGAAACACCAAATGAAATGCCAATTAAGAGAACAACCAAATTGTGTCTAACATTCCTAAACTATCACACATTTTAATAATTTTGTAGTTTTGTACATGGACAAAGTATTTAAAAGTCAACTTTTGCTTTACAATAAGTAGATGTTCACAGCTGTGCCAACTGGCTTTCCTCATATTTTTCAGTTTATGACCATTCAATGAGAATAATGTTATTTCATATCTAGAGACATTTTAATAAAAGCCTTCAGCATTTATATCCTTTCTTCAAATGTTTAACAGATGACAGTGTATTACTCTTGATTCTTTAAGAGACAACTTGCTTTAAACAGTATGAAAAACACAAACTTAATGTAAAACACTAAAGTGTATTTCTTGGCCAGAGGCTGAAGACAGAAAAAGACGGCAACCATGTAAATGGGGGATTCATGTCCTTTTACAGAAATTTCCTACATCTAACAATGCAAGTGAAAGCAGAGATATAAATTATTGAGTGGTTCTTATGTGTTGATCATGGTGTTAAGCTCTTTACAATATTTCATGACCCTAAGAGATAATTATTACCTTCTCTACTTATGGCTCTACTAAATAACTGAACTTCCAGAGGATTAATGATTTGTCCAAGGTCATTCATTTAGTAAGTGGCTGAGCTAAGATTTGAACCCAAGGTATCTGACTTCAAAGGCATACTTTTAACCATCTGATAGCACTTCATTTTCCACTAGAGAAATATATCAGTTATTCACTCCTTCAGGTCTTTAAAGGTTTTCCATTTTAAAACCACAAAGTCATATGCAAGCAGTTTAAAAGGATGTTGAGCTCAGCCATCCTGAATGTCAAGACCTTGTCTTTCCTGGGAGATTTAGTCTGGTCACCAGTGTTTCAGAGATATGTATTCGTTGCAGCAATTCTATTTCTCCATTACAGAATTCAGAAAAATACCTTATTCTTTTTTTAATTGCTTCGAAGGAGACTGACTTTTCTACTTATTAAAAAAAAAAAAGCTAAGCCTTTCCCTAATTTATTTGGAGTTGCCCACACCCAGTCTATCTCGTGTTAACCTTTGCTCATTAACTGCATTTCTCTTATCCCAGGAGGACTGCTCCTTGATTAAACAAATTGAATGGGCATGATGACAGAAGAGCATCTCACATAACTCCATTCTGCTAGAAGATGACTTGTAAAGGGGGTGCTTCAAACATATTGCCTATTTAAAGATTTTTGACTATTTCTCTTTCATTTTCTGTTTGATTTTTTGTGACCAAAAGTCCTAGGATTTGTATCAACTGTAACTTAGGGCTAGAACCATTTTCAGCTTATCATATCTATGGCTTGCTAACCAGAAAGTTCTCTGGCTCTTTCTAAATAATGCAATTTCTAAATAATGCAATTCAGACAAAAATAGATCAGTGAGAAGTTACTTTATAATATCCATTAGTCCCATTACTAGAGATTCTGTACATTGAAAACCACCCTCATTATTTATAAAATTTGAGAATTTCAAAATCAGCATATTATACAATCAAGCTTATCTATAATTTCAATTAGTATTGAATTCTTAAAATTAAGACCCTGTAGTTTTTTTTAAATATTGAAGTTCAACTTACAAATATGTTTGTTGTTAAAAGTACAAATTTTTTAGTAACTAAGAACCATAACTTTAAGGAATTGATTATGTGTCAGATCGACCTAACAAACTAAGATCTCTTTAAACAATCAGTCTCATTTACAAGTGTGAGCATTTTAAACTGTAGCTAATAACTTCAGTAAATGAAACATATTCAGTTTTCTTTTTAAGCACTTTAGGTATTTGGCCAAACAAGACAAGTTTATATCTCTAATGAGCAAAACTGTCTTCCAGTCTAATAAATTATTAAACATATAAATTTTAGTAAATCTAGTTCTCTTAAACATTCTTATTCTGTTTACAAACTTAGTCAAAAATCTTAACACCTTCAACTTGAATCACAAGTCAATTACATATTTTAAATTGGAATCACAAGGCTAATCTTTCAGAATCTCCATTACACCAATTCTAAATCATTACAAACACTTTAAATACTGAATATACACATATTGTCCCAATGATTAAAAACCTATTCTTAACTTGACACAAAAGTATTAATACTTCATCATCTGTATAATTAATACTAAACCATCCTGGATTTGGAAAGACACTCATGAAGGGAATAATTTTTTCATTTCAGATGTGGAATCTGAGGCTTTGCATGTTCAGGGTTATTCTTTTTATCTCAAATATGGACACCTGGAGAACTTTTTAGTAGTCGCTATGAAAATGAAGACTACAAGTTACATCTTTTAGAAGAGGTTCGTGTACCAACTCCTGTCTTCTGGGTTCAAGATACGTTTTTATCTAATTGCTTCAGCTAATTTGGTTAGGTGCCAGTCTCTGCCCCCAACCAGGATATAATGAATTGCCAATAGTTTGCTCTTTATTTTCTAAATTTCCTGATTAAATTCTGGATCTTTTTCATATTCTCTTTGCCCCTCTGGGCCATAGCACTTAGAGATATTTTAATGACATCTAATGATATTCTGCATATTTCTCGTACCTGTCTGATTCTCCATATAACTACAAAGACATACTAATGACAGATACATGTTTTGGGGAAATATCTTACAAATTGGAAACTAATTTTAGTAAATTCTTGATCAAAGATAAGTGGTGAGGATCACAGAAAACTGCTTTACTCTTTCTGGGTCTTGATTAATAAATTAGTTTTTCTTTCCAATTAGTTTGTGAGTCGAATTTTAAAAACTAGATATCTTCCAAGAGGCTTTTTCAGATATACCAAAAGCACAAGCAACAAAAAAAGTAGATAAATTGGATTTCATCAAAATCAAAGGACACTATCAAGAAAGTAAAAATGCAACCTGCAGAGTGGAAGAAAATATTTATAAATCATATCTAATAAGGGCTTAGTATCCAGAATATATAAAGACCTCTCATAACCCCACAACAAAATGACAAACCCCAATTAAAAATTAACACAGGATTTGAATAGGTACCTCCAAAGATGATATACAAATGTCCAACAAGCATATGAGAAGATGCTCAACATCATTAACATTAGAGAAATATAAATTAAAACCACAATGAATTACCACTTCCTACCCACTAGAATGGCTAGTTTTTTTAAATTATTAACACATAATATATTATTTGTCCCAGAGGTACGGGTCTGTGATTCATCAGTCTTACACAATTCACAGTGCTCACCATAGCATATACCTTCCCCAATGTCCATCACCAGCCACCCCAACCCTCCCATCCCCTTCCACCCAGCAATGCTGTTTTTTTTGCTGAGATTAGGAGTCTCTTATGGTTTGTGTCCCTCTCTGGTTTCATCTAGTTTCATTTTTTCCTCTCTTCCCCCATGAACCTTGTTTCTCAAATTCCACATACCAGCGTGTTCATATAATAATTGTCTTTCTCTGATTGACTAATTTTGCTTATGATAATACCCTCTAGTTCCATCCATGTCATTGCAAATGGCAAAATTTCATTTTTGATGGTTGCATAATATTCCTGTGAGTGTATGTGTGTGTGTGTGTGTGTGTGTGTGTGTGTGTGTGTGTACCACCTCTTCTTTATCCATTTATCTGTTGATGGACATCTAGGCTCTTTTCATAGTTTGGCTATTGTGGACACTGCTGCTATAAACATTGGGGTGCATTTGAGGATGGCTACAATTTTTTAAAAAGTAAAGAAAATGATATGTTGATGAGGGTGTGCAGAAACTGAACAGTGGCACATTGCTAGTGGGAATATAAAATGGTGCAGACACCATGGAGAACAGCTTGGCAGTTCTCAAAAAGTTAAATTTAGAATTACCATATGACCTAGAAATTCCACTCCTAGATATTAGGATATCTATGTTATATATGATATTATGATATCTATGGTATAATATATGTTAGGTATATACCTAACATAACTGAAAATAGGTATTTTAAAAAGCCCAACTTATACATGAATGTTCATGGCTGCACTATTCACAATATCCAAAAAATGGGAACAAGTCAAAAGTCCATTTATTAATGAGTGGAGAAACAAAACATGGTAAATCCATACAATGGAGTATTATTTACTCATTAAAAGGATCCATGCTACAACATGGACAAACTTTGAAAACATTATGCCAAGCAAAAGAAGCCAGGCACAGAGGTGACATATGGCATGATTCTATTTATATGAAATATCCCAAATGGATAAATCCATAGGGACAGAAAACACATGGTTGGTTTTCAAGGGCTCACAGGTGGTAGGGGATAGGAAATGACTGCTATTTAATAGTTATAAGATGTCCATTAGGGCTATGAAAATGTTTGGAAGTAGGTTGCACAACATTTTGAGTATATCAAATGCCACTGAATTGTACATATTAAAATAATGAATTCTATGTTATGTGCATTTTACCTCAATTTAAAAAGTCTAAAAATATAAAGAAGTCTTTTCCAACAAAGTCCCATCTTTTTTTCTCTACTAAGGATGATATTAAAAACGAGCTTATTACTTGCACTCTTTCTTCTAACTTTTCTGGTGAAATTTTGCCACAAACATGGAGGCTATCTCATTCATGTAAGGGGTGAACAATGTTCTATAGAAACAACTGCTCCCAGCTTTATAGGAGCAACATGACATAACTTACTCTTGTAAGTGAAATGATTGACAGTGATGACATCAATTATGACTGTTCTTTCTCATTTGGGCCACCAAAGTCTACAAACACCAAGACACGTAATTACTCAGGACTGAGATCAATAAAACTTTCAAAATATTTCCTATGTGACCTTCTCCACTTTTTTAAAGATATATAAATTATCTTCTGCAAATGAAATGGCTCAATTCTTGTGATATCATGCCCTAAAAACACTTATATTCAAAACTCGTAACACATCGAATGCCCAGAACAAGCTTATTAGATATGAAGTATTATTATCACCCATTTATAAGGAGAATGAAGGACAAAGAGATGAAGTGACTTGGTCAATATACTTAGCTACGCTGTGGTGAGCTAGCATTCAAATCCAGTCTTGCTTCAAACTCCAGGTTTTGAACTAATGCTTTTCTATTCTACCCCCTAGAATCACTTATCAAACCTATTGTTCCAGGTGAAGGAAAATATAGCAGGGGTAGTTTGTGCTCACCAAACACCCATATGCTTCTCTATATTTTCCAGCCTATTTTGCAGTTGAGTTGAGATCACATGGCTAATTCTGGTCTATTCATTTGGAGTAGAAATGATACGTGTCACTTCTAATCTAAAGCAGTTGAGAACAAGGTTGAGTTCTCCATGCTCTTTCTTGCCCATCTACAAGGTTGGAAAGGAAGAACTTTGAGATGTTGGAGATGCAAGGTGAAAACATCTTGGAGGATCTCCGAGTCATGTTAAAGGAAAGTTCTCTCTCTCCCCTATCCTTTAAAAGGCTACCAGACCCACATCAGACTTTGACATGAGTGAGAAATCAACCTTTAGTATGTTAAACCATGAGTTATTTTTACCAAAGCATATCCTAGTCTCTTCTGACTAGCACAGGATTATCACTGATAAATGACATAAAGTCTTTCCCGTGGGCCTCCTGGCCTCGCCTTAGTGATTGTTATGGTTTAAAATGTGTCTCTGTCCCCAAAGTCACGTGTTGAAGTCCAAACCCCAAGTACCTCAGAATGTGGTCTTTTTTTTTGCAAATAGAGTCACTCCAGACGTAACTAGTTAAGATGAGGTCATTAGTGTGGGCTTTAATCCAATATAACTGGTATTGTTATAAAAATGAGAAATCTGGACACAGAGGCACTCACACAGGAAGAACGCCACGTGAAGACAAAGGCAGAGAGGAGAGGCCTGGAACCGAATCTATCCTCGTCCTTACCACTGTCAGAAGGCACCCTGCCCATTGATTTTTCTGTCTTCCAGCCTCCAGAACTGTGAGACAGTAAGTTCCTGTTGTTTTAAGTTAGCTAGGCTGTGGCTCTTTCCTGTGGCAGCTCTAGCAAATGAAGGTGGGGATCCGCATTTGCCATCGATACGTGGGCTGGCGGGCGCCACACCCTCAGAGCTCCGCCCACTGACCAGCGCGTGGGCACTGCGCATGTGCAGCTTTGCTTCCCAGCTAAGTCCATCAAGGACTACCGTGCGCCTTTTAAGAATCCTTTGGGATACTGGATAAAACTGCTCCAATGAAGTAATAATTCCTCTGTTTTAAAACAAAATCCCTTTAAGAACAAACGTGGAAGGGATCACAGGGTGAACAAAGATGTTCAAACAATGATAGGAAGTGTATTATAAATACATGGTATGGACAGAACTTGAGGCCAAGGAAGACAATTTGAAAGTCTGAAATTGAAAATTTTCACTAATAAATTCTTTACCCGGTGACAAAGGGGAGCCCCGAATGGGAGTGCTTACTAACCCCTGGGAGCTTGTTCAGACACGGATAGCAAACTCAATCTTCCTGGACCAGGCAGAGGTCGAACCCAAATGGAATCCCTTTTTTCTTTTTCCCTTTCGCCTGTGGATTCTAGCTACTCCCCTGACTGTCCGAGCTACTCTCTCTGCATCGTAAGTGAGATACCTGGGGCTGGTAGGAAAGAAGGACGCCTCCTCATCTTGGCAGCCTGGGCTAGGCAAAAGGAACGAGCTTCAAATTCCAACCTTACAAATACACAAATATTCTGATGCAAACAGCGTCTTGTAACAAGTCCATATAATACTGGAAACGCCCTGCCATGTAGATCTGGACCTAAAAACTGCACGAAGAACATTTTTTCTTTGAACAAAAACTAAGAAATCACCCCCAGGTAACCCCAAGCCATATGCCTTGAATCTGAACTGAGCAACCCAGTCCCGTGTGCAGTTTGCAATCGTCACTGTTTTCTCCTCACATACCCCGAGTAGAAGCAGATTAACCACTATGAATCATGGCTGCCTTGCTATTTTTTTTACGTAGATGGCTTTTATTCCAACAGAGGGTTTGGAAAAGTGATTTTACTTTGCCCGTCTACCCCTCGGGTTCCAAGGCTATGCCTTTCTTCAAATACCCTCTAGCAAGGCTTGTTTAGTGAAAATTGTGAGGAGGTAAGATACTGATTGCCAGCGAATATCACAAACCAATAACCCCGGCTAGGCAGAGCCTCGCAAGAGCAAATGAGTTATAACTGTGGGCTGGGACTATAAGGGGAAGGGAAATCATTTAAATAAGACTTCAGTTTCCACTCCGGATAGTACAAGATGGCTCTGTCCATTTTCCCACCATGGGCTTCCTTGTGTTGAAGGAGGAAAATCTGAAAAATGGAAAGAAGCTGTTGCCTTTATGTCAGCACACCAGGTTGCTGAGCTCAGGATATAGATGCCAAAATAGAAATCCTCTAGTCAATCAGCAACCATTTAATGAGCACATCTGTTCAATTCAGTTCAGTTATTTGTTGAGCTCTCATTTTGTGCAAAGCCGTGATAGGGACTATAGAGATGTAAACTTGAAGCAAATAGAGTCTTGACCTCCAGAAGTTCATAAAGATGAAAAAAATGGACATGCAGGTAACTAATGCAAGGCCTATTGCGATAAGTACCCTAATCTAATCCAATTTCATTAAGCAAATATTCATTCTTTTTCTACAAGGAGCATGGAGAGTCAGTAAAATTAAAATTCGGGATCATGTTGCGGAGGAGGTAGGGTTTTCACGGGGCCTAAAGGATCGGTCTTTGGCTGACCCTGCACCTGATCCCAGGTGGAAAGGGTGTGCAGGGGTGTAGGCTGGAGAGAGCAGGACCTTGGAAGAGTGATGAAGTGGGGAGGACGGAACCTGGAATGCACGTGAGCAGAAGGGTCGTGAGGAAGGTGGCTGGGGATGGCACATATCTTAGAGGGGATTTTGAAGAGTGATAACACGTAGAGCTCTACTGTGGAATAGTAACCTATCATTTATATGATTTGAGGGGCCCTCTTTAAGAAAAAGAATAGAAAATGGTGGATATAAACTTACATATATAAATTAGAAATTATTGAAAAATTTAAAAAAGCTCTCACCAAATTCTTGGAGCCTTGAAGACTCAGGTTTCCATCCTCTGCATTTTTTTTTTTTTTAGGCGAGTTACCAGCAATGCCTACATCAAAATGCTCATGACTGAAAAGTTGAATCCCTCCCTACTAGGGTACTCTATAACTCCCAGCATGTCCAAGACTCCCAGGAGCCTGTTCTAGCAATGAGCCAGAAGAATTCAACCTCTTTAGCTTAACAGTAAATCCCTCTGTGTAGAAGTCTCAAATTTTGCTGATTTCTTATCAGTACAAATTTTGAGCATGTACCCCGAGCGACTATAGCAAAGGCAATGGAGAGCCATGATTAATTTCCTCCAGGTGAGGCACTTACCTCTGTGTCTAAGAGGGGATACTTATGATTAGCAGCATCTTTCCCTTAGCCTGAAACACAGGGCTTAAGAGGGAACCAATTGTTCCCTGAAACAATGGAAGAGGGTGGATGTTTGCGCTACCCAAATAGTATTTAAAGTCTGGACAACCGAGGTCAGATTGGAACGAAGAGACTGGAAAAGGGAAAATCTTCAGGTAGGAGTCCCCTTAAGCAGGTCTGAAAGGATAGTGTCTTGGATGAAGATCTTGAGCATGGGAAGAGCCACGAAGGAACAGAAGGGGATTAAGAACACTTGAACATCGCCAAATTCACCACCATTTTTATATCCATAACCGTTCAGCCAGGAGCTGAATGTCGGCCAGTCTTTAGTACACATTGGGCTGTTCTGAGTTTTATTTCATATCTATTCAGTAACCTCAAAGTGAGCCCCGGATGCTAGCCGTGACTTGTTTCCAACTCTATAAATGTATTCCCACTCACCAATTCTCAGGGTAGAGCTTCTTTCCTTTTTCTTTCTCTTTCAGTGGGGTCAACACACATATGGTCCCTGCACATCAAGGTGGCAGAAAACTAGTGCCTTGATTCCTCAAAATGATCTCCTAGGACAATCTTGCTCTCTTTTTGCAATAGTCACATGATTATATTTTGAATACCAGTCTCTGGCCCCCTATGGTAAGTAACAGTCAGGTCAGCTTCCATATGTAATGGCTCCCACTCAGGCCATAAAGCTTTGATATACTTAAACTAGTCTTTCACCAAAAGTTAGCAGTAAACAACTGGCCTATAAAGCTTTCTAAGAGGCAAGAGAACACCCGCTCAGTTGCTATAATTATGACTTCTCTCTTTGTGATGACCCTTGAGGAATGTAGTTAAAAAGCAGACATACCACCTTTCTATTTTTCTCCATCTGTTTATTTTGCACAGTAAATTGCCAGCCCCGTGTTTGACATAGGGGTAAAACACTGCTGGGCCTCTTCTCTGGAACTCTTGAGAATGCAGCAAAGCACATACCCTTTAATTCCAACATAATCAAGAATTTACTTCCCACAAACTACATTTCATTCCCCCCCCCCCATGGCTGTTGGTATTTGGAGTAGTTTCAAGTTGTTTGAGAATGTGCTTGCATCAACAAAATCAGCAATTTATTTCTGCACACAGGGCAAAGACAGAGAAGTGGGGATTCTGGCGAAGTTAACACGAAGCCTACTTGTGGCAGAATTGTTCTTCCAGTCTGTGACACGATTACTCGAAGTGTGCTTAATTAGGCATCACGTCCTAACAACAGAGGCCAAGGGACACAGATTCCAGCATCATTTTGTGTGGCTCAGAACCTTCCCGGCTGAGAGCAATGGGACTTTTCTCATTACTTGAGGCCCAGTTTGGTGGTATCAGTTAAGCAATTGTGCCTCTGAATGGCATTGAGTGAGGCAAGTTCCTTCCTCAGGGGAATTTAGAAAATGGAATAATTGTGCTCTGAGTTGTCCTGCACTCAGAGATTGTTGAGATCCTAATTAATTCACACATCTGCAATCATCAATTCAGTTTTATTCAACAAATACTGAGTTTTTTAATCCTCTGTACCAGAGACCAACATTATGGGCTCAATTCCCGAAGCTGAGGGAAATACCGTCTCTCAGTGCAGAATCTGTGGGAGGAGGAAGAACTGCTCGCAGACTGTGTGAAGGCCGTTTGGCAAACTAAGTGATAGCCCTGGGTATGAAAAAGGGTAACTCGGGATCAGGGGTGCCTGCCCCAGTCTACGGGTGGTCAGGGGAGGTCAGGAAGGCCTCAGGGCTGGGGTGGCTGCTGGAACTAGATCTTTGAAAGGAAGTGGGGTTTAGGGAAACAATGAAGGCAGAGACTGGGAGGCATGAAACAGCATGGAGTCCCAAGTAGCCTGAATTGTTAGTGATTAGAGAGTGAGATAAAGAGTGAAGCAGGAACGTCTGCCTTCCGGCTTCCTTCTGGCTCAGGTCATGATCCCAGGGTCTTAGGATCGAGTCCATTTGTGCTCCTTGCTCAGCAGGGAGCCTGCTTCTCCCTCTGCCTGCCCCTCCCCCTGCTTGTGCTCTGTCTCTGTATCTCTCTCTCTCTGACAAATAAATGAAATCTTAAAAAAAAAAAAAAAAAAGAATGGAACAGAGGAGGGTAGAAAAGGAAGCAGAGACATGTGGTTGCCACACTAGAGAGGTGAAATGGTTCGCCATAGGTGGTGGTTGGGGGTGGGGGGTTCAAGCTGAGGCGAGTGACTAGTATGGCTTAGTCTGCATTTAGCAGCTTGGGTGGAATGGATTTGAGAAGAAAGACTGAGGGAGAGGATGAGCGATACTGCAGGAGTCCAGGAGAGAGCTGATGAGGATGTGGGGAAGCAGCAGCAGAGGACAGAGGGAATGGGTGGACACAGGAAGCTCAGGGGAGAGAGATGGAGACGTGGGAATCATTACCATGTAGGCTGGGGTTAAGACCAGATGAAGCATGCACACGGAGTGTCTGCGGTAAGAAGAATGAGAAGCTAAGCTCAGTCCCTGGGGGATACAGTGTCTTTGCCGAGACAGAGGAAGAGAATGCCAATGAAGGAGACTGGGTGAGGAGAAGAATGAGAATCAGCAAAGCGTGGTGTGACCGAAGTCAGGTGAGCGGAGTTGGCGATGTTGTCACAGTGACGCTGAATCTTCACATCTGGCACGGTCCTGCTAAAGCTGGGAGAAACTTAGTAATTGGACACATATTCACAGAGTATCAATCACATGTCATGCACGTGATTGTTTACAGTATTTAAACTTCTAACTTTCCTAAGATCGACTCACAAATGACGAGGAAAATGTAAGCTACCAAAGCAGTTTGTCAGTTTCCACTCGGTCAAGTATTTCTCTGCTCTTTTGTTTTGGCCCCATCATTGTTTTGCCTTTTTTCCACTTCTAACTTACAGTTTTTTACACAGTATAGAAGAGGGCAGGAGACTTCCATCTGAGCATGGCATTCAAAAGGGCAATGGCAGAAATGTTGACTGCTTGCAGAATAAATGCAATAGAATGAGAAAAGCATTTGTTTTTTCCATTCCTCAAAGTAAGCAGTCTGGACTGTATGGGTTCCTCACTGACGTGAGTGTTCCTCACTGTTGAACGCAAAGATGGGTCTTCATTAGCGAGCTCTGCTCTTTCTGTGTGTGCGTTTAGTTCCCATAATGGGCAGCGTAAATGTGTCCCATTCTTTCTACGTTGTCCTGTGCACATCTACACTTAATACCTGCTGAGTACTTGACATGAGGCGCTGAGACCCAACGTACTTAGGCCAACCTTCATTGTCAGACTAGTGAATTTTGCTTCTGATAATCGTCTCTGAATATGGCAGGAGAGAACTGAGCTACATATAGGTAGTTAGGGATGTTTGATTATTTCAGTAGTTGGTTTTTATCCCTTGGAGCATCCAAGCTGCTCCTTACAGTCAAAGAATCATCACAGGTGTGTTGATCAATGAGACCAGTCCTTCTTTAGTCAACAGACTTTTGCTGAGCAACTTGTTAGGCCCACACCCAGAGCTGGGGTAACAAAGATGGATTAGCTTTACTTATGGCCTTTGAATTATTCATCATCCAGTAAGATAATTCATACATGTCAGAGTTCTTTGTCAACTCTTAAGTTCCTTCCCTTTACCACCTGGCTCTTTCCATCTTGTACGTCCCAATGTGAAGATAAAAGCAAAAGGCAAGATGGCTCATGTGAAAAGCACAGCATCTGTTGTTAATAGTTGCTGGGCTCTGTCATGGCATCCTTGTTTTGGGGACTGATTTCATCTCCCTTCAGACTTCTTTCTCTTGCATGGCTCCTGGCTCTGTTCTCTGAGTTGGCAGGCCCTGAACTGTCACGGATGAGACATTCTCGGCTTCTGTCATGGCCTCACAGGACCCTCCGTTGGGAGAAGTGAGTGGGAAGATTCATATTCCTGTACAAACATTGACATCAGTAATCGTACATCAAATGCCAATATCACCGCATTTGAGTACTTGTAATTTCATGATGACCAATATCTTATTAATTAGTAAAAGACTTGTTTGATGTAATATTCTCAGCAATATGCCCTGTTCTCCTTCTAGCTAAGTGTTTATGTATATGGATTTGTTTTTATGGTAAAAAATCTTATAATTACATTCTTTTCATACTCTCAAAATACCATTTGGCTTAAAGAACTAATGTTTTCTCTGGTAACTTCCACATGGCATCTGCTCAAACTACTCTTCAAATTACTGCATTAATTTGCTAAATGTTTATCTCTTTGCACTTGCCTTGTGGAAACCGATCTTTTACTAGTTCCCTTTCCCCTAAATCAGCAAAACCTCAGCCTGTTCCATCTGGCATTATCATTGTTTTCCACTTGGCAATATGGCATAGTGGTTATGAGCATGGGCATTAGAGTCCATAAGTCCTGTGTTTGAGTCCTAGTTCTAGAACCTTCTAGATATGTACTCATGAACAATTTACTTCAACTCTCTTTGCTAGGCTTTCCAAATGTAAAACAGTAATCTAATGTTCACCTTCTTAGAGGGTTCTTATAATGAGGAGCACAGTGTCTGGTCCAGAATAAATGTTCAGTAAAATCTTTTTTTTCCTGTTTATGTTACAATTTTCTTGGCATAGCAATAAGCACAGAGGCATTGAAACTGGATACATTTGTTTGAACTATGTCACTGGGCAAACCAGTTGCCTTTTTTGAGCCTCAGTTTCCTCTTCCGTTAGATAGAAATAGCAATGTTTTACAGTGATGACATGCTTTTACACAAATTGAGACAAAATATATAAAAATAAATCTGGTATGCTAAAGTGATAAATATGGCATTTCAAATCTTGTCATGGATTTCTACCATGACTCAATCCCCACACCTAAAACATCCCTCCTTGTCATCAATCACTACAATCTACAAGAATATTAGTGCCAAAGGTTTTAGTAAATGTAAAAAATATGGTCTCCTTGACTGGTGTTATATGCTGTTTACTAATCACGAATCCCTTTTCTAGTTACTTCTCCCTAGGTACATGAATAAATGTTTTAATAAAGAATAGTTTATCTCTTAGTACCCTAGAGAGCTTCTGCTATCTCAGTTGCTTATGTTAAAGCACTGCTGGGCATGAGTAAATGCACACATGCATTCATTCACTTGGCAATATTTGTTGTGCATCTACTATGTCTTTGGCTGTACTCTAGGTGTTTGCAATAATCAATAAACCAAACAAATATATTTTTTAATAAAATGATTTTATTTATTCATTTGAAAGAGAGAGAGGGAGAGCATGCACAGGAACAGGGAGGGGCAGAGGGAGAGGGAGAGATAATCTGAAGCAGATTCCACACTGGATCCCACAAACTTGAGATCATGACCTGAGCCAAAACCAAGATTTGGATGCTTGACCAACTGTGCCACCTACGTGTTCCCAAACATGTCTCTCTTTATGAAACTTATATTTCTGTGAGGGAAGACAGACAAAAATCCCCCCAAAACAATAAGCAATTATAAATGTAAGCTAAAAGGAATGTTAGCAGTTATATTGATAAGTTTTATGAAAAAAAAAAAGAGTAAGGCAGTTTAAGGGGATCAGGAATCTGAGGTGAAGTTGCAATTTTAAATAGGGTGGTTAGGAGTGACTGCATTGAGAAGATGATATTTAGACAAACATTTGAGATAAAAGTTACTCAGAGGCAATTTGAAGAGTGTACTATACTTTTTCTGAGTAAAACCTCAGTATTTCTTTTTTTTTAGATTTTATTTATTTTTGAGAGAGACAGAGAGAGAAGGAGAGAACAAACAAGTGGAGAGGGAGAGGGAGAGAACCAGACTGTGCTGAGTCGCGGAGCCCAACTTGAAGATCCATCCTATGACTCTGAGATCATGACCTGAGCTGAAATCAAGAGTCAGATGCTTAACGGACTGAGTCACTCAGGCACCCAAAACCTCAGTACTTCTGACTTGATTATTTTATCCTTCCACGATCCCTGTTGTATCTTTGCCTTACTTGGATGTCATCGTAGCCTCCTTACCTCTTTCTGGTCTCCTTATCCCCAGCTCCAGGTCTCTCTAATTGGCAGTCCCACACTGCCACAGCGATATTCCAAAGGATATTTGATATTTTCCATAAGTAATATTCCAAAACCATATATTGAACTGTGTAACCTTCCTCCTCAAAGGATCCAGTAGCTCTCTATCTCTCTTTGAGGCCACACTTCATCTACTTTGGGCCTCTGGCTCTTTATACTTCTTTGCCTTTGCCATTATTCCCGCCAGAAATACTTTTTCCTACATTTCATGCTTATTAGAAATTGTACTCATCTTTCAAGTCCCAACTCTAATGCTGTCTTGTTTATGGAGCCTTCTTATGCCTTCCAAGTGAAGTCTGTTGTTTCATGCATTTTTCCATTTCTTATGCCCTGAATGCTATATGGTTAATGGGTTAGATGACCGCCTTCTCTTGAAATTGTCAATTCTAAAGTAGATGGTTCTTACTTATTGTGAGATCTTCTCAGTGTAGCACCCTGCTTGGTCCACTGGAGACAATACTGCTTTCTTGAATTAATCAAAGTGGACAAACCACCTACCAACTTTGGTCCCCAAGTTCCTCATCTTAGAATGGATTAATAACACATTTACATGAGGAATAAATAAGGATTAAATGAGATTACATGAGATACTGTCTCATTATTTGAATGCTTCTTGTGGTGGTTGGCTTGTAACCTGCCTCCAATAAATATTCTATGATTCTGGTTTTGTTTCCTAGATTGTCTTTAAGTAATAACAGGGTTCCATCACCTACCTTTGTACTACTTTTCATTGCATAATGGTGTCATAATTGTCCCCATTCTTTCTTTCTTAATTTTTGGAGGAAATCACTCTTTAGTTTTTTTGTTTCTAGATGACTCTCATATGTTCCCTCTTTTTAAAAAATTAATAGCTTTTTTTTAGAGCAGTTTTGGATTCATGGAAAAATTGTGTGGAAAGTACAGAGAGTTCCCATATACTCCTGGCATATACAACCTCCCCCACTCTCAATATCCTGCACCGGAATGGTATAGTTGACGAATCTACACTGATATGCTAGTATCACCCAAAATTCACAGTTGACAGGGTTCACCCTTGGTGTTGTAAATTCTGTGGAATTTGGACAAATGTAATATAACATCATACAAAAGAGTTTCTCTGCCCTAAAACTCCTTTGCATTCTGCCTGATCATGCCTCCTCCTTAACCCCTGGCAACCACCAATTTTTACTGTCCTCATTGTTTTACCTTTTCCACAATGTTCTATAACTGGAATTGTACAGTATGTAGACTTTTTAGATTGGCTTCTTTCATTTAGCAGTGTGCATTTAAGATTCCTCCATATCTTTTCATGGCTTGATAGCTCATTTCTTTTTAGAACAATAAGTTTTAATATAATACATTTCTAAAAACTACTATCTTGACCCAGTTTTGAGGCCATGGGTGGAGAGACCATTCTATTCCCATTATTGAGCAGTTGATTAAATCCACATCCCCAATCATCTCACTTATTAGGCTCTCACACTCTGGACCAGGTATCAGACGACCACGAACAGCCCCTATGTCCTAGAGCCAGCTGAAATTATTCAAAGTAGTATATATTAAAACAATAGGTTAAAGGATATTGACTACTAAAACCACTACTGCCACTTACCAGATGTTAATCAATCAACCAATCGATCAAATATTTATTAGGCATTTAATATTTTTTATATACTGTAGGAAGTAATAAGGAAGTAAAAAGATAGTCACTACTTCCAAGGTATTTATAGCCTATTTTGAGAGATAATTTAAAGAAAAATGTAGTGCTAGTTTGTGGTACTAAGTGCAATAGAGATTCAGGCAACAGGAGTTCATATGGATTACAGACATTGAGGAAAGATTCATGGTTGGATGGCATAAGGGGTGACCTAGGCCTGGAAGGTCAAGTAACTTATGGAAAGGTAGAAAAGAAGAAACGTAAAGCATCAAGTAAAGTGCCTTTTTGTTAAGTGCCTCAAGCATTGTAAACAGTATTTATTACATTTATTATTACATGGCTAGCTCCTCAAGATGGCAAAGCAAGGAATTCCCACAGAATAGTTGATTTCAAAGATCCAGAATACCCCAATCCCTGTATAAAAATATCATTCCCACTGCTATAGACTGAGTATCATTCATATGTTGAAATCCCAATTCTACTGTCATGGTATTAGGAAGTTTGGCCTTTGTGAGGTGGTTAGATTATGAGGATAGAGCCCTCATGAGTGAAATTAGTATCCTTATAAAAGAGACTCCAGAGAGCAACCTTCCCCCTTCTGTCATGTGAGGACACAGCAAGAAAATAACCATCTATGAATCAGGAAGTGGAGTCTTAGCAGACACTGACTCTGCTAGCGACTTGGTCTTGAATTTTCAAGCCTCTAGAATTGTGAGAAATAAGTTTCTGTTGTTTAAAAACCTCCCAGTTTATGGTATTTTTGTTACGGCAGCCCAGATGGACTCATGGACTAAGATACCTATGATCTATCTACTACTACCAAACCAAACTATTTCATTCATTTGGCTCTAGAAAACATTTAATCTTTAAGAGACCTTAGTTAAATGGAAAATGCTTCTAAGGAGTGACTAAATGGTTATAACTTAAGTGTTCATCCATTCTGTTATGTAGTATTTAATTTATTTATTCAACAAGTATATATTATGTCACTACTCTATGTCAAGTATTATGCTGGATCATGGATATAAAAATGAGTAGGCTATAACCCCTACCTCAAGTAGGTCAGACTGAGAAGGATGGACACATGTACAAATGATCATCATGCAATGGGATTCATGCCATTTTATACATAAGAAAGGAGTGATCGGGGGTTCTGGAGACCATGGAATAGTTTGAGGCTGGAGCTGAGTATGGGAGTTGATCATGCAGAAAAAAAGGGGAGGAGGGTTTCCTCTTCTTTTTCTTTATTTTCCTCTTTTGTGTTCCCTCTTGAACAATTCTCTCCACAAAGCCTTTAGGAGGACTGATTCTACCAGTTGTCTTTTTTTTTCCTGAGAGAGAGAGAGAGAGAGCAGAGTGGTGGGGCAGAGAAAGAGAGAGAGAGAGAATCTTAAGTAGGCTCCCAGCATGGAGCCACAGGGAGCCCAACACAGGGCTTGATCTTGTGACCCTGAGATCATGACGTGAGTCAAAATCAAGAGTCAGATGCTTAACCGATTAAGCCTCTCAGGCACTCCCTACCAGTTTTCTCCAAGAGGTAAGAGGAAGCCTCTGTGGTCCTTCCAAATAGGGGAAGAAAACTGTCCACACAGCTAGTCACAGACCAGTTTGGGGTACTGGGAGTCAAAGCGGAGCAAGCAGGGCTGCCCACAGTGTCTCCATGTGACATCAGAGTTTAAGCACAGGAGGAAATTGTCTGCAGGAGGAGACTGCAGCAGCCACATTGGAGACTGATCAGATAAATAAATATATGCAGTATAATGTGAAGCACATTTTCCACTGCAGGAGAAGGGAATTCCACGCATGGGATTGGGAAAATGAGATTGAACAGCATAGTGTTGTATGAGAATTGGGGATTTTCGGTGTAAACTCTTGATTTTCAGTATGTGGAGAGAGATTTAGGAACAAATACAAGAGTATGCCTTGTTTTTTTGTTTGTTTGTTTGTTTTGTTTTTGTTTTTGTTTTTGGTGCGTGTATGTATACTTCCTGGTCCTATAAGCCAAGGGTCATAGACCTACAGCAACAAACACACCAAACATCCAGATCTTTGGCTGATTCAATAGCTGTACAGGGCAAGAACAAGTTGAGTCTGCAAAATCTTATTGTTTGGGAAGCGATGCGTTCAAAGAATGATGAGAACATGCCAAAAGGACACAGGTTCCAGCTTGATGGGGCTCTAACTGGCCAATCCTGAGACAATGTGAGCATCAAAACAAATAACACCTTTTGAATAGATTAGGAATCTGTGTACTCACACTGATATATGTAACTGAATACATTGAGAGTTTGATGAGGGATGGGACAACTATGTAGGTTGATTCATTCCTCACAAAATACTTATCAATTACAAAAGGAAGAAAAAGCACTTTTCAGTGGAAAAGTCTGACAGAAACCACTTTAGTTAAGTAATCAATGCTAACATCACGAGAAGGGAAAACCCAAATCACGTGCAGCCTGATTATATACAATGAGACTTGCGGCATCATTTCTCTGATATTCTGGCCCAAAGTGTAAAAACCTGACTTTACCAGACAAAGATAAAGGGAGTCCATTCTACATATCTGCCCTGGAGTCTTTGAAAGTGTCGAGGTCACAGAAATCAAGAAAACACCCAGGAACCATTCCATGTTGAAGAAGGCTATAAAAACTACATGTATTTCATGATTCCAACTGGACTCCTCTGCTGTAAAAGATGTTTTTGGGGAACTGAGGAAACTTGGGTGGGATCCAAGTTTGGATGGAACCCATCCAACACTGGTAGTAATGTATCAGTGTTGATTTCCTAATTTTGATGATTGTATTTGATAATATAAGAGAAATATATTGAGAGCTTAAAAATAATATAGGAGACATGTCTGTGTCTACAGGACATATAAACTCAAGTACTTAGGGATTCAGGATATCATGTTGGCAACTTATTCTCAAATGGTTAAGGGAAAACAGCTCTTTGTACTCTTTGTATAACTTTTCTCCAAGTTTGAGGTTATTGAAAAAGAGTTGGGGGAGAGGAGTGCCTATGGAGAGGCCCATGCCTGTTCTCAGCTACCATGTTAATGGGGGCTTCTTGGATAGCCCATTGTGAACCTATCTCTGGAAAATACAGCCCCAGGGAGATTTGCTCATGATGGCTTCAAGGGCACAGCTAGGGCTGTGGAGTCCAGGCCTGCCTTTGCAATTTAACATGGAATGTCTTTAGAGAAAGCACCTAATTCCTCTGGATGGCTCTTCCCTCTTTTGTAAAATGAGAGGTTGACGTAGCTCTCTTTCAGCTCCTAACTTCAACACCATGATTCCAGTTTTTAATGTATTATAGCTCGCCACCAGCTCCGTGGTGGTCTTTGTTCCAGAGTTCTCTGTTCTCTGTATCTAGCTATCCCAGGGAGGTCTCTGACTAATGTGGGGCTGCCTGGTTTGGCAGTTTGGTCACCTTGGCCTGATTGATTCTCCTCAGGCAGGAGGATTAGTGTCTCTGACACGCAGAACTCCAGGAAGAGAGCACACCCTGGTCTAACAGCACAGTGATGGCGTTCAAGATAAATCCATACTCTCTTCTGGCGTGAATAATTCCAGCAGCGTGACTCGAAGCTCAATTGGGTACTGGCCACAGAGAACATTTCCTTGGAGGGCCTCCAAATATCAATTCTGGAGATGCTAGTGGAGCCAGAAGGTGACGAGCCAGATAGGCAACACTGGTCCACGAAGGGATTCTCATCTCCCCACACTCAGGCCTGAGTTTCAGAACTTATGAGGAAGCTTTAGCAACCTCCGTCCACGCACATGCCAACCACACATAAAAATAAGTCATTCCAGTTGACAGTTTGCCAAAGGAAATTAATATGCTGCAGTGTTCTGAGAATGCTCTCTACTTAATAATAACCAGACTTAAGCGAATGAGAACAAGATTCAAGACTACCAAAAAATAAAGGGCAATAAACAGTATGTCCTATTTTTTCATATCATGTAAATTTCCAAATTCCAAAGGCAGTAGTTTTACATACAATTTCACTGGGGATTTTTCTGGTGAGTATCCATTATTAAGGATGAAGAATTAGTGATGTGTTGGGGGACTTGGTTGGTTCAGCATGAACACCAGCAGGATTTAGAAATTTCTTTGCCAAATTACCCCAGTGCCTGGCACAAAATTGATGCTCAATAAACATTCGTTGAATGAAGGCATAAAAGAAAGTATTAACCAATGATGATGATGTTCATGGAAGTGGATTCAGGCTGCTGACTATATTTTAAAAACATTTTGCAATTTAGGCTCTCCATCGAATTCCAAAGCAGATAGAGATTTAATAATAATTGGTTAAAACTAACAATGAATGTTTCCTGCATGAAAAGAAGAGCTTGATGTGAGAGATCTTTTTTCATCAGCTGGAATTCTGTTTCCCTTTTTATTCACTGGGCTCCAGGTTAAAGAGTTTGAGGGATATTTCCTTCTCCAGACCCCTCCCCTCTCATCCAGCAGGTGAGGGCACCGTAAACTAAATGATGCTTCTTTATGTGTGGAGTGAGATTTCTCAAGTGCAGCTCAGTCCTGCCACAGGGAAGATGGCTTGTTTATAATGCTTGGGTGATGAATAGCCCAGGATTTATTTTTGCATTTATTTAGGACAATCTTCTCACTGTCACTGTGCCAACACCATCAGTATAACTAGATGTTGCATAAAAAAAGCACAGGCTTTGGAGAAAAAGAAAAAAAGCTGAGCTTAAATATCTGCTCTGTCACTCACAAATTGCATGACCTTGGACTGGTTATTGAATATATGCGAACCTCATTTTCCTCACATGGTTGTTGTGCCAGTTAAACAAGATCACACTGGTACAGCGACCGGCACCTGGTAGGCCTGCAGTGTTAATTTCCTCCTAGCTAATTTCCTGCAGGCCGCCTTGACTTCCCCTCACCCTGACTTTCTTGTTTCATGCCTGAACTTCCCTGCTCCCCTTCTCTCCTGGCCCTAAGCTGAGGCCAGTAAATAATCACCAGCTCGCCCTACAGTTGGACCATTCCTGTGTTACTCCATCAGTGTCTCCTGTCCATCTCATAGGGGAGATTAAGAGTTTGGGGTTCCTGGAGGTACCCTAGGTCATCTTATGCCAGAACAGAAGTCTGTCACTTTGTGCCATAATGGCTTCAGGAGGAACATGTAAACTTTCTGGGGCACCTGGGTGGCTCAGGTGGTTATGCATCTGCCTTTGGCTTGGGTCATGTTCTTGGGGTCCTGGGACAGAGCCCCGTGTTGGGCTCCCTGCTCAGTGGGGAGTCTGCTTCTTCCTCTCCCTCTGTCCCTCCCCCTGGCTTATACGCATGCATGCTTTCTCTCAAATAAGTAAATTTTTAAAAATCTTAAAAAAAAGAAACATATATTTGTTAAGTTCATATTTATGACTTAAGTTCACATTCCTGCTCATTTCACATACCCCCACCTTAAGATTTTCCCCCAGGGGCAGGTCTGAATTGCCTTGGCTCAGTTTCTTTGTGTGCTGAGGGGTGGAGACACCAGCAATCAGTGCCCTTGACATTCAGTACCATGGTCACCTCCAAACCACTAAGTGGCCGTCTCCTACCATTAGTATCATTAGATGTTACAGCCTATTTAGTTATCTATTATTTTTTGCTTAAGTATAGTTGGCACACAGTGTTGCATCAGTTTCAGGTGTACAACACAGTGATCGGACACGTCTATACATTATGCTATACGCTCACCACAAGTTATTATGGTCTACTTTTGAAACAGTAGCCAGAGTGCAGTGATTTTTTTTAAAAGATTTTAGTTATTTATTTGACAGAGAGAGATCACAAGTAGGCAGAGAGGCAGACAGAGAGAGAGGGGGAAGCAGGCTCCCCGCCGAGCAGAGAGCCCGATGCGGGGCTCTATCCCAGGACCCCAAGATCATGACCTGAGCTGAAGGCAGAGGCTTTAACCCACTGAGTCATTCAGGCGCCCCTGCAGTGATTCTTTAAAATTTGTCAGATAATAAGTATTGTCCAGCTCAGTGTCATCCAGAGGCTTCCCATCTTACCTAGAATAAAAGTCAGAGCCTTACGTGGCCTAGGTGCCCCTAAGGGACCTGGCTTTGCCCAATCTGCAACTCATCTCTTCCTTTTTTCCCTTAGTCACTAGGTTCCAACCCCATGGGCCTCTCTCTGGCTTTCCCACCACACAGAACTCAAGGTCCCACCTTAAGACTTTCCCTCTCATTGCTTCTCATGCCTGGATGCCCATCCACCCACATAGCCAAGACATTCCCGTCTCTGCTTAAAAACCACCTCTTCAGGGAGGACTTCCCCGACTACCTTGTCTATATTGGGGCTAGCTAATGAGCACTACCACTTTCTTTCCCTTAATCAACTTACTTTTTCTATACATACAAACATATGTCTGTCATTTGTTCAAAGCTTGTCTTTCCCTCTAGAATGGAGGATCTCTAGAATGTAGGAAATTTATTTCTTCACTGTAGTATCTCTGGAGCCTAGATAATGCCAGGCCTAGAGAAGGCCCTAAGTAATTGCTGATTTAATGAAGGGATAGAGTCGTTTAGGATTAGCCCTGATATGTTCCATGGTTTGGTTAGAGTTGGACTGCGGAAACGTATTTGCTCTAAAGACATCAAGATACTATGTCTTCTGTAATAAGAATAAAAACAACAACAATGTAATAGTTTCAATTTATTGAGCATTGTGATGCCTTGCTCAATAGGAATTTATAAGTTGTTTGTGATCATTCATGAGCTTATATCACTTTGGTCTATAGGAAAATGTGCAATAGTTTATTATAAGGTTATTACAAAGAAAATGTGCAGTCTTTAAACTACTGTGCTAAGTGCATCATGAAAGTTATGCTCTCATTTACTGGTGTCCACAGAATGTTGTGTCACAGAAGAGCCTCCTATAATTTTAGTCTTTTTCCCTGATACATGCCCTAGCAGTCTGCCCTGATACCTTCTTCCCCCCATCTCCTGCTGAAAAAATCTAGACAAAGCATCTGGGAGCATAAGTTTGGGTTCCAACACTTGCGTGCTAGAACGGGACAGGTCTGGTTCAAATGTATATGGCCTTGAATAGGTTACTTAGTCTCTATGCCTCAGCTTCCTTATCCCTTAAAAGGGAGAAAAATAATACCAATATCAGGTATGTAGTATGTGATGAGTAAATGAAATAATAAGTAATGTGATTAGTGTGAAGTCATTCCTCACCAATGTTAACTTTGTTTAAAAGGGACCTAAGTATTTGAGATTAAGAAAGTCAGTTCTTGTTCTCCTTCTTTCCTCCAAGTTCTTTTCTAACATGAGACAAAGAAATAATTTTTTAAGGATATATATTTATTTTTAAAAGGATTTTATTTATTTGACAGAGAGAGAGCACAAGCAGGAGGAGCAACAGGCAGACTGCTGAGCATGGAGACAGACCTGGGGCTCGATCCCAGGACCCTGAGATCATGACCTGAGCTGAAGGCAGACACTTTACTAACTGAGCCACCCAGGTGCCTCTAGGACATATGTGTAAAGATCGTACAAGTCTGTAGAAATTCATGCAGATTTGCCAACATGCAAATGTAAGATGGTGGCAGATCTCTGCTCTATAAAATGCCTTTTAACTGTAATGTACACTTGTCCTCACAGCTTTGACTATGGCCAGCTGCATGACCCGAGCACCTCAGGTCTCAACCATCAGGTGGAGTGAGTGACTCTTCAGAATTTGTTTTTGTAAGCCATTCTTTCTGATTTTTCCCCCTTGTTTGTCTTGTCTTTGCTTTTGTTTTTATTTTTAGCACAGTTTGCACCAGTTACCCATAGGAAACTTGTTTCTCCCTGTGACTGGTGTGACAGAAGCAGTTCCGGGAGCAGGCCTAAGGAATGGCTGGTTTGCCTATGCATGGGGTCAGTGCGAGAGCTCCCTGGGAATGGATTCAGCCCAGGGCCTTTTGTGTCACTGGGAGGGAGATACTAACAATTCATATCCTTCTCTTCAACCACAAGCAAAAACATGCATTATTGATCTCACCTAGGTACTAGGCCAATTACATTAGTGTTCTCTTTTTTTAGCATTAACTTTTATTTGGAGGAAGAAATATATATTATTTCAATGGTTACACACACACACACACACACACACACACACACACACACACACACGAGGCTAAAGAAGATGCTGAGAGAATAAAAAAGCAAGATAATCCAAGGACATATCTGTGAAATGATCTTGAGTCAACTTTTTGAGGCAAAAATTGCTCCATAACAAAACCTGGTTTCCCCAGGGGAAATTTTATAGCCCTAGAGGAGATGTTAGTGCAGAGGTCGGCAGAAGCCCAGGTGTATGTGTGCGTGCGGCTGCCGGGGCACCAGGATAAAGCGAGGACAAGGAGCAGCTATCACTCCAACAGAAATATTTTCCTATTTCTTGCATATCCTCCCACTCACAATAAAATACACGTCTCCAAATTACACGTCAGCTGTTTTCAGTGTCTGAGAGCGAATGCCTAGGCTGTGATATTTTTTTTTTCCCAGCAGGAAACTAGGAAATGAGTCATAAAACATGAACACTGCCTTAAAATAACTTAGGGCAGGGTGATCCCAAGATGAAGTGGAGCTGAGCATCAGAGGGAAGGAAGCTGCGGCTCCAGAGGAGAAATTTCACTAAAGAGGACTCGCCCTTTTCCACAGAGGGATCGGGGTCTGGCTTCTTGACGCTGGGCGGGCTGTGTTGTGTTGAGTGGGAATCCTGCCTGCTTCACACATCTGTGGAGTGTTCCTCTTCTCAGAAAGAACTGTAGAGGGGAGGCAACCTCTTTTTCTAAACCACAGGAGTCTCACACCTCAGCAGGGCCTGTCAGAAAGGGCTTTTAAGATTCCACCAAGCTTAAGCTCAACCAAATTTAGGATTTCACTAATTCGGACCTGCAAGAACACAGGCACAGCCAGGCTGATGTACAGAGTAGTGGTTATGTGCTCAGGTCTGGGAGCCAGACAGATCTAGGTTGGAGTCCTGGCTTTGCCTTTGATTAGCTGTGTTCTTGGACAACTTATTTACTCTCAGTTTCTCTTCCATAAAACTGGGACAATGACAACTGTAAAGTAGTTTTGAGGATTAAATGAGGGAATGAATGCACAGTAGTCCATGGTTAAAATAAAGTCACATTCCCTTTCAGGAATTAACCCTTGGCCCTTGACCTTAGAGATTGTAGGAAGGTCAATTTTCCATTGGATCCCCTTTCCCCAAGTTATTTCTGAGAATGCCAGAAAAAAAAATACAAATCCTGCAAATTAATCTGGTAGTTATTATTTCTCTGAAAGCTGTCTGCTCTGGGTACCCCCTAAAACCCCACGCCATTGCATACCTCACTTTTCTGGACTTGAATCAGTTAGAAGGAAACCTCAGCTAGTCCATATAATGCCAAAGGTGTCCCCTCTGATAGGGTCATGGCCTCCAGGAGAAGATTAGTCCTTTGGATGAGTGAGAAAAGAGTGTCCTCTTTATCCAAATGCTCTCAGCTTCATCTCAGGATTCATGGTTTGCTGAGGGGGTACAGGTTGGATTTCAGATCCCATTCCTTTTATTCCGCTGGATACTTTTGGGCAAAATAAACCAATACAACCATGACAAACAGGGTAATCCCTTGCTACATGTAATGGAAAAATCTCAAAGTAATACTGGCTTAAACAAAATAATAGTTTATTTCCTGCTCATGCAAATGAAGTAGGTCTTCTAGGACTGATGTGACCACTTAATAGTGTCAAGAGAGCACTAGGTTCCTGTTTTACTGTTCCACTAGACTCAGTATGTGGCTTCCATCAGTGGGGTCATCTGATGGCCCATGATAGCCACGGAGCTCACATTGTTTTATCCAAATTCTCAGTAGTAGGAAGGAGGAGGGATGAAGTGAGCATGCCCCTGGGCTTATAAGGATCATTTTGCATAAATCGAATTGACCAAAAAATAATCATATGACATGCATGCTTGTAAAGGAAACAGAAATGTTATCTTATTAGATGAGTCCATGATTATATGGTGATTCTATTATTAAGGAGGAGGGGAAAATGGATCTTGGAAGTTGTCAGCTGGTAATTTCTCAGAAGGTCTTTCTCGCTCCCAGTTCTGCTTTGCTCTAAACATGGACCCAGTCACTTCCTTATCATTACCCCATCTCCCAGCTCAAAACTACTGTGTCTTATTTGATGAAGTCTAATTGAATACAGAGAAGAATAAGAAAATAATACTACAGAGAGCTGAAGGCTCTGTAGATGACCCATTAAGGTGGTTCATTAAGTGGTGACCCATTAAGTGGGTTCTAGAGTTAGACTGCTGTGTCCAAACACTGGCTGTATAACAATTCTTAGCTGGAAACATTCAGTAGCTTTTTCCAAAACTTTCTGGGATTCTGGTTTCCCAATCTGCAAAAAAATAGAGTTGATATGAATTAGCATTCTAAGGGGTGCAAGAGCAGACAGACCATGACATGCTTTGGGCTGTTAGTTTCTCGTAGATACCACTTATAAGAATGTTGGTATATCCTTCTACTCTGCAGTGATATTTATGAAGTTCTTCTTAATGTCAAAAGACCCACCATCCCTTCTGCCTGTTGATCTTTACCCTTGCTATGCTCCATTGTGTCCTTGACCAGCCAGAAAACTTGCATTTGAACCATTGAGTATAATTCTCATTCTTTGCGGCAAATTGAACCCTTCATTTGCTTACCTTTATCAGCTATTATGCATCCAAACTATTTGCCAAAAATAAGTGGCAGGAAGAGAAACAACAGAAGAGTGAAGATCACAGAATGCGCTCTACTCTGAGAGTGTCTGTGGAATCCGACCCCCTTGTTCCTTGGCACTCCCCAGCTCTGATGTATCATCCACATGGCAGTAAGTGAACTCTAGTGGATGGCCAATTAAATGTTTATGTTCTAATGTTTTTTATCTTGAGGAAAATATTTTAGAGAAAAACAAATATGAGTCAGTATTGTGGCCAATAACATTAAGTGAGTTAGAAGTATATATAAAAATCACACTAATTGATTAAGAGAAAGTCCTCAATAAATGTTTGCAGAAGGCATAAAAATAATGATATACGCTACTGCCAGTGGTAATTACTTTTGGGTCTAATAGGCTCTGACCCCTATTTGAAGGTCTTTGCTTTGATTCCCACTGGCTTCCATGCAGGAGAGGTTCCACTCATCATGAGACTGTCTAGGGATCACCGTGCTTTTCCCATCAGACCTCCACCTGTCTCAGTCCTCAGCATGAGATCAATGGGGGCCCTCCCTTCCCTCTGTCCAAGGCCATGTTGTTTCCCATCTGATAGTGGAAACTTTTATTCCCTTCAGAGAAGCTCTTAACCTCACCCAGAGATATGGTCTGAACTTTATTGTCCTGACAAGACAATCAAAAAGCTAAGAGTATACTGTTGAAAAAGTAGGCTTTTCCAACTTAAGCAGCTTTATGCGTGGGCCCTAAAATCCAGTCTAAACCTATATTTTGGAAACACATTTCTCAACAGCTGCCAAGATATAGCATAGTTAAAGCTCGATCTAGTTTATATTGTAGAAATAAACAAGACATTCACTATCTTAGTTTCATGATCATTAAAATTTATGGCAACATCCAGTTTTTTCTGCCCAAAAAAACTATGGATAGGAACTTGCTTTGCATTATCAACAGTACATTTTCCTTTTAATAATTTCAACCTCCTACTCCCAAAGGATGTTCCAAAGGTCTCTATCTGGAGAATGGAAAACTGTGAACCACTCCCAAATAGTACTTCTATTGCTTAAAAGGAAAATAAACGTTCCTCCTTTCCTGGAAACCTCACTACATATATACAGATCTAGCTAGTGGTTAACATATGATAAGCACTGAAATAGTAGCTGTGGTTCCTACCTGCTTTTTTTCTAAAAAAAAAAAAATACTTTTCATGGCTTTGAATAAAGAGCTGATATAAAATAGGGTCACAGTATTGTAATATCAACATAATGAAAAAGAAGAGACCTACGTTAACTGCGAAAGACAGCACATTATTGTGAGTTTCCTTGTAGCCAGAACAAAGAAAGAAAACGTCAAGCTTTATAACTCAGAGATGTCTAAGCACACTTATTCTTCACGGGAGCAATTTTTTCCTGGCAATGCTTTCTAGAAAATATCTCTCCAAAAGATTCTTTTATAAATGACACTGAGAGGCATAGTATTTAGTGTCCTTGAAAACAGATTTACAAAATTTATACTAACAGGTTTCAGATGGTTATTTCTTGTAAGAACTGAGAAAAGCTAAAGGCACAGGGCTTTCATGCAACGTAAGACAATTCTAAGGGCAGCTAGGCTGATGCGCCAGCCTGGACTGACGGATAGACACAAGAATGTCTCAGGGAGTAGATAGATGTGAGTCCTGTGCTTTAGGTTTGCTCCCCCAAATCTTCCCTCCTCTCTGACTATGTTGGTCATTTGAGGATGAACTGTCTGCCGCGTATATTATTTTCTGAGGGTGTGATAAAGACCAAAGGAATAATTGACAGAGTTGAATTTGACCTTTGGGGGTATATTTATAAAAAAAAAAGTTTGCTGGGGTGCCTGAGTGGCTCAGTCGTTAAGCGTCTGCCTTCAGCTCAGGTCATGATCCCGGGGTCCTGGGATCGAGCCCCGCATCGGGTTCCCTGCTCGGCAGGAAGCCTGCTTCTCCCACTACCATTCCCTCTGCTGTGTTCCCTCTCTCGCTGTGTTTCTCTCTGTCAAATAAATGAAATCTTTAAAAAAAAAAAAAAGTTTTCTGAGTGCATTGAAATACAGAGATAATGTTTATAATGAAATGCGAGTTTATCTTTACAAGTTTTTTTATTGTAAAAATATAATAAATACAATACGGAAAATTGGTTTAATCAAGAAAAACTTACTGACACTCTTATAACCCTGATACAATTACTGTGGTGATTTTAAAATATATCCATAAATTCTTTGATAATCCTTCTTTCAAAAGATATAAGCTAATTCCTTCCCTTACCTGAGGGGTGGACTTAGTGACTTGATTCTAACAAACAGAATGTGGTGGTGGTGATAATGCGAGGCTTCCAAGCCTTGGTCATAGGAAGCATGTGGCTTCCTCCTTGCTCTTCAACCATTTGCTTTGGGGGAAGACAGCTGCCATTTTGAAAGGACACTCAGGGAGCCCTATGGAGAGGCCCACTTGGTGAGGAGTTGACAATTCCTGCCAACAGACAACAAGGAACTGAGGCTGCCCACCAGCCACGTGATTGAATCTTCTTGGAAGCAAATCCTTGAATCTCAGTCAAACTTTCAGATGGCTGCAGTACTAGCTGACAGCTTGACTTTACTCTCATGAACCATTGTGTGATTTGTATTTTTACTCTGTTTATTAGTGTCTTTTTATGCACAGAAGTTTTTCATTTTCAAAAAGTCTAATTTGTTTATTTTTTCTTTTATTATTTTTGTCTTCAGTCATATCCAAAAAATCATTGCCAAATCCAGTTTCATGGAGCCTTTGCCCCGTATTTTCACCTAAGAATTGTGTAAGTTTCAGGTCTTATGTTTAGGTCACCGCCCACTTTGAGTTACTTTTTGTGTGTGGTGTAATGTGAGGGTCTGACTTCATGCTTTTCGATGTGGATAGCCAGTTTTTCCAGCACCATTTGTTGAAAAAACTGTCTTCTCACCATTGAATGGTTGTGGCACCCTTGTTGAACATCATTTTTTAAAAAGATTTTATTTTAGAGACAGAGAGAGAGCAGGTGTTGAGTGGGGGGAGGGGCAGAGGGGAAGAATCTCAAGCGGACTCCCTGCTGAACTGCTGAACGTGGAGTGGGTCATGTGGCTCTATCTCACGACCCTGAGGTCATGACCTAAGCCAAAATCAAGGGTTGGATCCTTAACCAATTGAGCCACCTAGGTGCCCCTGAACATCATTTGACCATAAATGTGAGGATGCATTTCTGGACTGTTTTATTCCTTTGGTCTGCATGTGTGTCTTCATGCTAGTACCATTCTATTTTGATTACTGGAGCTTTATAGTAAGTTTTGAAATCAGGAAGTGTGAGTTCTCTAGCTTTTTCCCTTCTAGGATGGTGAGATGCCATACAAATTTTAGGATGAATTTTTCTATTTCTACAAAAAAACATCATTGGGATTTTGATAAGGATTACATTATGTATGGAGACTGCTTTGGGTAGCCTCAACAGCTTAACAATTTTAAGTCTCCCAATTCATAAACATGGGATAGCTTTCCATTTCATTGTCTTCTTTAATTTCTTTCAGAAATGTTTTGTAGTTGTCATTATACAAGTCTTTCACCTCCTTGGTTAAGTTAATTCCTAAGTATTATTCCTTTTGATGCTATTGTAAATACAATTGTTTTCTTAATTTCATTTTCTAGATTGTACATTGTTAGCGTATAAAAATGCAGTGTGTCCTGCTTCTTTGCTGAATTTGTTAATTCTAATAGGGTTTTTTTTGTGTGGAATTTTTAATTTTCTATACATAAGATCAATCATCTGTGAAGAGAATCATTTTACTTCTTTTTCTTGCCTAACTGCTCTGGCTAGGACTTCCAGTGCTATGTTGAATGGAAGTGATGAAAGGAGGTGTCTTGCTTTGTTCCCAATCTTAGAGAAGCTTCTATTACACCACTGGGTATATTGGCTTTTTCTTTTTCTTTCTTTTTCATATATTGCTTTTATTATATTGAAGTAGTTTCTTTCTCTTACTGGTTTTCTGAATGCTTTTATCTTCAAAGGGTGTTGAATTTTTGTATCAACTGAGATGATCGTTTGTTTTTTTTCCTTCATTCTGCTAATGTGGTATTTTATATTGATCAATTTTCCTATATTGAACAATCCTTGCAAGCCAGGAATAAATAAATTCCACTTGCTTTTAGTGTACAATCCTTTTAATATGCTGCTGAATTTGGTTTGCTGATATTTTGTTGAGCATTTTTGCACCAGTGTTCATAAGGTATATTGATCTACAGTTTTCTTTTCTTGTAGTACCTTTGTCTGCCTTTGGTATTAGTGTAATGCTGGTCTTATAAAATAAATCATGGAGTGGCCCCTCCTCTTTATTTTTTTAAAAAAAATTTGAGAAGGTCTGGTGTTATTTCTTTTTAAAATTGTTGGTAGACTTCACCAGTGAAGCCATCAGCTCCAGGTTTTCTTGTTCGTATTGTTGGGAGATTTTTGACTCTTGATTAAATCTCACTACTAGCTAGAAGTCTATTCGGATTTTCTATTTGTTTTGTGGTTGAGTCTTGGGAGGTTTTGTGTTTTCAAGAACTTTACCATTTCATCTAGGTTATTTGATTTATTTGGATATAGTTGCTCAGTGCACTCACACTCTTACCATCTTTCTTGTTTCTATAAAATGAGCAGAAATGTTCACACTTTCATTTTTTATTTTAATAATTTGAGTATTCCTTTTTCCTAGTTCACCTAGTTAAAGTTTTGTCAATTTTATTGATCTTTTTGAAGAATCAACTTTTGGTTTTCTTAATTTTCTCTGTTGGTTTTCTATTTAATTTATCTCTTTTCTAATCTTTATAATTTCCTTCCTTCTACTAACTTCAGGTTTAGTTTGTTCTTCTTTTTCTAATTCCTTAAGTTGTAAAGTTAAGTTATTGATTTGAGATCTTTCATGTCTTTTTTTGTGTCTCTTCTTACGTCTTTGTAGCAGCGGTCTGGCATATAGTCTGAGTGTAGACAGGCTTCCAGTGGGGGCTTGGAGAGCTCAGGTATCAATTTTAATTGAGTTTTGCTCCATCAAAACTCATAAGTGTGCCATGGTCCACACAGCAGGGATGGTGCTCCCAAACACCTAGGAATCAAGACACCTGAGTTCAAGTTTTGATGCTGCTGCTTCCTAGCTGTGTGACCTTGAGCAAGGTCAAGGCTCATTTTCCTCAATTATAAATTTATGGGATAATACTCCTTACCTTATAAGGGGTGTAGTGAGGATACAATAAAATAGCTTTTTTCACTGTACAAAGTAAAGATATAAGGATAGTTATTATTTTTGGAATTATGAGCTTCTAAGAGGTAGGGAATTATGCTTTTTTTTCCCCTTTAGTGAATGAGTTCCATAGCATCTATGATTGTGCTTAAATTACATATAGGGACCATGTATCTCTACCATACATAATGTACATAGTGTACATAATGGGCACTCAGCAAATGTCCATTGAATGGATGAACTAATTATTCTTACCCTGAATGGCGACTTGTGTGACCTTTGCCAATTCATTTACCATCTGGATTTCTCAGCTCTGCCCCCAAGGAGTGCTCCACGGCCAGGATTCCCTTCAGGGATCAGTTCTTTTCACAGCCAGGGCCAGCCACAGCACTAATGTTGACCGTCATCATGGGAGAGGCCCCAGGACTTCCCTGGATGCTGTCCCACTGGGAGGACTGAGAACAATTAGGAGAAAAACAAACTAAAGGAGGCAGTGTCAGCTTGTCTCTGAATTTCTTCATCTGCTTCTTTTCATCTTTCTTGCTTCCCAGCACACACACATAGACACACATACACACAGACACACATACACCCATCTGCTCTCCTCCATGCACTTCCCAAGTATCACTCTAGGGCTGGAATCCAAAGTCTTCTCTTATCCGAAATTCACTGTGGACAGCTCAGTGGGCATTTTTGTAGTCAGTGCGCGCATGTGCGCGTGCGCACGCACACACACACACACACACACACACACACACACACACAATTGCCGCACCACTAATAAAGTTTTCCTTATTGTTGTAACTGTTGGCAAAGGCAAAAGTCTGGGGAGATTGACTGCCTGAAAAGCTTCATTATGCTGCAAGAATATTTTTGACCGAATTCAACAGCTCCTGTTGTCAACTTCACTGCCTGGTTTTTTTAAAGTCATCCCTCTCCCCTCCCTAACTGGTCCTCAAACTCTTGCAAACATTCAGGTCCGTTGTTGAGTATCTGAATCTTTCCGAGTAACTAGCAGGTAGAATTACCAGGTAGCAGGCACCTTTGCTTGCGATCTGTCAGTAGGGACAGCGGTGGGGGTAGTTTTCATCTTGAGTGGCCTTGCAACCACATTTAAAGTGTCAACAGAGAGTTTCTTTCTTTTGTTCTCACTCCCAAGTTGTGAGTTCTCCGTTTCAAATTCAGGCTCAAAGTAAGACAGATATTTGGAACATGTGAATTTCAAGGAAAAATTTTCCTCAGAAACCTAAAATATGTAAAAGCATTTAGGCATCATCCCTCTATCCCCATGACTTGGCTAGGTTATATCAACTTACATATTCAAGCCAGATACACAGTGTCTGATAAATGCAAGAGGAACATTCAGCCTTTTACTGAGCAGAAAAGTTACACTTTGACAACTGGGTTGGGGGCAGGGAGTGGTGCCGATGAGGGTCTTGCTCACTAACACTTGCCTAGTAATCTCAGCCACTGCTAGGCTTCTTGTTTTTAACTTATATCCGTTCTTGCTTAATTCCTTGCTAAACTGCTTTCCAGTTCAAGACAGATTTGCCAAAGCAATAGAGCCTGTATTGCGTACAGAACGTGCCTAGATTTACAGAGTGCCCGTTCAGGAACACATTTTTCCATTAGCTGAGTCTGGTCTTGGCTCACTTAAAAGTTTTGTGACTGCTCTTGGGACCAGTCTCGGGGCAAGCTGCTGTGCGGTCCAGCTGACAGCTTCATTGTCATGAATGCCTTCCCTCTTTGAAGTCCCCTTGATTGGAGAAAATCATTCCATGTTTCATATTTAAAGACAGGATCGCATTTTCTTCCTTTCCTTCTTTCTTTTCTTCTTTTTTTTTTCCTTCTGACTCACATACAGAACCAAGATGTTGGGTCCCAGAAGCCCATATGCTAATTCACAGATGGCTTTTAGGAATGATTTTTTTTTTTTTTTTTTTTTTGCCATTTGAATCATTTAGGTAATGTGCTTTATTTTCCAATACAGGATTAAAAAACATTCTAAACACACATCAGTGTCATATGGTTCTGAACGATTTCTCCAGGAACTGCAATCAATGTGGTGCACTAATGTTAGGGAGTGAGACAAACTTTACTATGAGGTTTTTCTTGGACTGACTTTCTTACAGATTTCATCTAAAGTTGAATTTTAAAATGCTGCTGATACAACAGCTGGTATTTGGCATTTGATCTGAATTTATATCTAGTCAAGATTTAATAGATTCTCTTCCTAAGTAAAAGAAAAACTAGTATGGGAGGAGAAAAAGGAGTAATGTACTCGTAACCAGTATATTCCATTAACAATTTTAAACTTTAAATATCACTTTTTTATTAGGGAGGAAATATAAGAGCGTGCAGAGTAAAGTGTTTTCACATGGTTTGTCATAAGCATTCAATATCTGTTTGGTTCTCAGAGGTCATCATAGAGAGGACCAAACTTGAGGGGGGAGGAAAAAAAAACCCAACTATAGGGGCAACTTACCTCTATAATATTCAGATGATTAAAAACCCTATCTCCCCGCCCCATCCCTCTTATTAAGCAGCCCTCAGCAAATAAATACAAGGTGATCCCTGTAACGTTTGGTATCAAGAACAGAAAAAGTATTAGAAGATTCGCCAGTGATATACGTAAGCTTCGTTGCCGAAGTCCCACTCTGATGAGGATTTCTGATAAATTCTGAGGCAGCCTGACAGATGTGTCATGATGTCTAATCCCTGAAAACACCCAGAGCTCTTGCAAAGTGGATGTTTTAAAAGAGCAAATTGGAAAACATGCTGTTTTTGTCCTGAGCTTTTTCCTTCAGAGTCCACCCTGCCCCTCCCCCCCATCCCTCCTGCAAAGTGGTAGGAGATGGGCAAGATGTGAGTCTAGGCATTTAAATAGGAATAGGAGAACAGGAGTTAGGTGGAATTTCCCTGCAGCCGAGACAATAAAAATATAAAGGGGCGAACCTATCCCAAGCTTGCCTTTCCCCAACTGACACCCCGCTGCTCTACCGATTTCAGAAGCAGCCCTCCTTCCGCGGGACCGTTCCGTGGTCCCATGCCTGCCTGCCCGAGTTAAGGCAATGCATTCTGGATTGGACTCAGAGAGGGCCAGAGAATAAAAGTGGGGACAGTCTCATAACGAAAGAAGTAAGAGCTGCCCCCTAAAGATCCTCCCAAACCTGCTCGATGTTTCTGAGTTCTGGCCCACGTTTCTGGATTGTATAAATCGGTCCTCAGAGTGCGGCGCGGCGCCAGGCTCCGTGGAGGCCAGGAGGTGCTCTCCGAGGCCCGCGACACCCTTGGAATCGTGCGCAGTTGTGAGGTCTGCTCAGACATTTGGACAACTGCCACGGGGAAGGGAGGGAGGAAATTGGGCCAGTTTGCATTCTGTTACAGACCAGTCTTTTGGATGACAGAATTCTTTCCAATCAAAATGCCACGGATTACTCCCTGCTGTGAGCTAATAGGGTGCTAATTAGCATATTTCATTTATTTACTTAACTGGGATAGAAACCATTGGGCACGTGGCCCACTTAGAATGGTTTCCTGGGGAAGCCATGAACTGCGGTAAGTGCTACCTCCGCGCATTAAGGAAACCAGTTCACAGAAGCACAATACTACCCTTCCTGCCCCCCTTGTCATTCTGTCCCTGGGGCCCTCGTCCCTCTAAAGCACACAGAGCACAGACTGGGGCTTGAGCCTAATCTGGTCTGACTTCGCTAAGACTCTGAAACAAGAACTAAAATCTCACGACCATTTCCAAAAGCTCATCTCCGTGGATGCTTTTTGGCAACCACACGGACCACTTCCGACTCTCTCCTGCACCCAGAGTGACTCTTGAGCGTCTGTGGAAGCTGAAGTCTCTCCCCATCTCTTTATCATTAACTTGAAGGGAGAGCGAAACTCAAGCGAGTGAAGACGGCTGCTGGAGTCCAGGGCCTTCTCTGGACTATTATTACTTTGAAAATCCTAAAACACCTGTTTGCCATGTTTTCTTCCTTACTTAGGAAGGATTCCCTTTATAGTTCTCATGCCGGCATAGCCGCTTTTACATTCCATGTCTGCCAATCTCCCTAATGGTCTATTTTCAGTTTTCAGTTTATTCAGGGTCAAGCCATGAACAATGTGCAATGAAAACAAATCAGCCCAAACCCACTAAGCAAAGAGCAACGCATCCCAATCTCCAACGACTCCAAAAACAATCTCACATAGTAGGAGCATTTCTCAGTAACTCAGTAGAAATAAATATAACACATGTGTAAAACACATATGTGGAAAGGTCTTGCGATGTTTCTGCACAGACCTTTATTTACAAAGGACTCTGTTAATAGCACTGTGCCTTGCCCTATTGTCCAGGCTTAAAAATCCTGGAGTTACCATGAATGTTTCTGCTTTCCCTAATCAGTCTCTGAGTCTTGTTTCTACTTCCTGACTGCTTCTCGGCCACATCTCTTCTGCGTTTCCATCGTCACTGCCTCATTCAGGTTTAGGTCACCTGTCACTTAGACCCTTGCTACTCAAAACATTCTCTATGGACTGAAGCATGAGCCCCAGTGACACCTTCAGAACCAGGGAAAATCCGACTTTGCATTTTAACAACCCCCCTATGAGATTTGAGCGCACATTACCATTTACGGATGGTAGCTGAGCTACTGGGGGATGCCCAGTAGCGTGTTTCCCTCACCCCTTCCTTCTGTCCACATCCTCCCACTCCTTTCTTCATGGTGGGTAGATCTGATGATAACACTCTTCTGCTTCAGACGTTTCCATACCTCACTTCTATGTCAGGTTTTCTATACTCATTCATGGTGGAAAATGTTTCCAGTTCATTCTAGAAGACTGCAGTCACTTCATGTTTTTCTTAGTCATTTCACATTGAAACTCAGTTGGCCGTGATTTTGCCAGTCTTTACTTTTCACCTCACTCTTCCTGGCATCAGTATTCCGAGGGAATGACAGAGCTGGACGGCATCACCCGGGAGTTAACTGCCGCTCAGGGGCGTCTGTCCGTGCTGGAGGGGGGGTCCTCGGGCATGGTCGTTGCATCATGCTGGTGCTTGCCGAGCAGCCACATCCCCGGGTTTCTATATTGTCCCTGATTTTATGGTCTTTACTGCTTTCTCTTGTGGTACTTCTCTGTGACAACCAGGGAGTCACGTTTGGGCCAGCTGGCTTTCTCTCTTTTTCAGTTAATTTATGAACCCATCTTGTGGGATTGGAAAGACTTCAGTGCTTTTTTTCATAGTTGAGAGAGATGCAGTGGGGCTGCCCAGATCCTCTGTAATCTAGACGCTTCCACAGCTGTCTCTATTATCCTCCAGCATTTGTGCCTGGGCACCTGAGGCTTTTTATCTATTTTTCAGCTCTTCTTACTTCTTCTGCCACCCAAAGCTTAACACGGTGCCTACTGGCATGCTTACCAACTGGAATAGCAGATTTCTCCAGATGGTCAGTCTTTACAGGACACTTTCTTTACCTTTCACCTCCATCTTGGCTCGCAATCAATCGATCAATCAATATTGATATTTTGCCATAAACCTACAAAATGCTTTGTGGATTACAAAGCTCTTTAAAATTCCCTGCCCCCTCGCTCAGCTCATTCAATTCACACGGGACCTCTGTGAGGTAGGTAAGGTAGATATTCCAGGATAGCATCCCTAGATGGAGAAATCTTATTTCAGAAATAACTTTCCTGGAATCACCTGATGCCTCAAAAGTAGAAGGGAAAATAACCTTGAGGACTTTTGACTCTGGACCTACCAATGTTCCTGGCAATGTACCATAGAGAAAACTAATTTCTAGTTCTCCCACTCAGCTCACAAGGTTTTATGCAGATCACTTAGATTCTCCGCATCCCTGCCAATCACGATGCAAAATGCTTATGAGAATGATACTCTCTGCCAGGTAATTATGATGTGCTGTGAGCCCCCTGGGAGAGAGAAAAACTGTAGGTAGCATTTGCATTTCTCAGTTTCTCATATTTTGTCCAGAAATTTCCTCCCACTTTAGTTTTACACATTTTATTTCACCTCTTAGATATTAGGCAACCTGTCGGGAGAGGACCCTTTCCACGCTTTCTTTTATATCTTCTTAGTAATTAGTGCAATATGGGGTAGACGCTTGGTACCTAATGAATGCATATCAAATTAATAAATAAAGAGAATCCTGCTCCCATATTTGCTGAACCATCTGAAAGGCTCCATAGCTCTGTGAAGTTTGTGATATGTCTTGTTGCTTTATTCAAAAGTGTCTTAATTTTAATATCATAAGCTGTTTCTTAATTTAAACCACTGGCACTCAGCTTTACAGTTCCAGCTGTATCTTGCCAGAGGGTAACATCAAGTGTTCTTGTTGAGGACAACATCCTTCCAAATGAAATGGCTGAAAAGTTTCATGTATTTATTACTTGCGCATATACTATTTACTTATTTATTATATGCAACAATTTATTATGCTCTCTTTTGGGAGCTTCTTAGTTCCGTCATTAACACATAACTTAATTAATCAATGAATTTACTTATTTCCTCACTGACTTACTTCAGTCTTTCCCAGAGTGCTCCTTCTGGAAATCTTACCTAATTTCTCAAGACCTGATTTGAAATTTCCATCTCCATAAAGCTTAAAACCCTTTTTGTTGGTCTCAAAAAATGTGGCTCTCTATTTTAAAGAAAATGACTATATTCTACCATTTATAAACCTTTACTATTTTTCTGACCAAGTTTGTGTGCTTTTAAGATCAGAAATGGATGTTGCTTCTTTTCATGGCCTACGAAATGCCATGCATAATTGTCTACTAACTATTTGAATTTGGTTATCTGAAACAAGATATCCTAGTTTTATTTTTGAACATGAGAAAGAGATTATTTCTTGCAGGAAATATGGTAACTATCAATTAATATTTCAATCTTATAGCCTACTTCTCCTTCTAAGATTTCCTCCGAGTAACTGATCTCTCCAAAAACATCAGTGAATACGCTATTTGTAAGAAAATTACAGGAAGAAGGAAAAGAAGAGTCTCCGATTTTTTCCCCCTAGTGCCAGTCTGTTCTGGGCTTAAGTGATAGAAAGAATTTATGACTCACTCAAAGCTGTTGTTCACATATTAATACAATTATTTGTATACCTTTCATTAATGTGTCAATGTCTGATATTCATTCTGCTCCTCTGAGAGTTTACCTACTTTCTAGAAAAAGAGTCTTATGAACTGGTAAGATATAGCCTGACTGAAGCCCCAAATCAAGAAAATGTTCCCTGTAGAGAAAAAGCTACCCTTTAAACTAGACACTGTCAGTTATGAAATACATAACCCCAGTGAGTATACTTAAAAATTAGATTGGGACTACATTTTCAGTGTTAGGGAACACATTGAAAACAGGTGAAACTACCTTCTGTATATTATAGAAATAAGATAAGACATGTTTAGGGCAAACAGGAGGCAAAATATTATAGCTGTTGAGAGTACTGGACTAGCTTGAATGTATAAATGGGCTGGGGTTTTCCTAATTTACTCAGAATTAACATCTGATGAAAAAAGGTTTGAAGTTAGAGTCATATTCCTACATCTAGCAATGTAGGATTGGGCTACACACTTTCCAAAGGATTGAGTATTTAAGCTGGCCGATAGCTCAGTGTTATCTTGGTGTTATAAACTGAATGTTTGTGTCCCCCCAAATTTATATGTTGAGCCCTTCCCACCCACCCACCGCCATACAGCATATGATGGTATTTGGAGGTGGGACCTTTGAGAAGTAATTAGGATGAGATAAAATCATGAGGGTGGAGCCCCCCAGGTTAGAATGCATGCCCTTATAATAATCAGGAAAACTTGCATCCTTCTGCTTTCTGCTGTGTGAGGATACCATGAGAAGTCGGCTATCTGTGGCCCACAAGATAGAACTTGACTATGCTGGCATCCTGATCTCAGACTTCCAGCCTCCAGAACTATGAGACATAAGTTTCTATCAACCAGCCAGTCTATAGTGCTCTGTTATAATGGCCTGAGTGGACTGACACTAGCACATCCTTCCTGAGTACTCCTACTGTTCAGTGGGATACGGTAAGCAGAATATGAGGGGGATGTTCAGGGGAAAAAGAAATTGTACTTGGAAGACCAAAGGCATTAGTGAAAAACCACATATATCCCTCCTCAGCTCCTTTCTGGGGCTTAGTGGTGCGTATGGGTTTAGAGAAAAGCCAGACTATCTCCCATGAAACACTTATCCAAGAATTTCTGTTAAATGATGATCCGATTCCTCGGCTAGCCCAAGGATTTTCTAAGGGTCATTCTGAGGACATGTTCTTTCCTACTGTATGTAATATGAGGAAAGGGAGGGGGTCATACGGCTGTAAGCTATAGTTACTGTTAGTGGAGTGTTGCGGTTTGAGGAGTGTGGTGAGTTCTAGAAGCCAAGGATGTGGATGGGTTTGCTGTCTACAGGAATTGAGCAGTGGAGTTATTCTTCAAGGGTCCAATTTATAATAATTGATTGTTAGTCTTAGGATGGGTAAATTAACACTTGGACAATTTTAAACAGTCTTCTTATGAGCTTTGAGACCTTCTAGGAGCTGTAGTTGAATTTTCTGAGCACCACAGACCACAGAAGCAGGTAGTCTCTCCATTAAGCAAGGGTGGAAGAAGCAGATTGGTGGAGATGAAATTTCTCTCTTAATCTTGTTTCCAACGTAGGGCTTTTATCTACTATTTTGAGGTACCTGATGCTTGTGAAAGGAAAAAGGAAAAGTACTCAAAAAATGATGGATACGCCCCCATTAGCTGCTCCATCTGGAGGTACCTCTTATCCTTAGGCATCAATAGTTAGGGGTATGACTGAGTAGCAAAGTTTCTTCTGTCTCTAGGTCTTGATGGCCTGATCTACTAGCTCCTAGAGTTTTAGCTTTTGGTAGCCGATGTACTAGCTCTTAAAGGCCTTGATAGCAAACTGGCATTTTCTGCATCTTTAATTTTCATGGACCACTGGGCAAGTGAAGAAGAAGACTCTCCAGCGAAGTGGGCAGCTCTCCCACCCGCCTTGGTTCCTGCCAGTTATCACTGGCTATCTCCTGCTGGGCCGGCCACAAGATACATTGCTTAGTAATGTCACGTGTCACTTGTCTGTGTGGCCAGAGAAAGACCTCTTCCCTCCTCTGTTTCCTCTGCCTCATGGAAGGGCCAGCATTGGCTGCCTGCTACACACACACACACACACACACACACACACACACACACACACACTGCATTTAAACCAGGAAGTTGATATTAGAGTGACTAAAAAGTTAAGGCCATTTATTGGCTCGAGTCACTTGAAGTGAATAAATAGATATGTTTCAGACAAGGCTGTTAGATTGTGCATCAACCATTTCACCAAACTCCTGGTTTTGTCGTTGCCATTTTCCAAACTTCCAGTGTTGGCTTTTGCCCAAGGCTGCTGACTCAAAGTGCTTTGAACAGCTCCTAAGGCACTAAGCCTTTTCTTCCACATCCAGTGGGAAGTGAAAACATCTCTCCTTTCCCAGAAGACTTCAGAGCCATCTCCTGTTGTCTCATTGGTCCAGACTGGGTTATGTGCCCCTCATTGAACCAATCACAGTAGCCTGAGAGATGCATTTCACTGATAAGATTAAGTTAATCAGGGCCTTTTATAAGTATTTAAACCACCAATTATTTTTGCTATTTTAAAATAAAATAAAATACATATTGATATTCAAACATACCCTTCACTTTTAGAATAGTTGAGTTATTCTGAATTAGAATACAAAAGAAATCGTAGTTTTCTAAGAGTTCCACAAAATATTAGGTAAAGCATAAAAGACTAGTTTGGTCAAATTATTTTGTGAAAAAATACGTAGTGGATGATGTTAGTTAAGACTACATTCCCTGAGGATTTTGAAAAACTCTTTATCTTCAGATAGATGCCTAGTCCGCCAGATATGACCTATGTGAAACCCTGCTTTGATACTGGAGGATAAAACAGATCAAGTCTCAGAGATCCTTCTGTCTCTACAATACGAGGAAAATACATAAGAAATATTCTGCATTCTTCCTGCCACAAAACAAATAGTAAAGCCATATTCTTGAAACATAATGTCTTAATCTTACAGCTGCTACAACAAAAAACTACAGACTGGGTAGCTTGGAAGCAACAGACATTTATTTCTCACTGTTCCAGGAAGTCCAGGATGGAGGCACCAGCATGATTATGCTCTGCTGAAGGTCCTCCTCCTCCTCCTGGTTCATGGTCAGTGACTCTCGCTGTGTCGTCACTTGGTGGAAGAGCTCAGGTTCTTGGGTTCTCTCTGGAGAAGACTCTTCTGTAGACCACCAGTCCCATTCCTGAAGGCTTCACCTGTATGACCTGAGCACCCCCCAAAGCTTCTACTTCCTAATACCATTATCTTTGGGAGTTATGATCTTGACACATGAATTTTGAGGCTACACATTCAGACGTAATAACGCATAGCTTTTCTTTCTTTTTTTTTTTTTTTAGATTTCATTTATTTGACAGCGAGAAACACAGCGAGAGAGGGAACACAAGCGGAGGGAATGGTAGCGGGAGAAGCAGGCTTCCCGCAGAGCAGAGAGCCCGATGCGGGGCTCGATCCCAGGCCTCTGGGATCTGACCTGGGCAGAAGGCAGCCGCTTAACGACTGAGCCACCCAGGCGCCCCATAGCTTTTCTTTTATTAGATGACTTGACACCATAGTCTAAGACAGTAGATAAAAGCAGGAGACAGGAATCCAGGTGAACTGACTTCTGATCTCTGCTCTGCTCTGCGCTTGCTGGGTTACTTTGGTTAAATCATGTCACCACTCTTAGCCTGTTTCTGTAGCTATAAAATGTAGATAATAATAATACTTCTTTTTGTTTTTCTACCTCAACAACTTGCCACAAGGATCAAATACAATAATCTTGAAGTGCTCTGAAAACTGTAAAAGGGTTTCTGAATAAGATATTTTTATTATCATCATTAATAATAATTTCTAAATTTACCCCAAATAAATTTATAGTGTTGGTCAAGTTATTTAACATCTCATAGTATCATTTTCTCCTTACCCAGACTGGTCTTTACTAGCTCTTCCCAATCAACTTTGGGGTCTTCTAATTCTATTTTTTTTTTTCTAGTAGTTTTGGATAATGCCTGCCCACTGGACAGAATCAAAGGGGCATGGCTGGTTTACAATAGCCAGCTTTGGCCAGTATTGCTGAAGGTCAATGACAGCCACATCCCTGATCGAGTTTCTTGGAATTTCAATGATGGTAATTACAACCAATGTAGAGTATTTGTTTGGTGCCCTGAGTTGATTTGTTTTTCACATGCAGCGGTGGGTGTACCTAAGTTTATGGGTTAGTTTGTGGACATACTTGCTGAGGAACAATGTACACAGCTCAGAGGACTGATGAGCAAGCCAAGGACATCCAATTCAGTGGCAATTTCAGGCACAGAACTCACATGTCTTGATCTTCATGGGATAGGATTTGTAGTTATTATATTTTTAGTTTTAAAGAAATAACTGAATTCGTGTGAAAATAGGCTCCAAAGCTAATGTGGAAGGTTCGCCTTTTGGGTGGGAGGTTTTGAACTATTTAGATGGATAAGAAAGTGAAAAAAACAGCTATGAGATTTAGGACCTTGAAACTGCGAACTGTTAGGTTTTAGAATGAAATAAATGCTACGTGAGAATCTTGCCTGTGTGTTAATTCTAGACGGAGCTCTTGTCTGTTGGTGTCTTTGACTGTAAGTATGGATTCCTTTGGCAGAGATGATGGTGATGATGACAGCTACTCCCTCACAACACCAGCAAACACTCGTTACTTGCTTGTTTTCTCTGGGGCCCTAATCTAAGTGCTTTACGTGCATTCTTTCCATTGATCCGAACTATAATTTCATGTGATGGGTACTGTTACTATTTTCTCTTTGAGCATGAAGATGAGGCATGGGATGGTTAATTAACTTGCTCAAAAACACAGAGCAAAGTAACGGGCAGAGCTGGGATTCAATCCCAGATAACAATGAGAGCACACTTATCCAGAGGGACGTCACTTAATGCCACCAACACGAACAACTAACTCTACTGATGTTTTTGCTATTCTAGGCATGTTGCTTGTTAACTTATTTGATCCTCCTTACAACCTGTGCGGTAGGTACTGTCACCATTACCAGTAATTATATAGATGTGAAAACTAACGGCCAGCGAGCATGAGCTCCACAGTTTGTGTCGTTGCTATTAGACATAACAAAATAATACAAAACAGTGATGGAAAACAACTTAAAAATAATAGCAACAAGTATGTGTTGAGAGATTTTTACAAGCCAGCTACAAAATGCTTTGTAAGCATTATATATTAGGTGTGAATAGTTCCTTTTTTTTTTTTTAAATAGGCTCCATACCTATCGTGGGGCTCAAAGACCAATGAGTCTTTGAGTTGAGACCAAGAGTCAGATGCTCAATAGACTGAGCCACCCAGGTGCCCCAGGTGTGAAGAGTTTTTAATCCCCATTTACACAGGAGAAATTCGAGACTAAAAATAATTAAGCTATTTGCCCATAATCTCATAATCTCATAATTTTGAAAACTGGGAATCAAGATTTTGCAGACTGACCCCAAAGCCCATAATTTGAACAGTATTTTTGAACCATGTTGGTTCTGGATTTGGGATAGGGTATTATGAAATGTTGGTTATGACCATGACACTTGTTCATTTATTCGGGCAACAAATATATTTTTCGGGTACCTATGTATTGTGTACCAAGTGGTATGTCCCCATGGCTTCTAGGTGGCTTATAAAATAGTGTACAATATTTCCTCAACCACAGAAAGCCTCCAGAAGGATGAAGAAATGGTGGCAAAGATGTTTAATCAAAGGCAAAGGTAGATCACTCTGAGGCTTAATCCCAGAAAATATTTAAATTAACCGATTTCATTTTAAAATGTTTGTTAAGCAGCAGCAAAAAACTCACAAAAATACAAATAAAAACTCATCAGGGTAACAAGTTCAAATCCTTCCACAAAGAGTCCCCCTTACTCTTTTATTGCAGTAACTAAGTTACTAAATCAAATGAAATTACCTAGTGCAGCATTTTGAAAGCACGCGGAAGAGGTTCTACCACTATCTTGCTTGCAAAGTGAGTGCTGATTGGATAAGGCCTTGGTCTCTGCGGTGAGACATTTGGTGGGAGCCATGAGTGATAACAATGATAGAGTCAGTCACTTTATGACTAGGAGAGGTCACAGGTGTCCTAGCCAAAGGGCCTTTGTGTGATCAATCTTATCCTTCCTCTCCTGTTGACCTTTTACTTATTTCAGATGTTTTCTACTTGTTGGAATGCCCTGGATTTTTCATTTCAAGGAAACTGATTTCGTGGCAGAGGTTCTTCCATTTATACTGGATGAATAAGTCTAATTGTTTTTTTCTTCTGAATTTATGAACAAAAATATTTCCTGATTGTGCAGTTGCTGTGAATATACAGGTTTGATAAAACTTTTCTTAACTGACCAGCTGGCAGAAATAGGGCTACCTGGCTAAGGGTAGGTATCTATCTACCTTCCTCTCAATTTCAAGAATGTGGCATTTTCACATTTTCACACAATAGTGTCCTCTAAATAGTAGGTTTTCAATATACGCTTGCTGATTTGGAATTTAAAATTTTTAACTGGCATATAATTAACATACAATGAAATTCACACATCTCAGTTGTGCATTTGATGAGTTCTGACAATCTTCTCTAACCTGTAAGCACTGCTCCCCCCAAAACAGAACATTTTCACCACCTCATGTCTCTTCCTCAAGTCCCACTCCATGTTTGAATTCAACTACTTCCTCCTTCCATTGCCAGTTATTACAATTCAGAACAATGAAAACATGCAGTATATTTCTGCATTGGGATCATTTTCCACATCTTAATGTTTTTGAGGTTCCTTTGTGTTGTTGCTTGAATTTGTACGTCACTATTTTATTACTGAGTAGCATTCCATTTTAGGAATATATGCCATTTGTTTTACTGGTGGATAGTAAACAGTTGTTCCCAAGTTTTGACCTATTGACAGTCTAGTACAATTGTTTGTGTGGATGATTTTTATTTCCTCTTGGCCAGAACCTAGGATGGAATGCCAGGTTTGTAAAGAACGTATATTTAACTTTACAGGAACTTGCCACACGGTTCTTGAAAGCCGTCGCGCCATTTTACGTGTCCACCACTGTGGGAGTTCCAGTTGCTCCGCATCCTCACACATATTTGGCATTTTCAATATTTTAAATTTTCTTTGTTGTGGTGGGTGTGAAGTGGTATCATATTGTGGATTTAATTTGCATTTTCCTGATTGAACACTGAATGATGCTTTAGACCATTTGTTTATATTTTTTTGTAAAGTGTCCTGGTCTTTTGGTCTTTTAAAATTTAGTTGTCTTTTTTTTTTTTTTTAGGATTTTATTTATTTATTTGAGACAGAGATAGGGATGGTGAGAGAGAGAGAGCATGAACAGAGAGGAGAGGGAGAAGCAGGCTGCCTACTGAGCAGGGAGCCTGATGTGGGGCTCAATCCCAGGACCCTGGGATCATGACCTGAGCCGAAGGCAGACGCTTAATCAACTGAGTCACCCAGGTCCCCAAATTTACTTGTCTTTTTATTCTTGATTTGTAGGACTTGTTTATGTATTCTTTATGTATGTATACATTTACATGTATACATTTTACATGGCCTTTCAAATAAACATACAATATACATACATGTTTTGAAGATTTTTTTCCCCAGTTTGTGGTTTGCCGATTCATTTTCTTAATGTTGTCTTTTGATAAGCAGAAAAATGTCATTTTGATGAAGTCTAATTTATCAAATCTTCCTTTTATGGTTATTGCTTTTTGTGTCCTAAGATATCTTTGCCTAGCTCAAAGTTGCAAAAACATGTTCTTGTTTCTGTTTTATTTTAGAAGCTTCACAGTTCTGGGTTTTTGTTTGTTTAGATCTATGATCCATTTAGAATTAACTTTTGTGTGTGGAGTGAAATAGGGACTCAGGTTTGTCATGAACTTTTCACATTGCTATCTGGTTGTTCCAGCAGTATTTGTTAAAAAGATTTCTTCTCCCCATTACTTTGGTACTGTGGTGCAAAATCGATTGACCTTCTATATGAGGGTTTATTTCTTGAATGACTTTCCCATTGATTTAGTAGCACAGTGTCTTGATTATTGTGGTTCATAATAATTCTTGGAATCGGGTAATACAGGTCCTCTAGGTTATTCTTCTTTTCAAGATACATTTTGCTATTCTAGATCTATCGTATCTCATCTAAGTTTTGGGATTAACTTGTTAATTGCTTCAAAAAAGCTTGCTGGAATTTTGATAGGGATTGCATTAGGTAGACAATATTGGTAAACATGGGAAGAATAGACAAAGAAACACTATTGAGTCTTCCAGTCCATGAATATGATATATCTCTCCATCTATGAGTGTCTTTATTAACTTTCCTCAGCTGTGTTTTATAGTATCTGGTACAGCGTTTTTGCACATTTTCATTAAATTTTTTCCTAGATATTTGATATTTTTTGGCAGTATTGTATATTACATTTTTTTAATTTCATGCTCCAATTGTTCATTGCTAGTATATAGAAATGAAATTGATTTTTAAAAAAGATTTTATTTATTTATTTGACAAAGAGGAGAGAGATCACAAGTAGGCAGAAAGGCAGGCAGAGAGAGAAGGGGAAACAGGATCCCTGCTGAGCAGAGACCCCGGTGCGGGGGCTCGATCCCAGGACCCTAAGGTCATGACCTGAGCTGAAGGCAGAGGCTTTAACCCACTGAGCCACCCAGGAGCCCCATGAAATTGATTTTTAATATTGACCTTGTATTCTGTAACCTTACTAAATTCACTTATTCACTTATCAGTTGTTAGTTTTTGTGGATTCCATGGGGTTCTATAGGTACACAATCATATTGTCTATGACTAATTTGTTTTATTATTTTTTTAATAGTTATCCCTTTTATGTATTTGTCTTCCTTTTTTGCACTAGTTAGAGCTTCTCATGTAATGCTAAAAAGAAGTAGTAAGAACAGTCATATTTGCCTTGTCTTCAGTCTTAACCTTTAACCATTAAATAATGACATTAGCTATAGATTTTTCTTACATACCTTTACCAGGGTGAGGAAATTCCCTTTTATTCTTAGCTTGCTGAGAGTTTTTATCATAGATCGGCATTGCCAATTTTTTTTTTCTGCTTCTATTAGATGATCTTTCTCCACCATTTCTTCTGCTGTGAATTATGTTGATTGATTTTCAAATGTTGACCCAAACTTCCATTCCTGGAATAAACCCATTTGGTCATGGTGTGTTTTCTCTTTAATGTATTTCTGGATTTAATTTGTTTATATTTTGTTAAAGACTTTTATATCCATCTTCAAGAACTGTTAATTTTCTTCTCTTATAAAAACTTTGTCAGATCTTGATTTCAAGGTTATGTTGGCCTCATAAAATCCTCTTCTGTATGCTGAAATAAGTTTTTGTAGGATTAGTATTATTTCTTCCTTAATTGTTTGATAAGATGCATCATTGAAGTCTTCTGGGCCTGAATTTTTGAAGTGAGAACATTATTGCACCTTCAATAAAAAAATGAGTTGTATTTATTTATTGCTGGGATGGCTTTCTAAGAGATGGAACAGGACATCTTGGTCATGTCTCTCCTTCCCTTGCAAGTGCTGTCTCCAGGGAGAACTTTAACACCCCCTACATCCCCAAGGTACCTTGACTTCAACTGGTCCCATGTCCCCTTCATGAATTGCTTTCATCGCCTTCCATACTGGAGAAGTCACCCTGTGGCCTGAGGAAATGGAACAATCAGACTAAAAAAACACAGTGTTCTCTGTTGGAACAGGGACAGGCGAGGGGCACCTGGGTGGCTCAGTCAGTTAAGCATTGGGCTCTTGGTTTTGGTTTAGGTTGTGATCTCAAAGTGGTAGAATGGAGCCCCCAGTCGGGCTCTGCCCTCAGTGTAGAGTCTGCTTGAGATTCTTTCTCCCTCTCCCTCTTCCCTCCCGCTCATTCTCACTCTCTCTCTGAAATAAATAAACCTTTAAAAACAGATAGATAGGGGCACCTGGGTGGCTCAGTGGGTTAAAGCCTCTGCCTTCGGCTCAGGTCATGATCTCAGGGTCCTGGGATCCAGCCCTGCATCGGGCTCTCTGCTCAGCAGGGAGCCTGCTTCCTCTTCTCTCTCTGCCTGCCTCTCTGCCTACTTGTGATCTCTCTCTCTCTCTCTCTGTCAAATAAATAAATAAAATCTTAAAAGAAAAAACAACTAGATAGATAGATAGATAGATAGATAGATAGATAGATAGATAGATAGAAAGAATAGGAACAGGGTGGGAAAAGGTGGCCAGTATAAGGAATCTCAGGGACAATGTACCCTATTCTCATCGAGGCCTTTCCTTGAGGTACAACTACCACAAACTTAGCAGCTTAACAACATCAGATATTTATTACCTCACACTTTCTGTGAGTCAGGAAGGCAGTCATGGCTTAGCTGAGTTCTCTCCCTCAGAGTTTCTCACAAGGGTGCAGTTGAGGTGTTGGACAGGACTGAGGTCCCATCTGTGTCTCAACTAGAGAAAGATGTGCTTCCAAGGTTATCTGGGTGTTGTTGGGATTTAGTTCCTTTCAGGAAACATGGGCCTCAGTTCTTTGTTGACTGTTAGTTGGAGGCTTTTCTCAGTTTCTTGGCATGTGACCCTCTCTGTGGCAATTTCACGTAGCCAGCAAAGGAGAATGTCTGTAGAGAGTCTGCTGGCACCATAGGGGTCACAATCTCATGTAACATAGTCGTGGAAGTGACATCTCCTCTATTTTGCATTACATTATTATTAGAAGCAAGTTAGGTCCCACCCACTCTGAAGGGAAGGGGATTACACAAGGGCATGAACACTAGGAGGTGGGGATAATTGTTAGGTAATTATTAGAATCCGTCTACTACATATGGGGCCATTTCAGATTTTCCATTTATTCCTATATCAGTTTTGTTAAGTTGTGTTTTTCAAGGAATTTTTCGTTTTGTCTAAATTGCCAAATTTACTGGTATAGGGCTATTCATAGTATTCTCTTATCTTTCTAAATATTTGTCAAGTGATATCCTATTTTTATTCTTGATATTAACTATTTGCATTTTCTCTCATTTCTTTTTTTGATCAGTCTTCTGAAGGACTTATCAATTTTACAAATCCTTTCAAGGAACCAACTTTTGACTTTGATTTTTTTCGATGTTTTACCTGTTTTCTAGTTCACTGATTTCCTAACTTATTGTATTGTTTTCTCTTTTACTTTCTTTTTTTTCTATTTACTTTTGGTTCAATATGATCTTCTTTTGCTAGCTTCTTTTTTTTTTTTTTTTAAAGATTTTATTTGTTTGTTTGACAGAGAGAGATCACAAGTAGGCAGAGAGGCAGGCAGAGAGAGAGGGGGAAGCAGGCTCCTTGCTGAGCAGAGAGCCCGATGTGGGGCTCAATCCCAGGACCCTGAGATCATGATCTGAGCCGAATGCAGAGGCTTTAACCCACTGAGCCACCCAGACACCCCTTTTTCTAGCTTCTTTAAGTAGAAGCTTGCATCACTGATTTTTAACTATTTTTTATTCTTTAATAGATAAACAAAATTTTCAAAACAAAGTGATTGTGTGACTACATACCCAAGGCTCCTGGTGGGGCTTTGGAAAGGCCCTGTGATTGAGAGGCTGAAGCTTCCTTAGGCTCATAATAATGCACCTCTTCTTCTTCTTTTTAAAGATCTTATTTATGTATTTGACAGAGAGAGAGAGATCACAAGTAGGCCAAGAGGCAGCCAGCGGTGGGGCGGAAGCAGGCTCCCAGCTGAGCAGAGATCCCAATGCAGGGTTCTATCCCAGGATCCTGAGATCATGACCTGAGCCGAAGACAGAAGCTTAACCCACTGAGCCACCAGGGTGCCCCTAATCCACTTCTTCTATTATTGCCTTTCATTTATTTTGAGATTCACATCCTCTCCCCCCCAACCCCCTACCACGTTTTAACATCTCTGGAAATGGAATATGTGTTATAAGCTGAGGCATCTTGTAATTGCCGTCAGCCAGGCAGAAGTCACGGCATAGTCATTGTTGCCTACGTGTGTACATGACCTTGGGGAGGACAGACTGTTCCCAACGTCATCATTTCGGCTGAGCTGTATGCAGTTTTGGTACCTATGTTGAGTTGCAGTGGTAAACACTGTAAAAATGATTATGTTATGATTCAGCACTGAAACCAAAAGACAGCGTATCTTCAGAAAAGCAAGAAAAGCCAGTAAAATGTAGTGTTAGTGAAGCAAATGTTGGAGGAGGACTGCTCATAATTTGGATGTTTTCCTGTAAAGCAACAACCAATTCATTTCATTGTGTTTTCCCTTTTATGCATGCATCATAGTAATATTGGAGAAAAGCTGTGTCTAACTTGTAACTAAAACAAAAATTTTAAGTGCTAAGAAGGCAGTGAATCATTGCTTAATTGGTAGTGTTTTCTTTTGTCTGCTGTGTCTTACAGTCAACTGTGACTCCAATTGATGAAATATTAGGTAGCTCATTTAATTCCCACATAAATGTCCATGAAGGGACCAACTATTATTACCTATTTTTAGAGGTGAGAAAGTTGAAGCATGGGGCGTTAACTTATTCAAGGTCACAGCTAGTAGGTGGCAGATCTGGGATTAGAGCATTGGAATATGGGGCTTAGGTCTACGTTCTTAACCACACTGTTATATTGCCTTGATACACGAGGGAAAGGGAGGAGCAGTTTCTCTTTTGCGATTCTCATCAATTAAAAATACTAGATTTTCCGGACAACTGTGGCCTTGTCCCTCTCCTACTGAGAACTCTTCATTAGTTCACCACCACCCATGGATAAAACCTAAACTTCTGAAAATTTAAAGCCTTCCCTGATCTAGCTTCAGCCAACTCTTGCCTGACTCATATTCTCTAGCTACACAGAACTATTGCTTCGTGTGTCCACACCTAGGGCATTTTTCATCTAGCCTAACATTTAATTGATCTTCCTTTTACTCTTAAGAGCCTTTAGCTAGTTTTCACTTATCTGAAGTTATTCATGTTAAGCCCTTGTGTAAAAAAGAGTTGATCTGGGAGGCCTAACAGCTCTCAATCGAAAGACCTGGTGACAAGATTGTCCCTGGTTTGCATCTGGAAATGTGGATTTCGGGAGGGTTCCAACCATTCCTGGGGCCGATAACTATGCAAATAATATGGTTTGTGCTAAGCACCTGTTTTCCTTCTGAGAGTCTGGAATGTTGGTACATTCTAGGTAAAGGATCCGTGACTATCCCCCAGTAAAAATCCTGGGTTCTAGGTCACCAACAAGCTTCCCTTTTTGGCAACATTTCACACTTTTTGGCACAACTCTGCTGGGAGATCTACGTGGATCCCGTGTGACTCGGTTGGGAGAAGACTCTCGAAAGCTTATTTGTGGTTTCCCCTGGACCACCATGTACATTTTCCCCTTGCCAATTTCTCTTTGTATCCTTTCACTGCAAGAGATCATAGCTGAGTATATGCTGAGTCTGTATGTCTTCCTAGAGAACCATAGAACCTGAGGGGAGCCTTGGGGACCCCAGTACAACTCTTCTGCTTGAAATCCCTGCCCATGCCCTTCCCCTTCCTTCTTTTCCTGGATAACCTTTTCCAGGGAGCTGCTTCTGAATCTCTCCCACATTTTCCTGCTGTATTTTGTATTGTTTCTTGTAACTATGGTAGTATCCTGCGGCTGTACCTATTATTATACTTACCATATCATTTCATAACTATAGAGACATTGCCTTGCAGTCCTTTGGGGTTCTTGAGAGCACAAACTGTGTTATATTCATCTTCATATCTGCACACCTGTCACACCGTGGTGGTCGATTAATATTTTTGAATAAATGAATGCTGTGGCTGATCTGGGATGTCTTCTGATCGTGGGTAGCATCTGTAATAAAAATAATTGAGACAAAAGTTTGGAATGGGCTTCGAGAATATATATTTTTTCTTTTTGCACATCTTTACCTACAGAGTTAGCTATTAAATTGTTTCCTCATTCAATAGACACTTAGAAAACACTTATGTGTCTTTTATGTTAGATGGGGTTTAGGGTATTTAAAAAGAAAGGAAAAAGATGAGAAGTCTGAGTTGATGTTAAGAAAATTAGGAGAATTAAATGTAGGCCACAGCTTTGTCCTCTGCAAAATGGTGCTAAAGATACCTGTTCTAAATCCACAGTCACAACAAGAAAGAAAGCAGCCTAGGGTGATGGTTGGAGAGAAGGTACAAGGCAATTCCAAGTATTTATCAGTAACCTGTGCTTCATTAGTTCCAACGAAAATACATCTATCTTCTTGCATGGATTCCTCATTGGTTGGAAACCAATGTTCTGGGACAATTCATTTCTTGATACCTTCATAAAGGTGGTATTTAGATTTATTTTTTTCCTTCATTCATTGTTTGCTGATGCCTTACTTTTCCCTCCCACAGTTATATAATCACCTTGCTATTTTTGATACTGCTTTTCTGACAAAGCCAAGTCTAAGCTTTAACAGATACATTTTCATATCTTGGAAGTTGCCCCAATGATTCACTCTGCTATGAACTGAATATATTATACATTTTTTGATTGTTCTTACTCTTAAAAAAGATATTGGGTTTCTTGAGATGTGATTTTTCAAGTTAAAATTAGAACTAGGAAAAGATACCCTCCTTTTGCGGGGTTGGGGGACTCGCGTAGCCAGGAGTGGAAGTGGTTGGTAACTCAGGACTGAAATAGTGTCAGCTAAGCTCAGCCAACGTTGTAATTACATCTTGTATTTTCCATTCGCAATATGGATGAAGATGTGGAAACGCCTGGTGCGGAATTCATCAATTTCTGCATCGTTCAGTTTGTTGGGATTTAAACTCATGGCAGTCTGTTTAAAGCACCCCCTGTATGTACTCTCCCCAGATGTTAATGACTGTTGTGCCATCAAGGAGAAAACAGTACTTGGGACCCTGCTTGTGGCCACGTGAGGCTCATGGAATTAAAGCCCTCTAGATAAGTGCTTCATCCTTCTCTTTATTTTGGCTTCTACGCCAGTGTTGGCCTAAATCATATACAATTTAAAAAATTATGACACGTGATATATGGGAATATTACAGATTATTGCTTTAGCACAAGGAAAAGCAGATATTTCGTAATAGATAGTCCAAATCGTGGCCGAATAATTCAGACGTAAACTTGTAGAAACTCCCGAGAAAGATCTTTTAAAAAACATTATTTGAATTTTGGTATTGCTCAAGTCTTCTTTAATTTTTACCAAGATAAAGAATTTATGTCTCAGTCAAGTCTATCATCTACACGACACAGGGAAAAATCCACAGAGGCTAAATAATAAAAGTGCAGTTGGCAATGAATCAGCAGCCTCCCTCCCAAACATTCTGGCTCTCATGCTCTGTCCTTCTCTCTCTCTCTCTCGCTGAAACAGACCATAGAATCTTGAAACGATCTGTTTTCTAATCAGAGGCTTTTTCACCTCTTTAAAAATCAGAGGCTTTTTCACCTCTTTAAAAAAAAGTCAGCAGACTTTTGGTGATGCTTTGATTTTAAATTTTTTTTATTTTTATTTTTATTTTATTTTATTTTAAATTTTAAATCGAAGGTTTTCTTTTTTCCACTGGATTCGTGCACTGGGCCACATTTTAGTTTTGTGATTCTATTTACAGCTATCGAAAGATCTCTAAGTGGTCTAGCTTAGTATAATCCTTCTCAGAGATTTTCTTCTGATAGAGTTTTCACCGCTTACCTTTGTGCTCTTTCGTAAATCCTATCTTCAAGATGTTTCCTTTATAAAAGAAACAACTTCCTAAAATTCTGACATGGGGACATAAAATTATAGTTTTACACTGGAACGGGACCTGAGCCAGACTTACAAATTGAATGGTGAAGTCAACACGGCATAATAGCCGAGTGATGCTATCAGTCTGCTTCCTTACTTCTACTGTTTCTTTTCACGTTGTTATTGCTCAGCTCGGTCAAGAAGCAGGAACAAAGCCCTTTTGTATTAGCATAGTTTCTCTCCTGCAGGAAAACGGCTAAACGTTCAACATCTTAGTGCAAAAAATAACTATTGGAAGAACAAAAGAATCAAAATGAGTCTCTAACTCATACTCAAAGAAATATTTTAGCAATGAAGTTTAAGCTGCATTATTAGTAGGAAGCCGATTTCTTTCCAGCCCTAAACACTCGTCTGTGAATTAGCAGAGGTGAAGACTATTCTAATTATTATTGCCCCCCTGCCCCGAGATTTCTCATCCCCGCCTTTACATTTCTGATTTCTTATCAGAATTCCAGCCCTCTGAGGCAGGCAGACTGTGGGCTGTGACAGCCCTGGGAAACTAAGCAGCGTCTGAACACACAATGATTGATCCTTGCTCTAATTGAGATGGCTTGGAATAAAAAGTTACCGTATGCGAAAGATGACTTATTTTCAAACAACAACCCAAATAGTCATATTTTCAAGACCACTCGGGCTTGGTAATCATCATTTTTCTATGATTGCAATATATTCGTAAGTGTTGAAAAAAAAAGACAGCATTGGCAAAAGACTAATTGAAATGTAAAGATATGCGTCTGTTACTGGGGTAGTTATTATTTTTCACCGCTTGTGTTATTAACATACATCTTAGGTTACATGTTGCTTTCATCTTTTTTATTAAGATGAGCTGAAAGGTCCTGTCATTATTTGTCGTTTCAATGCCTCAGGTTCCATGTTTTGTTCTGAATTTTCCATGCCAACTTCTTTTGACGTGAAAGTGAAATATTGTTGTTTGGGTAGATGTGCGAATGGGTCTAGGGTGGGTGTTTTATATAAAAACAATCACAGAAAATCAGTTGTGTGAGCAAATTCTGTCTTCAGGCAAAATAACACTTTTGCTGCAAATGCTATCCCACTGCAAATGTTCTCTGATCATCGCTTTCTCTGGGCTAATGTGATCCTTTCTCATTGCTTCCCTTCCCTGCCATGCCCCCCAACTCCAATAAAACTGGAAATACAGTGGTGCAAATGGAGAAACGCACATACTTCTCCTTTCCAGAGGCACTTTTATCGAAAAGGGAATATACCACAAACTGTTTTACCACTTTGACTCAGCTTCGGTAAAGAAGAAAGAGTAACTTCTCGGTCTGCAGCTGATCTGTGCTTCGGCGGTTCACTGGGGCATCATGGTTATAAATGTGATAGAGGATCCTGGGAGCCTTGCATGATTTTATACTCTTTTTCATAAATAAGTAAAAACGCATCGGAAGGCATTCCTACTTCCCAAGGAAGGCACAATTAAAGAAAGCAGAGAAAAAAAAAACGAGACCGAAGATATGGACTCTGCTTTCAGTCCTGGGAAGGCAAATGTATTCACTTTTCCTTGTTGTTGTTGTTGTTTGCTTTTGCTTTTCTCAGTCCTCTGATTGAATAATGACAATAGTTCAGTAGGAAAGCTCGCAGAAAGAAAATAATGCCCCAGAGCACATCAGTAGTAAAAGTAATTAGTTCATTGTTAACATCAGGGTGCAGTTAACAAGCACACAGGCCCTGCTCACTGGCTAAGCTGCCACAAACTAGGGGAGTCAACTCCAAAATAAAAATGATTTTGTGCGGAAGGAAGGAGAGCGGGGGATTATAAACTTGGAAAAGACTAAATTTGGGGGTTGGGGATATTTTTCAAAAGCATAATCGGAATCCGCAAATGCAGCCTCGCCTCCCAGATCTGGTCATTATGCATCACATGTGTATTCAGAGCATGCCTGCTTACGAGGAACACAGAGACACCGAGAGAGCAGGAGAGGCAGCGAGCACTCGGCAGCGAGCGCGGGAGACGGAACGAAAACCATTATTATACACAGCACCTAGGGAACACGAGATCTAATTGGAGAATCAATAACTGAAACCCCATTTTAAATATTCTACTCTATTAATTCTTTAGGTTAATAAAAACTGCCCGCATGATGATATTTGGGGATATAGATATTCAGAGTTGGATTACTTCTGACAAGAGCGTAAGGAATCTATTCAAAGCTGATTTTCCCCCCTTTTGTTCACTGAGGACCTGCAGAATCTAAGATAAAAATGGCAGTTGTCCTGAGGGCACCCTGAGGCATGTCATTAAAATCGGAATTTGATCCTCTTTTCATGGTTACTTGGGACAATCAAGCACAGGAAACCTGAAAACTCATCAGTTTTCCAAAATATGACATGCCCTTGACTTTACAGTATTGCTGCCATATAGCAGCCCTGGCTATTTCAAAATCCCTTTAGATGTCACTCTGTCTTCAAGAATGCACGCGGCAGAGCCGGTGCGAGAGATGAGATGCGGTGCTTCCTCTTGGCGCCTTCGCCCAGTGGAGACACTTGCTTCCCTGCTTCCCATCAAAGACAAATTCCATCTCAGTCTTCCAGGAAAAGGCCTGGGTTTTAAAAGAAACAGAGCAATTTACTAATCGCAATTAAGGTCAATCCGAGAAGTGTTTTCAGTGTACCCGTTCGGGCGTTCCAGGTAATGGGTGACTTTGGTTTTTAAAGCTGCAGCGTGTGGTCGATCACGGGACCACAGAGAATCTCAGAGATGACTCATTGGCATATAAAATTAAATGGCTTGTTGTTGTCCATTTGGTTTTGTTTCTTTGCTCTGCTTTTTTATTTTAATTTTCACTGATAGGGCTTTTTTCATGTTCTTGTTTGAATTATGCCAAGTTGGAGAGTCCACAAAACTAGAAATCTAGCCAACTTGAGTTGCTAGGAAAACAAAATGTGTATTTATTGAGGCACTCTCCAGGCATCAAAGTTTTCCTTTAACTAAAAAATTCTTTTCTTTTCTTTTTAACTCACATATCCTTAAACAGGTCTGTGAACCAAGGCCTCTTCACACCTTCTACCCTAACACTTGTTTCTCCAGGGTGAATGGTGAGGTGAGACCCCATCTCTGAGCCATATGTATTGCTTTGACCTGGGAGACATTTGAATATTCCCAGCCCTGAGAACAGCCTTTCATGTGGAAAGGCCAAAAAACTCTAACCCCGGGACAAACAGGAGGATTTTCCAAGTGGGGAGCATATCGATTAGCTATTTTGTCTCTTGCCTTAAAAATGACCTTTGCTGGCGCGCCTGGGTGGCTCAGTGGGTTAAAGCCTCTGCCTTCGGCTCAGGTCATGATCTCAGGGTCCTGGGATCGAGCCCTGCATTGGGCTCTCTGCTCAGCGAGGAGCCTGCTTCCCCTTCTCTCTCTCTGCCTGCTTGTGCTCTCTCTCTCTCTGTCAAATGAATAAATAAAATCTTAAAAAAAAAATGACCTTTGCTTTCTACAAAGGTGAAAAAAAAAAGAGAGAGAGAGAGAAATTTGGCTACTGAGGTTTAGTTGCCCACTGAAGCCAGCTGCATTTTGATAGCTGTGGCCTGCTGCAAGTTCAAGACTGTAAAGGGGACAGCCACGTGACAGACTATACTATACCTTACGTGGACCATAGAATGAAGGTAGTTCAGCTTTGCTGGCAAGTCCAGGAAATCCTTGTTGTGCTTAGGTCTTGTACTCGGGATACCCTTTTGCTTGGGTAGAATTTGACTTGATGGAATTTTGAGGGGTTAAAGCTAGTGTAGCAACAGGAATTTTCTTTATGAGTTTCACTTCTTTGTTGCCATTTGTCTACTACCGATCATATAAAAACATTCGCCTTTGGCAGACGTGCGTGCATAGGAAGAACCATTTCCACAAATCATCTCATTCCCCACGGCTAGCTTTTGAGAACTTTTTGTTAGACTACAGTTCCAGTTCTCAAGTTAAATACAGTGTGCAAAGAAGAGGAACTCTTAGTGAGTGAGGTCTTGTGCAAATCTTTGATATTGTGTCTCGTTATTTACCAACCTTTCCATGTAAGCTAATCTACTTGTCTTTTACTTGGCTTTGTTCTATGGCTTTGCGTATGTTTTCCCTCACACCGGGGATGCCTTTTCTTTTCTTCCCCTCTACATGCACTGCTCTCAAAATCCAGCTCTAAAATCAGCTCCTGCTAAGACCTTTTCTTGATGTGTTCGACTTGACAATGATCATTCAAGTGTGCTTCTCATATTGTCATTGGTGTGGTATTATAGGCCATAGTTTATTATTGGAGAAACTACTATATTGTAGGTGAACAAATGTGCCCCGAACCTAAAAGGAACATCCTATTCTAACACCTTCTATTGCCTGTGTTAACATTGTCAAGGAAGGGACTGCATGAACCAATTAGCCCTCTCGGGTGTGTTTCTTGATAAACTCGTTTCTCAGGTGCGCCATTGGACATAAGCAATCAAGTCTGCCATCTTCTTTTCCGTTATGTTCTGTAGGGTGCACAACATGGTGTTTAGTGCAGCCCAAAAAAAGTTCTTTTAGCTCCTCAAAGTAGTACTGAGCACTAACTACCTACAAAGCACCTGTGATAACATGATAATGATAGACACAGCGCTCTCTGGTGGTCACTTTGATACTAGACCAGAGCTTGGCAAATTGTACAGCTCCAAATCCGGCCTGTCATCTATTTTTTAAAATAAATTTTTATTGGCACCCAGGTCAGCCCGTTCACTTGTCTTCATATTGTCTGGTTGATTTTGTGCTCCAATGGCTGAGTTGAATAGTTTTAACAGAGACCATATGGCCCACGAGGCTAAAATATTTATTATCTGGCCGTTTACAGAAAAAGTTTGTTGACCCCTGACCTAAATCTTTGCACTGACTATAGTAAGAAGACAATTACTGGCTTACAGCATAATAAAGACTAATGTAAAAATCAGACCAAATGAACTATTAAAAGATAAATTACACAAATGTACAGTCTTGGACAACTTTAAAAGGCAGCTGCTTTCTATAAATAAATATTTAGGAACTTGTATTTTCAATGGGGAAAAAGAAAACCCAAACAAAAACCCAAGGCCGAGAGATATGGGGTTATCACTTCTCAACTCTACTGAGAACAAGCAGTGTTCCTGTAAGCGCTTGTGGGGCAATCATTTCATGTATTTATTCAGTAAGTACTTGTTGAGGACTTGCTTTATTCCAGGTACTGATGCCTGGCATGCATGGTAAGCCAACGGGGAAGGAGATACTTTACTCCCCATGTCTGTATGAGGAAACTGAGTATCTACAATAAATGGTATAGCCAAGACCAGAACCATATCTCCTGACCTCACATTCCATATGCTCAAGTCAATAATCGTGCCCATGAGATACGCAGATTGGAAAAAACATTATACAGATTCATGACAAACATCACTTTTCCCTCTGGTGGTAAATTTATTGGTTGGTGGTACCATGTCTGTTTTTCTTCATCAATATCTGCATATGAGCTCACCGAAGGGGCAATCCCAGTGTGAGCCTGGTATTGACATTAACTAGCTGTATGACTATAGTTTCTCTGAACTTCAATTTCCTCAGCTGTACAATGGGGGTAAATCATCTCTAACTTGTCAGTGATAGAAGGTATTGGGCGCTGTGCACGGAAACTAAAGATTTAGAACAGTCCCGAGCAGTAGAACGTATCTGGATATGGATTCATGCACAGACTGACAAATATTCATGGAGTGCCTCCTATATGCAGTCCTGCCTAGTCCTGTCACTTTCCAGCTTGTGACCTGCTTGCTTTATTCCTAATTTGCTTAGGACTTTTCTTCACTGTGAAAAATTGGGAGCAACAAGATTGGCCTAACAGAGTTGTTGTGAGAATTGTCGTGAGATGCTTGAAGCCATCCAGTAAGGCGCCTGCTCCGTGCAAGGGGCTCGAGAGATGTTAGCGTCCTTTCTTCTGTCTGTATCCTTTTGACCGTTAAGGTGATATTACCACAGTATCAGAAGGCACATCAAGTTGTGAAAACACGAGAGGGAAGAGAATGACTGCATTTCTTACTCTACCCAGGCACACGGTGAAAATGGTCATACTTTCAAGGTGACAGCATTGGTGAACATGGCAGGAAACTCCATCTTGACGAAAAACTGTCGGCGCATCCCTTCCAAAAATCTTGTCTCTTTGCCCTGGTTTGAAATTTGAAGGCAGAAGAAAATCTCTCTTATCACCTTAGTCGCCAGGAGTGATGGGATAAATTAAGCATACGAACGCTATTTGAGGGTCGGGTAATTATTCTAGCAACTTGGTGGAACTATCTCGGTAGTGAAAGAAACACTCCCTTTATCTCTTCTTAATTTCAAAGCCGAAACTTCTTCTGTGCCAGTCTGCTTTAAAATGCAGTGACACCGCTGCAGGCTGTCGTCGCATGATGTCAGAGGAGGTGTTGAATACTTAACAAATTCAGGGGTGTGACGAGAAGTGCTGTCTTGTGTTAACAGTGTCAGTATGAGAGAGATTTGAAGACAGGAAAACCTATGTTTATGTAGGTTCTCATTCACGTCGGGTGTTACACGTATTGCTTTTGATGAAGATGTATGAATGAATTACTGGATATGACATCTGTTGAGAGACGGAAGATTACCATGGCTGAAGTGCAGCAGAGTAAAGGATGGAGTGTGAATGAAAGGTTACATGCATTGATGTCTTGTTTATTTGATTTAGGAGTTTGAGATAGAATTAATCTACTTCAGTTTTTAGCATGTTAGGAGAACTATCTTAAAGATATGCTTTCCCATACATCACTGAAATGTATCAAAAGAGGCTTCGAAAGGAAGCTTTAACTCAGATTTAGTTGCACAGAAGTGTGTGCTGGGGGGTAGGGATGAGAGCTGGGGACTCTGTTCTTAGAAAAGCCTAAACTGCTTTCACGTGTATTATTCTATTCATGATACTCCAGTGCAGCAGGGAAAGCCAGGTTTGTTTTTTTTTTTTTTTTTTTCCATGAAGTTTAAATGTTTTCAATGGAAACCCATTTTATCTGTTATTTTTTCTGGAACAGTGTGAATGCAAACCCAAACTCATCATCTCTGAACGCAGAAATTAAAGAATGAAATGGGCTATAAAGTGAAGCTGAACAGTCTAATTTCACTGTTGCAGTTAATATGGTGAGAAAACCCTCAAAACCATGGACATTTAAAGGGTAGAAAATAAATGCAATGTTTGAGGTCGAATTCTCTAAATAGCACCTGGATTTTGGCAGCTGAAAACGATGCTAGAATTCACAATGAAGGACCGAAATTCTCTCAGAACCAATCATGCTGTGAATGTACACACGTTCTTCCTCAGACTATTTGCTAATTCTGCTTTGCTAAAGGGTAAGCTGGGCACGTTACCGCCTCCATTTTACAGATGGGGAAAAAGAGCGGAGTTCTAAACTGTCCCAATCTACAAAGTGGATCAGTCGCAGGGTTGGAAATAGAAACCTGGATCCCCTCGCTCCCAGACTGCAGCCCTAGTCACCGAACCAAATTTCCTCTCTCTGGGCCGTTCTAAATGCATTCGTTTATTTGCATCTGCCAAATGGAACATAAGTGGCCCCAAATAAGTGCTCTTCCACTGGCCTGGGCTGGCTTCCCACTCCTGACCTCTCTGCAAGAGACCTCACGCCTCTTTTCTGGTTTCTTCTAGCAGGACCGTCTGCGGCAAAGCGATCTCTCCTAGCCTGAAGCCTATACGCTCGCTCCCTTTTGTTTTGGACTGTATTACAAAATGACTAAATATTTCTTGCTAAATTAAAAAAAAATGTTTTTGAAAATGGAATCTATTTTTTCAACTATGTGTGTCTTCATTTCAGAAAATTCTGAAAGTAGCAACAAAGTAGAAGCAAAACAACATCTCATAGTTCACTAGGTAATAACTCTTATTAAGGACAAAATAAAAACATCTTGATTTTCATTTTTAACTAATTCGGATGCTTTCCCTTTTTGGTTTAAAATGAAAAGCTTTTACTGCATATACACCTGTGTGGATATGCGTGTGTCTGTCTTTACAGACACATACACATATACACACACACAGGATCAAAGGAAGTCTTTATTCTTTCCTACTCTCCATTACTATTATTTTTTCTCACTTTTTCTATTTATTTATAGTGAAGAAAGAATGGTGTTGCTAAAAATGCCCAGAGGAGGATGGGAAGTCAGGCAGCGAACTTCCTGTTGAATTCCAGGGCACATAAAACCAGTCCTAATAAAAAATCCGTCTTTCCTTCTCCCCCACACAAGGTAATTTAAAATTGCATTCATTTTAGGATTTCTGTTGAAACACACAGAACCAGAGGCCTGAGACTGTCTATCAGAACAGCCTGGAATTTAGCGATGCCAGCCTTGCTCAGATGAGTGCCTGATTCACTGGGACCCCCGATCAAGTGATGTGCCAGAGGGCATAGATGGAATCTGGTATTAAGGCAGCCTATTGATTCTTTAGATTACCTCCTTGGGAAAATAATTATCATTTAATCTTTATATAGGTGGATTTTTGTATTTTAAAGTCTACTTTTTTTTTGTCAACAAGAGAAATATTAGTTTTGATCCTCAAAGTTCTTGCCTCTGATTTTAAAGGGATATTGCTTTAGTTCTCCATCCTTTATGGTATCAATAAGCTAGTGGAAATGGTGGCAAATAAATCCCATAGAAAGTAGTTAGAGAAGATCAAACATAACCTTCACTGCAGACATAGAGGTGCCTATTCTTTTTCACTCAAAAAAGATCCAGACTTGGAGATGCCCTCTTCTTTCAGAGAGCCAATGTAGTCTTCTCTTCTTTCGCTAATATTTACGCGAAAATAAACTGTCTTTTATTGTCCTCTATAATGGAATATGATCTTTGATAAAGAGGGGGCAGATTTAAATCACAGACCAAACCGCTTTATTAAGTATATTCTTAACCAGGTGTCATTATAAAAACATAAATAATCCCGTATGTTTGGTCACTGGAGAAAGTATTAATAAATTATTAACTTTTAATAAATGAGACTAAGAATTTTAACATAATTTAATCTTGCTGCCATGCATTCAGCGGTACCATGTGAATAGATTAGTCCTCAGCTTCAGTGTTGGGGGGTCACTTCATTTCTCAAAGCCGCAAGCAAAGATTCAGAGATATTTAAGAAAGATTACTCTTTGAAGTGTTTTCATTTACCCTCCTTAAAACACAGAAGTCATGAATTTTTCACTTAACTTGCTGGTGCCTTTGAAACTTCTGAATGCTTTCATTTTATCTGCAATATCCTATTATTATTATTCTAGTTCGAGTTTTCCTGGCAGAAATAACTTAGTACCTTGGCTAGAAATGTTATCAGGAAAAACTTGATGCGAACGTGGCAACTGGGTAATGAGGGGTTTGTAAACCGAGTCAGAGCATGCAATTCTCCTCATAGGTTGCTCTCTATCTAGATTTTATGACTTTAAGTACTTCATGATCAGTAAATAATAAATTCAATTTACTGGATAGAAGTTTTGTCACTTAGAAATACTCACTTGGAATATATATTTCTTAATTGGCATCAATGGCACATTTCCCAGGAAGCATAACAAAATGGATCATTTAATAGATGCCCAATCTCTCCATCCATCTATCTATCAGTGCGGCACACGATGTTTTGACTTTAATATGGTAATTATCTCAGGCTGACTTCAGAGCAGGAAGCTGCCTCCCACACAGCAGTGCTTAATTACTTTAGACTTCAGCTTGCCAAGTGAAAAATTGACTGTTTTTTTGCACATTGCATGGAATTGAAATGATTTCATTGTCATTTCGGTTGAAATACAGCCTGACATCAGCATAGAATCATGGGAAAGATAATGCAAAATTTCTCTGAAATTCTAAAATGGTCTGAAAGCTGCCTTATTTTTTTATGAAGCGGCATTTCATTTCCAGAATGTTAATGAAGATCCACTTCATCTTGAGAGAAGCAAACTTTTAGGAATTCACTTCTGTGAATAATTCCAGCGGCAACTCGATAAAGGGCAAGGCTCCCAGGTAGCTACAATTGAATGTGCACTTTGGCAATTAGGGGGCAGAAGAGCAATTGGAATTGGTGTTGACATGATCAGTGGTAAAAATTGTCAATTTGGGAATGCAACTAATAAAACAAAAGCAGTAATAGCCGCCTTATCTAGAGAATTTAAGAAAGTGCACCTTTATGCAGCTCCTGCCCAATACTTTTAATGTGCTGTTGCACTGAGCATTGGTACAATAAAGCGGCAAAGTGAATGCAGGCTATGTTTGGGTTGAAATTTATTAGAACTTCTTTTTTTCTTCAGATTGCAGCTGCCAATCACATGCTACTAATTGAAAAATTTTCAGGCTACCAAAGGCAGATTTCATGAATAAAATGTCCACAAAAATGTTGGATAGAGGGAGAAAGTAAAATTAGGAGGGAAGGCATCGGTATAATGGAGTAAATCATACCCAAGCTTTTACTTTGGCCAGAAGCGAGTAGCACTGACACCTTTGCCACGTAAACCGCAGGGGAAAGTAATTAAATTTAACAGAAGCTGCCCTTGATTTAAAGCCACAGGGGAAGTAATTAAATTTAATAGAAGCCACTACTTCTAAACAAAGATATATGGTATTTCTCTCACCAAATGTTACCTTATTTTTTTCAAATGTGCCTATAGCTTCTGGTAGCCTGCTTGTAGAAACCAGTTCCAGAACGCCTAGTGGACAATATAGGATTGAATATTAGGGGCCATATTGGTCAGTAATGTGATAAGAGCACATCAGAGTTGCAGTTCCAGAAATGGTGTGGTGCTGCCCTCTATGCAGCCTGCTCAAAACCCCCTGGCCTTGGGATGGAGACAAGACATTTTGGGGAAAACATTGGCTTGCAATTTTGGGGGTCAGCTTCGATGCATTTTGTGTATCTGCTTCAACTCTCCCCCAGTCTCCGCCCCTGGGGCTGCCATTAACCTGTTGAGCTGTTTCGGTGTCCTGGCTTTGGAAGAAATAAAATTCTCCTTTCCTGCAACGTGTGCTTTGGTCATCAGGGTTCTTCAGGCCAGGCCCCAGGCACCCATATGTTTTCTTCCACCTCGGACCAGCCCAGCCCTGTGTAGGATGCTCCCTGAAAATGGTGAGGCTTCTCAGCAAGCCACCTTCTCCTCAAGCCTTCTACCTGGGCTCTGATAACCTCAAGGAAAGGTTACATTTTAATGTTTTGTGCAAGGATCCACTGCTTCTCAAGTTAGGCGTCTTCTGGGCTTTATCCTAAACTCACAAGGCCCATAATGGCCAGTGTAACCTGGGCTGCTCCTGTGTTCCTTTCAGCTTTGTGTTAAATATATATACATGTAGCTTTGTGCTAAATATATATATAAATTTATATATATGTATATTTTTATGTTTTTACCTAATCAGATTGGAAGGAGTAGTATTGATGGAAGCTGAGAGGATTCATTTCCCTTCCTAAACTTAAGATTAAGAAAACCAGAGATAGCCTGCTTACTTAGAGCCTGTGTGTGAAGAAACCGTGGAACGGGTGTGATCCATAGGAGGGGCCCCAGTGAAAACTAATTGTTAAGACAGTTTCCATCTGAAAACGATGTAGTTTTGAGAGGCAGAGTGATGGAGAGAGCTGGACCCTCTGCCTAGACTTCTTGAGTTTGAATCTGGCACCATCCTTCTAGCTGCATGACATTGGCAAGTCACTTTCCTGAATCTTAGTTTTACCATATATCGATAGGGACAGTAACCGTATCTGCTGTCCAGGACCGTGGGAAGGATCAAATCGGCTCCGTGTACGTAAACTGCCCAGAACAGCGCCTGACACACCATAAACACAGTCTAAATGTTGACTCTCATTACATACAATATATGTTGGAGTTCACTGCCCCTGGATAGTTCCAGTTCCACATCATTCCCAGCAGCGTAAAAGAATATCCCCCACGGTTTTATTTGAATTCCATACTCCAATCTACATTGTAAATACAGATCCCTGTATATTATGTTTTAAGTGGACTCTTTCTGCAGTCACAGGCCCTATTGCTTGGGTAGAAGAGTGATGGTGGTCTAGTTGGGAAGTTGGGGTGGGGAGATGAGTGGCCGAGGTATTGAGGGGATGTAACAGAAGATAAGGTCATCTAGGAGGTATGGTGGCATGAGGTCAGTATATCTTGTTAAATCTTAAACAGAAGCCCAAATACTGCTTCCCTTGCAGTAGTGGATTATGTCAGTTTCCTTGGTGAGCCCAGAACCAGCACCACATAAGTGAAATCCATCACTCTTCCTTCCAGGACTGAATGCATAGTCACAATCCATTTGTCAACCATATATTTTCCTGTCGTGGAGTTGTTGGGTGGAAACCACTGAAAAAGAATTTTTCTTTGTCAGATAAACTTTTCACAACAGAAGAATGTAGTGAAGGCTTCTGAAATAAATCGAGCGGCACTGGGGAGTTTACAAATACTAGCATATTAATATACAGCTAAAATAATAATAAAAAACACCATGCTGCTAAAGATGTTTAGTATTATCAGCTCACTGCAGGAGTTTATTAGAAACTCCTGCTTTCTTTTATTAAAATTTCAATTGGCTTGGTGAATGAGATCCTATGTTAGTGTCATAAAGTGAGAAGCCAGAAGGAGAGGATATTGGCATTTAAGTGCAGATTTCATTTTAAAAACACTTTACATTATAAAAGAAGATTGCATATTGTAAATATTACATATAATGGTAGTGGTGTTAAAAGAAGTGTTAGTAATTTTTAAAAATTCATCAAATTGTCTTTGTTTATGATGATATCTGGCAGATTTTATATTTTTGTAGTAAAGCAAAGTTTTAAATTTATCCCAAGATGTTTTTAGTTATATGCACCAAACATGGTTTTAAAAAAGTTTTCGTGAAATGATGCATAAGTGTAATTTAACAGCAATCCTCTTTGGCAGTAGTAGCACATGACAATTGCCTGATTTTATAATTAGCTGATGATTTTCCCTCTGCATTTTGGAAGCTTTTGTTAAACTAACACGGTTTATCTGGGCAGCCGGATTGATTGCAAACCCTCATCTATGGTGGAATGTTGGGCTGGCAGTGTCGTCAAAAATGATACATACGGAGCACTTTCTGAAGGAAGCCCAGGATTTGCTTTCCTGGCGTGAACTGGTCGCTGCTCCTTTACCTGGGGGAAAAACTGGTGGTGAGGACGGCGGCAGGCAAAGTCTGAGGTGCAACAGCTGGGAAGCCAAGATGAAAACCTCGCTTCCTCGTCTCAACATCTGGAGTCTTCATGGAAGTGGGAAGTTTGCAGGTTTGCAGCTGCAGCCCTTTCATGACAAGTTCGGTAAATTTTACACATGGTTCCTTGCCTCGCAAATATTTTCCAGATTTAACATGTTTACAGCATTGACATTTGAGGCTGAAGCCCCTTCCTTCTTGATTAGGGTGCGGAGTACTCACAGACTGCATTCTAACTTTATGGGTTTGGAAATCTGGGAATGGGTCATTTATAATTTTCAAACAAATCAAAATGCACTTTGATCTCTAGTCCAACTTTTTTTTTAAATGCAACGAGTAATAATAACAAATTAGCCCAACGTAGCTATTTTCCCCTTAAAGACGGTTATTTTTAAAGTAATTATTTTATTGCTTTCTCAAATCCAACCAACATATTTAATCCATCTTATTCAAAGTATATATTTTCTGAGAAGGAACATTAACTCAGCAAATAGGGTAGAGGAGAGGCTCTGTGCATGTGTGTGTTTGTATGTTTTTACGTTTTCAGCTACATGTTCTGGGAGAATATGTATTAATAATAAAGGCCACACTTATCTTTACCCATATTTTCTAATTGGAATCTCTCACTTTATTTGCAAATCTTTAGGTGCAGTGTATGTTGTCAAAGCAACATATGGAACATTCAGCAATACGATACATTCAAAACAAAGAGAATGTTCTCTTGAATTTTCCAGTGTTTAAGTTCCCTAGTTCCAATTATTTTTAGCAGATTAATTTTACATTAACAACATCAATTGTGTTTAGCTTTGATTTTGATCTTGCATCTGAAATAAGATGAGAAATAATTTATATTGATAGTCTATTTTTTTTTAAGAACCATAAACATTCAGCTGACTGTCACAATGCTCCTAAATTGCTAACAGGCATGAGAAAGGCATTCATAGAATGTGATACATTTTATCATCCTCATCTCCACAAATGTAAACTCTGTTGCTTTAAACTGGATTTACTGGTGTTCAGATATATATAATCCTAAGAATTTTCTTTAACACTAGTTACATTGTTGAATACAATATTTCTCCTTCTCGACTGAAGATAAACCATGGCACATACCAACATGAAAAACTCTTTCATAAAATAAACTTTAGGTTATGATATTTCAAATACAAAACTAAAGCCACCTCTATCCCTCCAACATAACAAATAAAAACCAAACGCCTTGACACTGTGAAAAAAAAAAATGCATGAAGCAGGTATCAATATTGCTCCTATAATTTGGAAGGGACGAGGTTGTTTTTTTCTCCTTGTGTGCTAAGTTTATATCGCCTCCCCCACTCCCAAGAAATAGGTATTTGCCTTGAGTAACATTTAACACAGTCCCGGGATGACTTATATGAGCAGCCAAATGGTTTGTATTGATTTTGAAATTCATATTTGTAGAAATATATTTTAACAAGTTTTTTGAAAGGAGACAGTACTTCAAAATCAAATGCGTTAGGGATTAATTGCCGAGTCAAACATCTTAATTTTAACGAGGAGAAAGAAGAACAAATGAAAAAAATATGAAGATCCATAATGAAAAGCAGTAAAATAATCTAAGTGAATCATTTTATTAAAACGGCTGTTTCCCTATAAATAAGGAACCATAAAAAATACAATTTGTATATTCTGTTACAAAAAGCCTCACTCTAGGCAGTCAACTACTAAAATTTTATATGAAAAAAAAAAAGCTCCCCTAAGGAAAATGTGCATATCTGCTGTTTCTTTTTAACAAAGATTGAGTTGCTTATAAAGAACTTAGCAAAATCTTCTAAAAATAAAACCTATTTCACCGTCCCTCATTCCCTCCCCTGCGCACACTGTGTATGTGAGGGTTTTCTTTTTTCCCCCATTCATGCTGAATTGTCTGATTCCAATTTAAATTGCCAGTCAGTGTTTCACAGCTTTGCACAGCACTTCTAATCTTTTCCTCTTGGGCATCTCTATTTGAAATGAAGCTTTACTGTCTCGCATATATCCGCAACAAACAAGTGTACCTACTTGATGGTTTAATCGTAACTGGCTAAGCTCAAAAAAAAAAAACAAAAAAATGAGCAATAAGTTCAGGAAAAATGCAAGGGACACTGCCAGCTGACAAAATCAAAACCCTCAGCCGAGATGCAAATGATATTTTATTATTTGAAACAGCTGCCGTGTAGCCTCAGACGCTTATTCTTTCTTTACGGGATTTTTCCTGAATAACTTCACGAAGGTGTGGTATATCTTTTCATGCTTTCCCTGGTGACCAAAGCTCTCCTGCCATTTACCTTGCTCCAGGTGATTTTGGGGAAATACCACAGCCAGGCATCATTACAGAGCCTGTGTAGTTGTTTAGTTGCTAACTGATTCTCAGAGGAAGCAGGATGATGCTGTCACTGTAATGAGATCTTAAAAATTCTTCAGTTTAAGCATGCATGTATTTGTGAAATTAAAACTGACACCTTTTCTGGACATTGGACTGCAAACAATCTTTATGCAGGAGGGTATAATATAGTTTGCCTTTCTTAGCCAAAAAAAGGAAAGCTGTGCCAGTTCTCAGGACTGAGATGCTTTTCTACTCTGGTTTTAACTGTTGAAGAACTTGATGTATGTCATGATAAAAATTTAATCTGGGTGCTCTTGACCCATGGTTCAAGAGGACTCATGCCCTGCCATCAGAATCTCACAGGGCAGTGCAATAAATACTTGTTTTAAAAAACGATTTCATCGGTGTCGAGTCTTTGCTGGGTAATCCTGTTGTTAGTGTCTGTGTTGTAATGAATGCTGGCATATAATGGAAGCTCTCACAAATGAAGCGTCCTTACTTTAAAAACCACGCATGGTGTCGATTTTTTCCCAGGTACATTATTTCTGCGAATGGGTTTATCAGCAGTACGACAACATTACAAGACAAGCTAAGCCGTAAAAAGGATTAAGTGGCGCTGGATAATACTGATTAAGTAACAGAGCAATACAGGCGAGCTGTGAGTAACTAGCGCTGCCAAGTCTTCGGAAACAACATGGTCATAAAAGTTTACTTTCCTTGCAGACCCAACTCTTTCCTCTGGGACCGTCTCTAACTGTTCAAACATAAGCTATTCTCCAGTTACTAGATTCTGCTTACATTCAAAACAGTCAGCAACAACAAACACCCTTTTTTGGGTCTTCCCGTTTTCATGATGCCTCTGTGACATGCAGTTGTGTCCAGCGGCTGCCACTCACCCGGGGGTGTGTTTCTTAACCTCTTCAGTTTCCTTACCTATAAAAGGAGGCTAAGGAGACTACCTTAAAAAGTCACTGTGAGGATCAAAGAGATAATGCTGATAAGTCCTAAGGACTGTACCAAGCACATTTTAAGCACTAAAAATATTAACTGTTATTAAAGGAAATAATTGCAAGTCATTCTCCCCACTAATGAATACATTATGGGCAAGAGACTTGATTTTGTCTTTTTAATCTACTGAGGTGGGCTTCATGGTTTGTTATGATTACAACATGAAACAGTGGCGGGTACCCCAAAAATGTTTTCTAATGCTGCACCCTGAAATTTAAGATCAGTGCAAAAGCAGATTTCACACACACACACACACACACACACACACATTTAAAATGCTTTTTATGGGGTGCCTGGGTGGCTCAGTGGGTTAAAGCCTCTGCCTTGGACTCAGGTCGTGATCTCAGGGTCCTGGTATCAAGCCCCGCATCTAGCTCTCTGCTCAGTGGGGAGCCTGCCTCCCTCTCTCTCTGCCTGCCTCTCTGCCTAATTGTGATCTTTCTGTCAGTCAAATAAATAAATAAAATCTTTTTAAAAAAATGCTTTTTATAAATGACTCGGTGTATTTGCCCAAATATTACGTATAATGTGAAGAATATTCCAAAACTGAGGTTGACTCTGTGAAGATTCTTTATCTGTCAGCTGCTTACGAGAAAGATTCAGCCAGTTCAATTTTCATGTGAGAAATTAGTTTCAGGAGATAACTTCAGCCATATCACCTGAAATGCTTTTCATATGGGCTACGGAGGTTATAAATTCTAATTTAATATAAGGCAAAGGAAAAAAAAAAGGAGGGCAAAAAAAGAAGTCTGTGGATTTCACACAAGGAATCCATTCCACATTGTTTTCACAAGTTTTTCCAAGACCCCTAGGAGAATCCAACAATAGGTTATATCAAGTGCAATTAGACTCATAATTCAGAAGCAAGTAAATCAAGACAGATGTTTATATTTCAAAACTAGTCCGCTTTCCTTATATTCAGACACAATTTATCAGATGCGTTAGGGAGTAACAATGTTGCCTCTTCAGTGCATCACAATTATTTTCAGAAAACAGAGATAAAACACCTACCTGTGAGTGCCACTCCAAAGCCTCACCCCAAACTGTTTTATTCCACAATATGATGAATGGAGATCATGTAATTGTACCCAAACTTGGAACCCTAGATTTTAGATTTTAGCTTAAAACTTAGATTTGCATGTCGCCTTTCTGGGCTGTGCTGCAAACAGGTGTGCGCTGGAGTGGGGCGCCGTGGGGAGGAGCCCGGGACAACATGGGTAATGGGCTGAGGAGCACTGAGCAACGCTTTGTTATTAGACATCAGCGTGCCAGTTAGCGGCAGAGCGAAGCTGCTTTTGCTTCGGGAGGGCTTCTCTGCTGGGACTGGAGAGAACTAAAGAGGGAGGACAACGATGGCAGTGGACTCGGGCTGGGGAGGGGGGCAGGGAGTCGGCGATGGAACCGGTCCCTGCGCAGGAAGCAAGCTGGTGGCGGGAGGCGGCCCCGGGAGGCGAAGCTGAGGGCGAGCAGAGGCATCAGTCCCTGAGCTTTTCCTGGAAAACTACTCTCCAGTTTTCTGTCAAAACAGACAATAGCAGTGGAGGGACCGACCCCCGAGGACCTCTTCGGCCAAAGAGACTCTGACTTTGGGAGGTATATTTTATTTTTATTTATTATCACAACATGGACTATAAATTTAAGGACCTATTGGAGTAATTTCCCTGGGAAATTACTTTCCCCAGAAAGCTGACCCCATTCCCACCGCCGCCCTCCTCTCCAAGTGCTAAGTGTGCCGCAAAGCATTTGGAATGTTTTCTTAGAAGTTCCAGATCCTTCGACCACTCCCACTGCAGCCGGTCCCTCAGTCTGCTAATACTAGGGCTTATTTATGAGGGCAGGCGAGCGGTGGGCAGGCCTGGCAGCAGCTGGGAGGCCTGCCCCGCACCCCGGGAGACTTGGGGCAGGTGGTGGGGGGGAGATAATGACCATTTGGAGACAACCTATTTAAGCCACTGTTTGTTCTATGATAAAAATTACTCGGTGGCTCTGAGCGTGAACTCTCAGAGGGAGGGTGCTGTGGAGGCAGTTGGAGACTTTGTTTTAACCAAATGAACCAACGGAAGCTTGGGGCTCTGTTGTGAGGAGAGCAGGCTCTGTGGCTGGCCTTCCTTCCTCCCTCAGGCTTCATTTGGTCCAGAAGCACCAGCCCTGCCCCGAGGGACTCCGTGGGTGAGGCAGCTGCAACGGAGAACATGGGGTCAAGGACTGGGAAGGGCTAAGCAGAACTCCGAAACTTCAGGAAGGGACCGTACAGAACACAGCTGCCTGAGTCACCTTCCAAAACACACAGGCCCATGGCCGGCCCTGTCTTCCTTCTGGCATGCACTCGTTTTCACAAAAACAGGAGCAAAATAAGATTCACACCATACCCTGAAGGTCTAGAGTCTGAATTGTGGCGACTGTCAGAATCTGATTTCCAGAGTCCGGGGCTCCCGAGAGGGGAGTCTCACGGGCCTCTGGAGAGGAGACGCAGAGCGGCCCTGGCGAACTCAGCCCCCGGGGAGCCTCCCGGTCGCTCTAACGGAGACACCCACCTTCCCTAAGATTCCTCAGGCACCAGGATGTGTCTGGATGCTGCAGGGGAACGTCGGCATCACAAACCCCGATCCTCACCCCACAGCTCCCCCCCACCCAACCTGGAATGATTTTTGAATGGATGCTGTTTGCTTACTTCAGGGAAAAGGGTCAGTCTAGGAGCAAGAGGAAGGCAAGGATAGTCTGGAACACGAGAGCAATAAAAGTGAGGTCAGACAGAATGGCAGAGTCACAAAGCTTTCCTACAGGCAGGTTTCCGTGAGGGTTTTTATAGCAAACAAAAGACAACAGCCGGTCCCCCACTGGGTCACAGGGATCGGAGGCAGGGCGGCTTGTGTTCGCCTTTGGGTCTGGGGCTGTGGTTCGAGGCTGCCTTCCAGCCCCTTCATCTCTGTGCACGGACGGCTCGTGGTTAGAGGACCCAGGCTCCCGTAGCCCATCTCCCTGAAGCGGATTCCTGGCTCCGAGAATCTCCCTGCTGTAGAGACAGGGAGACTTCCCCAGGTCTCCCCTGCAAGCTGCTTGGCTCGCTTTGTATCATCTCCTGGCGTTTGTGTGTGCCCTGCTTGCATCTAATGTATATTTATTCTTGAGGACTAGGAGCCTCAGCGGGCACTGGAGTTTGAGTGAGTGAATGGCACAGCGGTACTGGGGAAGATTCATTAGCTGTACATTTTTAGGTTATTTGACGTGGGAGATTTTAAGCAGTTTATGAGGTGAGGAGAAGGCAAAGTGACAACGTGTGAACCTCTTATGATATGCAAAAACGTGCAGCCAACACAGAATTGCTGTTTATTAGATAATCAATGTGATGCCAGATTTTTCTAAAGAGCAGTAGGGAAAATAAATACTCAAGATACAGGGCAAAGTCCAAGGGCCAGCACTGAGTCTTGTCCAAGGCTCAGTCACCTCCTAGGGGCTCTGTTCCTCTAGACGAGATTTAGCTCTCTTCACTGCGACATCGTAAGATAGGGACACTAATATGACTCCTTTGAATATGAAAAATAGAAAGAAACCCCTTTTTAATCTTTCTTTTTATGGCTGCAGACATGATTACATAGAGGAAAATCAATCCCAATGGAGCACAATGGATAATACAAAGTAATTGATTGGCCTTTATCATTTTCCGTTACGATATTAAAATAACACCATAATATCAAGCGCCAGCCACTGATACATAAAGGAAAAAGAGGAGCTGATTATGTCTAAGGGTAATCAGGTCAGGGAAGTGTGAAGGTAAGATAAATAAGGTAAATACAAAAATGGAAAAAGGCTTGAAAGAAGCAAAAGGGAGTTGGTGGCAAAGAGTCTACATAATAGAAGGGAGATCTGATGTTGGGAATATCATTAAGCGGGAAGCCACGAGAGACAGTGGATTGCAGCTGTGTGATTGCACTACGTCTCGGTTGGTGTCCCAAGCCATAGGGGCCGAAGCTGAGCGACTTTAACTTCTCCGGAAGTGCAATAATCCTTTCAGAACACAATGCCTGCAGCCTGACTGCTATCAGGCTATGAAATTTAGAAAATGAAATAGGGGAGGCATTTAGCTCTCGGTGTCTCCCAGGCTCTGATGCTACCCGCATGCCATCGTCAGCAGCCAACGTTCCAAACTGCCAGAGACCAGGGCCGCTTTGTCAAAACCCCACACACCACGCACGGTTTGTGTCCTAACCGTGAGCAGCAGAGCAGAGTCGCTGAGAAACACGGCATCGATAGGATGCCTAGGTACATTATTCTGTGTTCTTGCCTGTTCCATCTTTCTGTACCTATTTATTCTCTCCACATATATTCATACTGACTAACGCAGGCATAATGGTATTAATTATACCATCTTACATAAAAATATGACTAAATTTTAATCCCCAGCAACATTTTTCTTCCTTGAAAATACTTTATATATATAAATGTATATATATATTATTTATTCATTTATTTGACAGAGAGAGAGAGAGCACAAGTGGGCAGAGAGGCAGGCAGAGAGAGAGAGGGGGAAGCAGGCTCCCTGCTGAGCAGAGAGCCTGATATGGGGCTCGATCCCAAGACCCTGAGATCCTGACCTGAGCAGAAAGCAGAAGCTTTAAGCCACTGAGCCACCCAGGTACCCTAAAAATATGTATTAATATATAAATATATATTTATATATATGCTTTCTGTCTGATCAATAGATAAATATATTTAAGAGCTAGTTCATTAAAAATATACAAGATCTTTGTTTTGGTCCCTGGGTCACTACCTGACATGCTTCTAATTTAGATTTCTTAACACAATGCCATGCATGTGTTAAGCAACCATCGCAAATAACCCTGTGGTGGCTGGAAGTCCGTTTTTCACATTCATGCTTAAAACACAGTATAAAAATGTCATGCCCAGCAGAGTGATCCAGCCCTTGGATAAGCAGTAATCAGGAATGTAGCTTACGGTGGTAGAATAAATCACTGTATGGGCTGTGAGTATTAGGGAACTAGTTAGCTGTGATACCCTCAAGAGATGTGCGAAGTAGTTGTTTACTCAGCAGAAGGACTCCAGATATTATAGAATTTGTTCTTAACTTTCCTAAGTTCTGGGGAGTTGAACTCATTTGTTCATTCATTCACTCATTCATCCCCTAATTGAACGCCTGTTACTGGTCCAGAACTGAACTTGGCGGCTGAGGTGGCAGAGACGGTCTCAGGGGGACACAGGCAATTAGGGAGCATAGCTACATTTAAACAAATATATGAAAAGGTCCTAGTAGATAAGACACAGGTGCTATGCGATATAGAGGAAATGGAAAATCAGGGAAAAGAGTCACAGGTACCTATGAATGGAAAGGGAATTTCTAGAGAGAAAAGGTGAGGAAGGGCATTTCAGGCAGCGTGACCTTCATATGAATGGTCCAAAAGACACAGAGGAGTAATGTGGTGGGGAAAACAGGAATGGCCCGAATGGTGTGCTGAGCGCATAGGGAGAGAGTGGTGGGAGACTGACACTTTCCCCTATACAAAACAGAAAGGCTGTGGACGTGTTTAGGCAGAGACAGAGTCTAACTGGAATGTTTTAGGGTGATGGCACTTTGAAAAATGGTAAAGGATGGGTAGCAGTGGGGGACAAGAGGGACCATCACACCATGTAGTAAAACACCATCCTGGGTGAAGCCTAATGAACTCGCTGTGCTAAGTGCAGGGTGATCCCATTGAAACAGTCATATTCTATGTACCGCGTACATAGAATGCTCTCGGCAGCAAGTGGCAGAAAACTGGAACAGCATCTCATCTCTGAGAGGTTCAGAAGGTCGGGTTCCAGCTCCGTTTCTCAGCCATTCTCTTTGCCATCGCTCCTCTGTGTGTTGACTGTCCTTGGCTTGGTGGCAAGATGGGCACAGTGGTTCCAGCAGAATTATGTATATTTACAATGTCCAGAGCAAGGGCCAACTCACACTCTCTCCCTTTTTTAATGTGTCTTGGGAATGAAAAATCCTTTCCAGAAATTTCCATCAGGCCTCCCTTCATTTTCATTAGCCATATTAAGTCAAATGCCTATTCCTAATCCAATTATTGATAAGGCTTTAT
>CM053606.1:60203482-60225248 GCA_028646535.1 Procyon lotor | reverse complement strand
AATGTTGGAGAGGGTGTGGAGAAAGGGGCACCCTCTTACACTGTTGGTGGGATTGCAAACTGGTGCAGCCACTTTGGAAAACAGTGTGGAGATTCCTCAAGAAATTAAAAATAGAGCTACCCTATGACCCTGCCATCACACTACTGGGTATTTACCCCAAGGAAGCAGATGCATTACAAAGAAGGGCCACATGTACCTCAATGTTCATAGCAGCAATGGCCACAACTGCCAAACTGTGGAAAGAACCAAGATGCCCTTCAACTGATGAATGGATAAAGAAGATATGGTACATATACACAATGGAATATTATGCCTCCATGAGAAAGGACAAATATCCCACTTTTGTATCAACATGGATGGGACTGGAAGAGATTATGCGGAGTGAAATAAGTCAAGCAGAGAGAACCAGTTACCTTATGGTTCCACTTACGTGCTGAGCGTAAAGAAAAACATGGAAAGCATTGTGAGAAGGAAGGGAATGGTGAACGGGGGGAAACCAGAGGGGGAGATGACCCATGAGAGACTGTGGACTATGAGCAACAAACTGAGGGTTTTGGAGGGGAGGGGGGTGGAGTTGGGTGAGCCTGGTGGTGGGTATTGAGGAGGGCACGTACTGCATGGAGCACTGGGTGTAGTGCAAAACAATGAATCTTGTAACACTGAAAAAAATAAATAAAATTTTTAAAAAAAGTGTCCTGAACTGCTTTTTTGGATTTTATGGTTGCTTTTTAATTTCTTCTTTATCCCTCCTTGCTGTCACATAATTCTGTCTGAGTGCCAGGCTTTCTCACTCCCATTTCTCAGTTTCCTCGCTCAGTTTGCTCTGGTCCTTGGAAACAAACAAATGAGCAAAACCAAACTTGTTAGCATTGTGTTTAAAATAAGTGCCCATGGGTTCTTCATAGAAAGTCTGAAAAACTCCTAAATTAAGTATCACCATTTCAGAGCCTAGGGTTTAGTGCACATGTCTTTGGCAGATATTTAACCAATGCAGAGAAAATTTTGCCTATCTCCAGGCTTATGACTATCTTTCAGAAGGTAGCAATTGTCAGATAACTGCTCTTTAGACAAGTACAGAGGAGAGATGCGTGAGTGGGAGGATGGATGGATGGATAGATGGACAGATAGATAGATGGATGGATAGATGAATAGATGACTATAGACAGATGATAGATAGATAGATAGATAGATAGATAGATAGATAGATAGATAGATGATAGATAGATAGATAGATAGATAGATAGATAGATAGATAGATGATAGATTGATCATAGATCATAGATCATAGATAGAAGATAGATACCTGTCTTATGAAATATGAGCTAAAATTTTCAAATTATTGAAAAGAAAGATGGTTTAGTCAATCTACATCCCCAGTGTGATGAAATCATATCTCTATTTTTCATCTGTAAAATGGGGCAAAAAACATTTAATCTGACTTATTTCATAACCGAACTATGAGACAGCATAGAAACAAATAGAAAAAATATGAAGACCAGACATGAAAATGCCCTAAATACAACTTGGTGATGCTATTATGCATTTTGCACCTATCTTTTAAAAGGTGGAAGATGAACTATTTGCATTTTTATCTAGTAGAGTAAATATTAAATATGTTGGCTTTCAGTTATACGGCTCCTTCTTTTCTTGAGATCTCACTGCTGTGCATTCTTCCAATACCTTTCTAATCTAAGCAGAGTTCCACGCATAGATCCCATCTGTGAGCCCTGATGCTAAATTGTGCTGTGATTTATGTATGTGGTACTCAAAGTGCTTTTTAGCAATGCCGAACCATGCCTGACTTTTTTTCAGATTTATTCATTTGAGAGAAAGAGAGAGAGTGAGGGAGGAGGGGCAGGGGGAGAGGGAGAGAGAATCTTAAGCAGACTCCCTACTGAGAACAACCTGAGATCTTACAACCCTGAGATCAGGACCTGAGCTGAAGTCGGGAGTCAGGCACTTAACCCATTCTGTCACCTAGGCACCCCCATGCCTCTTTTACTAGTGATTAAAAATAACATATCTTTGCTCATTTATTCTTCTATAAGTCTAATAATATTTCTCACCCAATGATCCTATTAAGTAGAAAGAAAAATTAATATAAAGTCTTCCTTTGATTCGATTTCCTCTTCTTTTTTTAATGGCATATATATATATATATATATCAAAGACCTTAGTAAAGAAATAAAATGTAGATTTCCATTATATTGTTAAACTATTCAAATTGGATGAAGTGCAAATATCTCTCTGCTTAGAAAAACACACAATTGTTCCAGGTTGGGATAAATAGTACTTATCTATTGCTGTGCGGCAAATCAGCCCCGACCCTAGCAGCTTAGGTCAGGCACCGTTTATTATGTCAGAGTTCTCGTGGGCTGGGAATCTGGGTGCAGCGTAACTGAGTGCCCCTGGCTCAAGGTGCAGTCAGGCCCCTGGCTCGGGCTGCAGTCGTGTCAAGTTCAAGTGGCAAAGGAGAAGCTGCTTCCGATGCTGCTCGTGTAGCTGCCAGCAGGATGTAGAAGCTTCCATTTCAGCTCGCTCTTGTGGGCATCTCCACAGGCTTGCCTGGGTGTCCTCCCAGCATGGTAAGTGGCCACGACAGAAAGAGACGGTGAACGAAGAGAAGGAGGTGAGAGTGAGGAGGAGAGACACCCCAGGGAGTACTCAAGGCAAAAGCCACAGTCTTTTTGTACCTCCACCTCAGAAGTCCCACTCCACCACTTTTGCCATGTTATGTTCATTAGGAGGGACTCACTGCATTCTGCCCACATTCAGAGGAGGCAGGAATTACACAAGGCTGAGAACACCAAGAAGTGGGGACCACCGAGGGAAGTTTTCGAGGCTGCCTAGTGAAATGGAATAAACTGGGCTTACAATTACCGAATTTTCCTTTACCCTGATAGTTTGGATATAACATAACTTTTTTTATTTTAATTTTTTTTTTTTTAGTTAGCTTAGCTAATGATAGTTCAGCAGAATTGTGAACTAGGTGCCTATTGCATTTGCTACAGAAATATCCTGGTTAAGCTAATACCAAAAACATTCAAGCACACGCAGTCTTTTGTTATATAGAGCCCTCGTGGCATGTATCAAGTTCCAGTAAAATTATCTGTGTGCTTGTCTCCCTCTGTCTGAGGGAGCACGGCCCCGTGAGCTCCCTCAGGGCTGTGATGGACAAGGGAGCTAACATTTACTGAGCTCCTATGCTCTAGGCAGGCCCTGTGCTAGACATGTTTACATAAATTATTTTTAATCTTCATCCAAACCTGCTAAGAAGGCCCTCTTACCCACAATTTAGGGATGAAGAAACTAAGGTTAAGTAACTAGCCCATGGCCACACAGGTTAAAAACAAAAAAAGGCAATAGATTTGGAATCAAAACCAAGTTTACAGGGGTCCAAAGCCCACGCCATGTCCACTGATAAACCACACTGTGCCCGTGTCATTGTGCCAAGGGCCTTAATTTTCTCCCTGGAAATGCTTAATGAACGAATGCCGCAGTTTGGAAATTTGAAAAAGGAGATCAGAGACAGCACTATTTCTAAAAGGCTTGTGAGCAAACAATAAATTAATAATAAAGAAAATAGTAATAATAAATATGTTATGCCTGAATTATAGCCCCTCCTAATTCATGTGTTGGAGTTCCAACCTCCAATACCTCAGAATGTGACTTGTGTTTGGAGATAGGGCCTTTAACGAGGTAATTAAGTCAAAATGAGATCGTTAGGACTGGTCCTAACCCAATCTAACCGGTTTCCCTACAAGAAGAGGGAAACATGTAAAGAGACACAAGAAAAGCAAACACACAGAGAAAAGACCATGCGAGCGCTTAGAGAAAAGACAGCTGCTTGCAAGCTAAGGAGAGAGGCCCCAGTAAAAATTAAACCTGCCCATGCCTTCCTTAGTCTTGGACCTCTGGCTCCCAGAGCTGTGAGAAAATAAATGTCTGTGGTTTAAGCTACCCGGTCTATAGATTTTTTTGTTATGACAACCCTAGCAAACTAATATTTTACATATATAGAGAGATAAAAAATATATATAAACAAATATAATATATATTTTACATATATAGAGATGCTTATACATATACACACATTCCTAAGTATATGCAAATACACTAACATATAAAAATACAACATACAAAAGCATATATAGTATGCTTTTGTATATAAAAAGTATATATATAGTATATAGTATATAAATGAATATAAATGAATAGTATATAAATGAATATGTATATCTCTGAAACTCTTAAAATACAATCGTAAATTAAATACTAAATAACATTCTCTGTATTGCGATTTGCATTAGGTGAGCTAACTAGGTTTATCATGCTGGATTCCTTTACCTGTCATTTTCCAAGAACTCCTGAGGCTCTCTGGTGGGTGGCAGAGAAGCAGTCAGGGCGTGAGCAAAGAGACTTAGACTCAGACAAACTGGCTTGAAGTTTTGGCTCTGTCATTTATTCTCAGCTCTATGACCTTGGGCAATATGCTTAGGCTTTCTAAGCCCGTACTTCCTTATTTTTCCACTTCAGCTAACATTTCTTGAGTATCTACTACAGGCCAGTCTGTGCACTGATCGCTTTTGCATAAATCATCTCGATTTGTAAAATGTGATAACAATGCCACCTAGCAGAGCTGCTGCGACGATCAAGTGGGACAACGCATGAGCAAGGGCTCTGCAAACCACACGGGCTCGTACAAAGATCAGGGTGTGTCATTTTTCTGTTTTCCACATCAGTGCTTCCAAATGATAAAGCTGTAATTTTGACCTTAGCGACAACTGCTCATCTAGTTTTATTCTCAAGCTAAATGATCCAGAGGTAATCTAGGAGTTATTTTAATCATTCCCAAGCTCAGCTTTAAACCTATCACTCCCCTGCTGAATAAACAAATAAATCTCAAAAACCAGAGTAATATCCAAAACACCTGTGTAATGTGTGAATTTTCGGTCTTCCACAATCTAGCCTCAACCTCACTTTCCAGCTTTATTTCCCATTATGTATTCTGCAGAAGGTTTTCAACAAAGCAAAATAACTAGCCGGCCATCTATTCAAACCCTGAACTTGGCACGTCCTGTGCGGGGGATCCCCTTCTCTGGTCAATTGACAGTTGCTAATACATGCAAAGCATTAGCACACAGCCTGGGATGTAGTGTGTTCTCAATAAATACTATCTGCTACTATTCTTACTACTACTACTACTTCACCACTGGTCTTATTGAAATGTTTCCTCCACTAGGAACCTTCTGAGTTACAGATGGTTTTGCTCTCCTCTGCATGCTTAGAGCACTGTTTCCTAACCTTTCGCGGGGATTTCGGTGACTTTCTGTGATATACTGAAGTTATATCCATTCATTCAAAATACATGTGTTAAGCACTACTTTGTGGGAAAGCCTATGTTGGAAAGGATACCTTGGACAAGATGTGCCTTTGCTAAGACAGCTTGCAGTCGAACAGGGGAAGCAATGAATCAGACATATTCCTGTTGCCCTGAGCATCCAGCAGCCTCTGACCATGTCTCCCTGCTTCTAGCTCCTCTATGGCCTGTCCTCAGCACAACCCCTACTGTGAGCCTTCTGAAATGTATATCTGATCACATTGCTTCTCTGCTCCCCACCGTGCTGTGGCTCTCCATTTGACTCAGTTTTCATCTGCAACGGCCGAGGAGACCCTATGTCACCCAACCCTGTGAACCCCTCCTGCTTTCACCACCTGCTCCTGTCCAGACACCCTGACCTGCTTCCTGTCCCTCAACCTGCCAAGTGTGCTCTCACCCTTGGCACTGACCATTCCCTTTGTCTGGAATGCTCTCCCCCAAATATCTGCTTGGCTAACCTCTCTTTTGAGTCCTCACTCAAATGTTACCTTCCTGAAGAAACCAACTCTGATCTCCCTGTTTACTTGGCTGCCCAGCCTTCTCACTTACGATCAGTTTCCCCTTTGTCTATTGTATGTATCCACTTTCAATCATTATATATGTCACTTACTATGTTAATTGCTAATTGTTGGGCTCTCCGCCCTAGCTCAGAGGGCAAGGAGTGGGGATTATCTTTTGTTATTCCCCATGTACTTATGAAGCTAAAACAGTGTGTGAAACAAAGTAGGGGCCCGATATTTGGCTTCCTCATTTTTGTACCCTCGGAGTACCTAGTACATCACTGTAGAGCTAGGAGGTGTTCAATTTTAAGTATTTTTCATTAAATCACATTTAGTTTTTTTTTTAATTTTTTAATTTATTTGACAGAGAGAGACACAGCGAGAGAGGGAACACAAGCAGAGGGAATGGCAGCGGGAGAAGCAGGCTTCCTGCAGAGCAGACAGCCCGATGCGGGGCTCGATCCCAGGCCCCTGGAATCTGACCTGGGCCGAAGGCAGACGCTTAACGACTGAGCCACCCAGGCGCCCCACATTTAGTCTTTTTAAATCTCGTGTCCGGTGTTTGCTAGGACCTTCATTGTTCTATGATCTGCTTTTATCTTTTTACATTTCTGGTAGAATATATTTCAAACAGATTGTGTGCATGTGCAAGAGAATGTGTGTATATATCAGGATTTCAGGCATTATTTTATGAACATGTGAAGTTTTAAGGAAAAGTTTTGCTTTTAAGTTTTATAGAAGTCATCAAAGTATATACTAGCTTCGTGTTTTCCGGGCCTTTTTTTCTACTTAAGGCATTGATGTACATAGTGGGCATTTGTCATTTGTAGAGCAATATATCTAAACGCATATTAGAGAGGGAAAAAAATCAATATAACTCAGCAAATATTTAATGAATGTCTACAATGTGAAATATTTTACAGGTTTTACAAAGATAGGGAAAAAAAACAAAACAAAAACACTTCCACTCCAAAATTGCTTATAACCTCCTAGGTGAGAGAAATATATGGACAAGTCACTATAAAATAAAACAAGTACAGAGAAAGTTACAAAGCAGTATGGAGTGACTTGTTAAATTATGCACATCCAAAAAGAGACATTCATCTTTCTGTGATCCTCGGCCAAGCCCTTGCCCTAGGTAAACTCTGTCCATAAGTAGGTTAACGTTCAATTAACCAGAATTTCCATTAATCAGAATGCACTGCTCCTCAAACTTGTCCAGTAACAAAGGAGTTGGTGTTCTCTCATATTTTTTGTGCATCTATGCTATATTCGATCGGCAATGTAAGCAATAACCCTAAAGTTAGGCTTTAAAGCTGATCACAGTTATTTAGTAACTTGACCGCCTCTCCCTCACCTCCCCTCCATCCTGACAGATTTAGACAGGGGCCGCTCTGAGTTCCTCTGTAAGAATTTATGCTCAGGATGACTGATTGACAAGTGGAGCTTTTTCCTTTTCTGGGGGAAAAGAAATTTCCAGGGTCATGCTCCTGGTATTTGCAAAGAGCTCTAAAAGCTCCAGAGAGTGAATGAGTCAAAATTGACTTCTTGCTGATGATCACAAACTTCATGACAGGGGAAAGGGGAAAAAAAAAGGGAGATTGAGGCCGCAGTACAGAATGTCAGGATAACTACAAGGAGGACGATTTCAAAACGGGCCTCCAGATAAATAGGAAGTTATATACTCAACTAGAAACCATAGGCATTAGATAGAGGGTGTAGAGGCCAAAGAACTTCCACCCCAATCAAGATGGTCTCTGCACCAGCAGCCTGTCAAGAGAGAAGGATGACACTGTCTTGTGTGGGTAGCTTTCTTTAAAAAAGGCACAATGCCCATCAGAGTATCTGTGGACTTGCTATTCCTTCAATATGATCCAATGTCCGTCCTGATACATGTTTCAGTTCCAGGAAGAAAATTATATTTATATTATCCATATTCATATGCCTATAAACTATATCTGTAGTCTAATATTCATCTTGATTTATTTATAAGGGCCTGCAAAATTCATGCTTTAGTGAGGAAATGTTTTAGCTCTTCATATCTCTTTTGTGGTCATTTTCAAAACCGAATAACTAAAAGGTAGGCGTTTCAAGCTCCATTTGCTTCTGGAGCCAAAAAAAAAAAAAAAAAAGTTCTGTATACTTTAGATCTTCATTTTTAACAACAAAGTCCTGGATTTTGAATGGAGATATTTTTATCCCCAGGAAATAATCTTCTTTAGAAAAAAAAGAGCTGGAAAAAAAAAACTAGTTATATTGGTATGTGTTTAAGCCTTTATATTGAGAAGGGAGATTATTAGCATAGTGGCTTGAGAAAATAAGTAGGATTCCTGTTTAATGAAACCCATTTTCATTACTGCCGGGCTTCGTGACTAGATAGCAGAAGGCAGGGAGGATGCGGAGACCGGTGGTGAACAGAGTTGTTCTAGAGGCTGAGAGAAAGGGAGCTGATCACCCTGAAGTCACAGGAGACAAAGCAAGAAGCTGGTGGCATGACGTGTGAGAGCACAGGGACTGCAAAGCTGTGAAGAGGAACTCTGAGAGGACCACTCGATAAAGGGATGGGCCCCAACAGGTGTCCACCATGCGTGTGACACCCGGATAGAAGCTTCTCCGGCTCACGTTGCTGAGGAAGCCTCCGACGCTCTGTCTTTCCTGTGACTTCCTCACTAACGAGCCTGACGGCATCCACAGGGAGAGCGAAAACCGTTAGATTTCATGCAATAATAGTCCAAGGAATTCATTTCACCTCAGAACAACTCTAGTTTTACATCAGAGCTCAGAAAGAAATAGAATGAAACTATGTTCATTTAGCTTTGCCCAAAGAAAGCACCGGACGCAGAGGAGTCATGAATTGTTAATGAGGATGCATAGAGCCTTAAAAATGGACATTTCATGTATGAATGTCCCATGTAGGGAGTAGCCTTTGATCAGGGATGCAAAGCATGAAGGTGAGATCCGGTTTATCCCCCAAGAAAGACACGTCAGATCATCATGGCCCCGTCTGTCCCACTGTAAAATAAAGACTAAATAAATACATGCTTCCCATTTGGCAGACGAGTATGAAAAGGTTTAATTCAATAATTGACGTGTGGGACATTGAGTTATTCGAATCAATGAGGTGGTATAAAGGGAAAGTCTCACAAACTTCCATATCTGTGTATCATTCATGATCCCCCAGTCATTAAGCAAGGTCTCTACAGAAGTATATTCCCCATAAATCATTTTCTGAACATAAAGTTAAAAACCCCAATGCCCTAGAAAGCAGAGGGAAGAGCCATACTATGTCATTAGTTGAGAATAGAGTTGTGCTAGTCGCTCCTCCAGTGCCAACACTGTCATCCAGCCTCTAAAAACATTCAATCAAGTCATCCTATTGTTTACAAATCAGATGCAATCCCAGATACTGCAAGGTTAGCCTGCTCTTCAAATAGCTACACTTCTGGCATAATTTCACAGCAAACCAGAAATACAGAGATTCAAGAGCTTTCCCTGTTGTTGCTAATCTTTCCACTCCAAATTATGCTGCTGCCCCTGTATTTTCTGCAACATTTGCTCTTTTTCAGGTGGAGTTGACAATTCTGAGGTCACACTGAGGCATCAATGGCAAGCTGACAGTAGGACATGGCTGTTTGAGCTAAGTTACTAATAAGTGAACCCATGGAGTGCCATTTCATTAGTGAATGTATCATTAAAAGCACCACCTCCATGACTTACTCATGGTTCTTTGCCCAGCCTGGTCCCTGCCTTGAAGCCTTAAAAATAAAAAAAAAAACAAACCATGCTAGCCTAGGGAAGGGCTGGGACCAGCTAATTAGTGGCTCCCTTCCTGCGCATTCTCTTCTCTCCATGGCACGGAGGAAGAGCACTTCTCTTCCCACCACTACTATAGTCATGAATGAAAGTGTTTGAAGAAAAGAAGGAGGAGGATAATGAACCAAATAAGAGAAATAAAATCAAGGATCAAGGACAACAGCAGCTTGGGTCCAGTGGTCCAGGATCAATAACTATATTGATGGCATTTTGGTTGAATTTGTAAATTGATGTTGGGGTCAAGCAGCCCTTTATATAAGCCCATCTCTACCACTTACCAGCTCTGTGGACTCAGGCAAGTGACCGGATGTCTCTAAACCTTACTTCCCACATTTATAAAATAACAATGATCAGAATATCTGTCTCAAATGAGACAATGTGAAGAGCTTAATGCAAATGCCTAATTATTCCTATTAGCCTCAAAATTTGGCATCGAAATCTCTAAAATGATTCAAACATTTCCTGCCCAGAGTCTGCCGGGACATCCTCATTCCCGATGATGTCCTCATTCTAATGACCTTGTTAGTCTGAGTCCAGTTCCCAAACTTTGTGCTCTCCAAACATTTCTTTCTCACAGTACTTATTAATCCATATTATCCCCTATCCAAGATCACAAATACTTGGGGACAGACACAGCTGAAAACAAAGTCACAAAGTTGCGTCTTTCAAGATGGCTTACAAACAACGTTATCTATGAGGCGAGGCAGTCGGGGATGGTATGAAATAGAGAGAAACTTGACCTGGAAAAGCCTTCGTTTATTCTTCAGCACGCGCTTCTCAAGAACTTACGTATGCCATGTGCTAAGACAAAGTGGTAAACAAGATACAGATTCATTACAGTCGTGATAAATGTTTGCAATGCGTCATAGTCTTGGGGCCATAGGAGGCTCTCCTTGAGGAATGATATATTAGGCAACCATGGCTGTAATTAATGCTGCATAATAAATGACCCTTCAAACTTAGTGACTTCCAACAGCAAGCCCTCCCTCTTCTCGCTCACAGGTCTGCGGGCTGTCTGGGGCAGTTCTGCTTCAGGCTCTGGTCAGCCGGGACCGGCTATGAGCCTCAGGTCAGATGCCTGTCTGCTCCATTTGTCTCATTCTGGGGCCCACGGTGAGGAGGCAACAACAGCATAGAACTTGCTCTCCTCAGGATGAGCAGAGGAGCCCAAGGGACCAAGCCCAACCTCTCGAGCATAGTTAAGGCCTTTGCTAGGATCATAGCCTCTAATAGTCCAATGGCCTAAAGCAAGTCATAGGACCAAACCTAACATGGACGGAATGGGAAACATACCTCCCCTACTCTAGCTATCTTGATGAAGAATCTCTCCTAAAGCAAACAGGTTCCTCTGAACTCTTGTCAGTTAGACCCTAAATTTTGAGCTTCTGTGTTCCTATCTGCATTCTCCAATTTTGTAAGAATCCTACTAAGTCAGTTAATCAGAATCCCGCGTCCTCCATTGATCGCCCTCAATGTCTATCAGGTTCCTCATCGTCTTCTATCCCCAGGTGATGTTTGATCACCAACCTTCTTCTCTAGCCCCCTCGCCATGTCCCTTGAAGAGATGGGCAGTACAGTCCAATAGCTGTAAGGGTGTGTTGGGGGACTTTTTCCTATTCCTACAGAGAATTCTCTAAGGCCTAAAAAGCTATATAAAACAATATGAGCACATGTTACAAATGGTAGCACTTATTCTCCTTAATTGAAATGTATGAGTACTGTGGAACAAGGGTAAAAGTAGAATTTGTCTATCTATCATTGTGACAAATGGACAGTTTATCGCCTTGCATTTGCTCAGCACTGCAGGAAAAGGGTATAAGTTCAGAAAAATCTATTTCCCACAGAGCAATTATCAATTTTAATATTAAATTTTAAAATGATTTTTAATTTATCAACTGGCCCCTGAATTCAGGGTTGGAACTGTCAGATCTCTGCCTTGGATCTGAGGCCGACGGTGGTTCATATCCCAAGTCCATAGATAATGAACATTTTGTAAATCTGTAGGTACAGTTCTTTTTCTTCCCTCTCATTGTAAATTAATTGATCTTTTTTTTTTTTTTTTTTTGCCATTAGGGAGATAACTGCTCCACTTTCCTCTGTCTCCTTCACCTCTTTTTTGGTTCAAACACAAAGCAAAACATTCCCCAATACAACCCAATTTTAATTAAAGCTACCCTCGTCCCTGGAAAAGCTGTTTCCTCCTGCTTCACTGACACTTTAAAGTTTCCTGCTTTGATGCACTGTTGAAAGGGCAGTAAAACAGGGGTGAGCGGCTTTAAAGCGAGAGGTCAAAAAAGCACTTGTCTCCTTTTGCCCTTCACTCTCTTGGCAGGGGAACCTTTCGCTGGTCCACAGTTCAGAGTCCAAGAGAAAATTTGCATTCAGGAAGACCACAGACCAATGTCAAATCATGTTCACCAAATCTCACCCATGGAAAAGGGAGGCCACCACCACCCTGCGTGGCCCTGACTTAACACACGCAATTGGAACATGTCTGAGGAGGGCAAGCAGCCACTGGGATCCATAACGGTGCATTTTAGGTTGCCGTTAACAAAACTTAACGTTTCCCCCATGCTTAAAACTCACTCGCCTGATCCAGATTTAAGATACATAACGAAGCAAGGAAATTCTCTTCCTTAAGGAGAGCTGACTGAGAAATCAATATAGTGTATTAATTCCCAGTCTTCCGCATAAGTTCTGAAAATCTAAATATACCATGACTTCTTTTCTCCCCCCACCTTTCAGAACTGCTCTAATATCTCTAAAAGGCCATTACACCGTGGGAGAACTGAACAAAGTAATTAGTAGATTATTGTCAAGATTAGTGAATCCAAAGGTAAGCTCCTTATCACAGCTATCTTCTTTGGCAAAAAATATTCTTATCATTTTATATGGAAATGAAGACAACCAACTACACAAATAAATTGTGGCTATAATTTTCTCCCCGATTTAATGGAAGCTAATGGGCCTAAAGCTCCATGAAGGTAAGAGCGGCGTCTGCTGGAGTCGCGTCATCCTCTCAGACTCTTTGCACACCGCCTGGCGCGGGAGAGCTGTCCAAATCCACTGAGAACACACAGATCAATAGTTAAGTGTATAAATATATGGCTGAATATATAAATGACTGCTAAGCCGGCACGAGACTACTTAATAACACAAAATAACCCGAATCAGAAGAAAGAAGAGAAAATCTGGTTGTCTGGTAAGAGGTGTGATATTCTCCCCCTCCCCCCACAAGGAACCGGTTCAAGGCCACTTTCTTTTCCCCCAGGGAAAGAAAAGATCTGCACCAGCAACACAGCAGTGGCCAGAGGCCCCACAGAGTATGCAAACCTGATGGAGAAGAGAAAATTGAGGCAAGGAAATAGATTTCACTTTTGAGCTTTAAAGTAGTTATTATAAGCAATAGGGAAGAAATAATTATTTCTTAAATGATAAGCGCAACCTGGACCATGTGACAATCTTCTATTTAAATGCAACCTTGCAAAATGTGGCTATTTGGTGGGGACACGGGTCTCCTGTCCCGGATGCCTCGAGTCTGCCGGTGGGAAAAATAATTTTAAGAGTCAAAACACATCAACCAAGAAGCTGTTGGTTGCTGCTGTCATTTTCCCAAAGAGTGTGATGGAAGGACCACTTGGCTCTCTTTGGAGGAAAATAGCATCAATAATCGTTTTTAAATGACTCTGATTCCCTTTATGCAAAACTAAAGAGGAAAGCCTTTTCCACATCATGACTTTCCGTGGTGTGTTTTAGTTTGTGGGGTTTTTTTTCTTTTTGATAATTTACAACCTCTTCAATTACAGAAAGAGAAAGAAGCAAGAGATAGCATCACAAACAGGACTCTTGGGAATTAGAAACTGGCCTTCTCTTCCTGAACATAAAATTCAGAACCCTGCCCTTTTAATTGGCTCCTCTCGTCTACCCATCCTCACCGCCACATCCCCGGCCCACAGTTTCCTTTCAGCACCACAGCACCTACAGAACACCTACAAAGAGGATGAGGAAAAATCCTCTCTCTCTCTCTCTCTCAATTTGTCTTTCCAGCTTTGCCCCCTTCCCTGCCTTTGCACCAGTTCTAACAAGCTGCTGCAGCAGACAGGAGCTATCAGCAGCCTCTCTCCAGCCCACCTGAAGCAATCAGAGAGGAATCCCAACAAAAGCAGGCAGAACCGGTAGAGCGGATCCAAGGACTGGACTATTTTCTCACGGAACCTACTGAGTCTTGTTTACCAGACTCTTAGTCCCCAATAGAGTTGACCTGAGGCTTTGTAACACATGATGACCCTTAAGCACCCAACAGTTGGAGCTGTTGAAGACAGAAGAATTGTCTCCACGAAGCCACGTGAAAATTGCCCGACCTTTTCCCATCCACATCAGAGCCAAAGATCTAGAAATGGACCTTCATTCCAGACAGGGCTTCTGATACTTAAGTATGAAAGGCCTTAGAAGTAAATACTAATTCTTCATCTTAAAGAAGAACAATGCAACTAAAGATCTACAGGAGAACCAAGGACCAACGGAACCTGAGGAACCCTGATTAATATGGAGAAGAAGCTTGTGAGCAGTTCTTGAAATAATTCACTAATATGTAACTAAAGAAACACACATATGTGCAGATAAACAGATAGATGATAAAGAGATAGAAAGATGATAGAAGATAGATTTTGTTCCATTCTCAATCCTGAAGATTTATCATTCTTAAGGAGTTGGCTTAGCAGGAAGACCAAGTTTGTTTCCTTTGCCTTCAACTGCTTCATGTCAGCTCATAAATGTACAAATCAGTCAAATATCTAAACTAACAGCATTTCATCAGTCTTACTTTGCCCTTAATAATTCATTCCTTTTATGTTTACTCTAATACTTCTGCAGCATAAATATGCATGATATGCGGCTGTGTATGTTCAAGCACTTTCATGGATAGACTAACAGCGGGGGACTTTTGACCTTGGTCTGAAGAGGGAAGAGTTTCTGCAATAACTGATGACAGAAATGACAGTCTCATACTTTAAATTAAAGAGGAAAGGGGAGAAAAACATCCCCAAGAGAGAATTCCTTAACAGCAATTTCGATTTCAGCCTAAGAGGTGCTTTTTTGTAAATTACATTTGAAAACAGTTGCTTTTCTTGCACCAGATTTAACAAGGATAATACCTATCCTCTTGCCAAAAATCTCACAGAAGATGTTGTGAGAAATAATAAAAGAATGTCTGTGGAGGCGCTGAGCTACTTGGAATAAAAAGGCTAATAAATATAAAGGCTTCTTATTAATTCTAGTAAATATCCTCTTAGGAGGGAAAAAAAAAAGCCCACAATAAAAGTGAGATTTGGGTGAAATCTACTAACTCCTAATCCAATTATTTCAGATGTTTTGATTATTTTTTCTGACTCCCTTAAATTTGTAAGGAGTGTATATTACATATTTAACATCGTATTTTCTCATTGTTCAGATTTCCCCCTACCCCCATACCTTGGCAAATAATACCAAGCATTAAGAAGGACTGTGGATTGCTGGCAACTCAGTTTCCCCACTGCAATCAAGACACTATAAAATCATGAACTTGTTGCTTTTGTTGTGCATCACATGTTTTCAATCTCAAAAGGATTTTTCCAGATGTTTCAGTCAGTCTTGTTGGTGTGTTTGAAAATGCTAGTCTGTTCGCTGAGTCCATTTCCCCTAAAATATACAAACTCAGATGCTCAGGCTGAATTGAACTCAATCATCCTTCTTTACCATCTCTCAACGAAGCATTCTGTTCTGTCATTAGGTGGAAGGGAGAACAATACCTTCAAGATCTCATTTGCAGATATAATATTATGAGAAACTTGACACAGATTTATATACCAGCTTGTAATGGCACAATTAGGATCTTTATCTGTGCAGGGGAACGTAGGCCGAAAGGCATTTTTCATTTTCTGAACAAGTACCAACCAAATTTGGAAGTCTGTCGAAGCTCAAGGAGGAAGACACAGGGTGCAGTGATAAGGTTTACTTGGTGATGTTTTCCTGGCCCAGAGAACGACACCCAGAAAATGACATTTGTCCTAGCAGGGATTGGAAAACTGTCCTGCACGTATTACTTATGTTGGGAGGGTCACGATTAACATACTGGATGAGCAAAGAAAAAGAAACTTCTTTATTTTTTACAAGTGATGATAGAATCTTTTTCACAAGCTCTCATCCTGCTGGGTAACTGATGGGGGTGAAAGGTGGGATGCAATAGACTTTGACTTTATTTTTATTTTATTTTATTTTATTTTAATTTATTTTATTTTATTTTTTTAGACTTTGACTTTAAATTTGCCTGTTAAAGATGTTTCAGCTCCTCTGGGTTCCATACTTTCTTGGGGATAATTTTCCAGTCAATTCCAAGTTCCCTCCCTAATGAAACTGCTCCACCCTTTTCCCTTTACTTTCATCAGACGGTGTTTACATATAGAGGATGAGTTACAGCCCTCGTGGTCTGGGATTGGAGAGGCCCAGGTTCCATGGCAGATAGATGTCCACCATAGGCTGACTAACCTAGCCTTTGGGTGAGTCGTGGTTGAACATCTATTGGGTTCACGTTTGAAATGAACAGCTGTAAGCAGCAAAATGCTTGGAGAACTAGGACATCTTCCTTGATGACTGATTCCCAAATTGGGTCTCACTGGCCAAACTGGAAGCTACATTGAGGTCTGTGACCGACATTTGGTGATCTCCTGGATCCAGATCGGTCACCCGGAATAGCTTTTACCATTTGTTTCATCACCCCCACCTCTTCTCCTTCCACCACCCCATAGGACAGTAGGCACAATCTGGTTTCTCTTCCTACTTAACCAGAATATCCCTCTCATCATTGACTTAGTCAGCTCAGGCTACTGTAACAGATTATCATTGACTGGGTGACCAAGACAACAAAGATTTATTTCACACTGCTCTGAAGGCTGGGAAGTCCGAGATCATGGGGGAGGCCCATCTAGCTCCTGGTGAGAGCCCTCTTCCTGGTTTGCAGACAGCCATCTTCTCATTGTATCTTCATATGGCAGAGAGAGAGAGAGAGAGAGAGAGGAAGCAAAGTCTCTCATAAGTCTTCTTATAAGTACACTGATTCCATCATCAAGGTCTCTCAAAGGCCTCTTCTCCAAATACCACCACATTGGGGATTTGAGTTTCAGCATAGGAAATGGTGGGGGGTGGTGTACACATGCTGTCCTTAGCAATAATAGTTTTGATTTTTTTGTTTTGGGTCGTACATTCCCTGACCCACACAGTCCCAGGGATCATCTGATTCATGCTTAGCCTTGGAGGTGGAAGACTTCAAGGGAACAAGATTTAAGGGGCAATAAAATACGTAGTTTAATTTTTTTACAATGTTACCCAATTACAAAGCACCAAAATTGGATGGCTTTTTTTTAGAGGTGCAGTTAAGAAACTAACGGTGTCTGCATGTGTGAAAAAGTACATATGCACACGCCTGTGGGCGTGAAAGGTTTTCTATGTGTGAGTATATTCAATATGAGGTAGGGGTCTGTAAAGACTCATAGGGAATGCAGTAATCGCAGCGTATGAGGGCAAGACTCTTTTGAATTATTCCAACCTTCCCCATGTCAGAATTTACAGAGTATTTCATCACCTGCCAGGGGTAATGGTGCTTTGAAAATAGACATGAGCTGTCAGCCCAAAACACACTCCCTTCTAGGAACCTGACTATTTCCTCCAGGAGGTATCAGGGAAATGTCAAATCATTGGAGACTGCTTTTCCAACCCCAGCTGGCCCTGACCTGGGATAAAATGCACGTTTCCTGAAAACACCTCATAATTTAGACTCCATGACAGAGGTCCCTTCTGGATTTTCCACACAATATTTATTCTGCTCTTTCAGACTTCCTCATGGAGAATAGACATAGTGCTTCTACTCCATTCTATGGATTAAGCGGATGTTTGGACAATCTTTTGTTTTTCCTCTGGAATAAAGGAAGTCTATGTTTCTCTCCCAAATAGTATTCCAGAAGTCATTTTGAAAGAGACTCAACCTTATGATGAAAGAAGGTAAGTAAAGAGGAAGTCAAGTGAATGAAATTTCTTAGGGGGAAGTCCATCTGGTAAATAATTATTTGCCATAAACTCTGGAGGAGTAAGTTGACCTAACATGGTAATCATCACACCTCACTTATAACCAATCTCTTTTTACAGCCGAGAGTGCAGTGTGTTGGCAGCTTTTAGTTATTCACATATTATTTACGAGTTTTATCCACATAAAATTTGCAAGTAATCTGCTTTTCTCATAACCTTGCTATTGCTGATAATTGAGACATGAAGTGTAATTGAATTAAACTTTATTGATTCAGGCACTAAATTTTTTTTTTTTTTTTGTCAAGGATATATAATTCTAAATAAATCAGTTTATTCTAAACTTTGCTTGAAAAATCCTGGAAATAAAGTTACCCTTCTAAGTAGTGTTCTACAAAAAACCATGATTTGGGAAGTTAGAACTAGTTTCAAACAGTGACTCACTGTGAGCTTTCTATTTTAGGGAAAGTTGTTTTCAGTCTTATTTGATCATCTTTATAATGGAAATAATACTACTCACAGGAAGATTAGGAGGACTAAGTGAAATTAAGCTGTAGTAACTAACAGGCCATTCTTGTCATGTTTAGAACACTCTTTCTCTCCAACTCGAAAACCAAGTCTAACATCAGCAGTTTAACATATATCTAGGGAGGAGGGAAGCCACGGTCATATAGAGAAATCATCCAGGTTCTGCTGTGTGATTGTGTTTTTTCTGATCCTTGGACTTGGGTTGAGTCATTTACATTATAAACATAATAAGTATTATAGCAAAGAGTCAACATAAAGAGGATGATGGATGATAAAGAAAAAACAAGAGCTGACCCCAAAGGACAAAGCTTCTGGAACACGGGTCCTCTGCACAGTCAACCCTGTGACATTATCAACAGACATGTCCCTGTGCTCAGTTTGCCTTGTGAATGGAGATGTCGAGCACTCAGTTAGATAAGATGGATATAGTGACAAACAAGACAGTCCATGCACTCAAACTGCTTATCTTCAAGTTGGGGGATCAGGAAGTAATCCTGCAATTCTAGTTTGGCATGGTAACTGCTGGTGAAAGGGTAAGAACAGGGTGCCGTGAAGGAGGGTCTCTCAGAGGAAGTGGTACCCACTCTGCAGAACAGGGATGTTCCTAAAGCTCCCAATGCCTGTTCATACACGAGGAAATCACCTACTTCGTTTGCTGTATAATTGGATTTAAGATTTCTGCTGCTGTCATGTTCTCTTCCTCTCCCTTAGATAATTTTATGCTGCATATAATCTTATTTTTAGTTCTGAACCACGGTTTGTTTACTTTCCCAACTTTTCTCAATTGCATGTGAAATTAGTTATTAACCATTAGCCATTCAGTTGAAATCTGTAGAGATCACTGGATCCCAAATTCACATTCATCTGAGCTTAGGCTACAGAAGTTACTGTTAATGGCGAAGTAACGCCATGTACATTTTGTAGCATCAAGCATATGCCATTTTTAATTTGTTCAAAAATATGTGCACCTCTATCTTATAAAGCTTATATCATTTGTACTTTTATAGACAAAAAGAAAACATGTTTGCTTATTTGGAGCCTTTTGATATAATTTATAGAAACCTAATTCAAATTAGCTTAAACAGAAAAAAAAAAAAAAGAATTTTTTTCAAATTCTCAAAGATTGCAAGAGTCAGGTCCCCAGACATTGTCATCAATGATCTTTCTCTTTCTCTTCCTCCTTTCAACCATCAATCTCTTGGTTCTAATTTCTCTTTGAACATGGCAAGTTTTTTGTACCCGGTGGCAAAAATAGTCCCCAGCAAATTAAATCAAAGCTTCTGTCATCTTCACAGCTTATTGCTTCTTTCCTAACAAATTCAGCAAACTTTGTGAGAATGACTCTGATTGGCTAAGTCTGGGTCATGTGCCCACTTACGGACCAATCACAAGAGCAGAGGGGAGTTACCTGATTAGCCCAGATTTAGTCACATGCTCATCATCATGGCAGAGGAGGCAACAGCTAGCAATCAACATCGTCACCAGTTTGGAAGGGACAACTGGTGATAAAAAAAAGATGGTGAACAGACAACATAATGATCTATAATAACATGAAATTATCAAACACGCAGTATTTTTGAGCTAAGCCAGGAGAGTTAGTGGATGAGGCCTTGTTGCTGGTTCACCTTGCAACAGTGTCACCTCTGCTAAAGAATGAGTGAGAATTATCCCTAGAACACGCATATACTTACAACTTTATTTCAGCTCAAAGGGAATGAGCCCCTCAAAAGTTAAACCCAAACCATGAGCTCATGGTGAAATATATTTTAACACTCTAGAAAAATGACAGAAAATTCACAGAAATCTCACCTGGAAAACATCTTTATGAACACACATGGGCATCCAAAGGAGCTAAGAGGCAAGTTAAGTCCTCTGGCACAAAAACCCAATGCATGAATACTGCAACTGTGAGGATTTCTCAATTGGTCACTTAAATACCCAGATAGAAAATACTGAGCCTTTATGGGAATTTTGCATTTTAAAGCAATTGTGGGGAAGTTAAGACAGTTCCAAACTGGACAATAGAGATTTACAGAATATAAATATTGTGAAAGATTAGAAAAATATGGATCATTTAATGGATGAAAAATGAGAAAGTGATCTCTTCATTTTCTTTTTGATTTCCCTGGAGCCCATGTAGCAGATTAATTGTAAAAAGATGCTTTAAGCAACCATCAAAAACATGAAGCTGCTCTGTGATAGGAATTTTGCTAGGGGCTGAGGCATTGTCTTGCCCTCAAGGGAGTCATTGTTTTGTGGGAAAGAAAGCCCCTTTAGCAGACTATTAAAATACAATATTCCACATAGAAGTTTGTAAAAGGTGCTATTCTAACATATAGTGTGAATTTAAGAAATCACACCTGCAACTCTTCCAGTAATTACATTCCTCCATGTTGCCTGAAATCCACCATCAGAAGTCGATGCATCTGGGGTAGAAGATAGCTATTTTAAATTTTAAATGGCCCAGGTAAGAATATCACTTTAATCAGGATCGTCAGTTGTTGTGGCTTCGTGTGAATTAATCAATCAGATCATTCCTGCTAATAAGTTCCTCAAATCAGTAAACTTAAGAAATTGGTGTTGGGGTTTATGGGGGGGGGGGTGCTTGAAGAGCAAAGATAATGGAAGAAGGAAATATTGGATATGCAGGACTGGAGAACCCCATAATCAGTCTTCCTCTGAGAGAGTAGTTAAGACTCAAGCTGGCCCAAGATGGCTGTGTTTACTCCTTCAGTACACTGATGCATTCTATCAGGACATTTTAGGAATTCTTACTGCTACAGATTGGGCGATTGAGTGATGGTGTCTTATTTAGCTGGCTCTAGGCTCATCAGGAAGAAATGAAATGCATTTCCCCCAGCACCCCCCATGTCTCCCCAGCTAAGGTGCCAGGTATCTGGGTCTTCAAGGTTTGGGGGGAATTTGTCAGGTAGAGATGGACCCCAGCAGACAATCACTAACAGACTCTGCACACTAACTGAGACAATTACACTGAATTTGCCCGAAGAAGTTAACCCCCGGTTCCAGGTAGGACTTGGTTCTACAGGCCCTGAGAATAAGATGAGATTTGCAGGTTTTGAGCAAATGTGGGGACCTTAAGCCACATCTGAGAAGACTTCACAGGGTTGGGCTGGGAGCACCATAGTGAAGCTCCCTGGACTGAGGACCAGGAGGGCCCTGCATCTTCTGGATCTTTGTTAATAGCAGGATTCCCATCCATCAGAATGAAGGAAGAAAGGAAACCATGAATAACAGAGAGGTGACATCTCACCAGTCCTCATGGATGGGGATCAACCAGATGTAGTTTGATTTTCATAAAGAAATGAAGCAGTGTTTGTACACAGGATGGCATGGTGTCATTCCATGCTTATTACAGAGCCACCTAGAAATTATTTCAGAAGGGGAGTGAGAAGATCAAAAGGACAGATACTGAAAGGAAAGCAGGGCATGAATAGTAGTTGACTCTCCAACGTCTATTATAAAGCCTTATCAA
>CM053606.1:60181500-60202982 GCA_028646535.1 Procyon lotor | reverse complement strand
AGTGTTCCATCTCGTTAATTTACTATAATTTATTTAACTATTCCCTTCCTACTGGATATTTAAAGTGTTTCTAAATTTTGCAATGAGAAATACCTCTGCTTTTGAAATTAGCAGACGCAAATATAATGCAACAAGTAATTTTAAAAACTACTCACTTCCATTATTTTTACAAATGCACAAGCCGCAGCTACATCTGAAATCTTAGGATAATGAAGTTTTGAGCTCTACTTTGAAAGAGGGGAGGGGCCTGTGGCACCTGCTTCTCCTCACACTTAATTCTCTCTACACCATGTTGTTGAGAATGTGGACTCCTTCGTGGCAGTGACCATATTGTGAAACTTAACCTGGAAAGCTTGGTGGAGTGTCCCTTGCATAGTAGGCATTTAAGAAATGTTGTTGCATAACATAATTTAATAATAATAATAATAAAGAATATTGGGAGACAGGAGCAATGACAGACAAATCCAGATGGTCCTGGAGGCAATTTTTTTCCTGGTTGGGTAGCTTAGCAAAAAGCTGTCTCAACTTGGTCAGAGAAAAGACATTTGGTTGTTGGTGATCTTGCTAGTCGAAGATGTTCCCAGGGACCTCAGAATAAAGACCTTGACCCTTGGTCCATACACTTCTTAGCAATGCTTCTGAACCTGAAGATCCTTCCCTACCTTTCTTAGAGATCTTACTTAGAGGAGCTAGGTGTTCTTCAGCTCTTCCGAGGCTAACCTGCAAACATGTACCTTAGTGTGGGGCAAAGCTTGCTCTGTCTTGCTGTGCTCCTGGGAGCAAGTCCATCCTGCTGGCTGAGGCAGGCCCTGCTTCACTGAAACCTTGTTGTTCTCATACAAACATATTTATGGACTGGACGTAGATTCAGGGGACAGTGTGCGCTCTGCTGCTTATCTTCTTCTAAGTGTTTTCCAGATAAACTTCATATATTATCTGTGCCCTGGGTGCCATTGGAGACCCCCTTACATTACAGGGGGAGAGAAATAAAGTCATAGAAGAGAAACAGTTGAGCTTTAGAGATAGGTTCAGACAAGAATCAGATCCAGAGACAAAAAAGAAAAACCAACAAAATCATGGAAAGGAGAAAGATAATCAGATAAAGATACTAAAATTAGTGAGGGTTGAAGTTACACCAATAGGTAGCAAGAGTTGGGATGTGGTATTTGTGCAAAAGTGGACAAATAGGCCAATAAAATGGAATAAAGAATGTGGAAGCATACCGACACAACATATGGTCACCTACTCTATAACCAAGGGGCCATTGCAGTTTGGTAGAGGAAGGATGGACCTATCAGTAAAGAGTGAAATGGGATATCAGTATGGAAAAATAATCTATGTGAGACGGATAGACCTAAATGTGAAAGATAAAGCAATAAAGTTTCTAGAAGAAAACACAGGAGAATGTCATGACCTTGGAATAGGCTCTCATGTCTTAAAGAGGACTCACTCTTTAACTCACTAACCATAAAAATGATTGATACATTGAACTTCAATAAAATTTAAGACTTTTTTAATCAAAAACACCATTTAGAAAGTGAAAATGCAGGCCACAAAGAGAAGAAATTGACAATACATAGCTGAGTGTTCAGCTAGAACTTGTATCCATGATACATTATAAACTCCTTCAAATTCAATTTAAAAACAGGGGCAGACAACCCAGTGAAGAGTTGGACAGAAAAATTAAATAGGCACTTCACAAATGAGAATATCAGAAAGGTCAACAGGGCTACAAAACCTTGTGCAACATCATCTGGAAAATGCCAATCGAAACTACAATGAGATGCCGCTACACGCCGTGATTGGTAGAGTTAAACAGACTGATGATACCAAGTGTTGACAAGGATGCAGGGTAACGGGAACACTCATTTTCTAATGGGAATGTAAATTAGTACAACCACTTAGGAAAATTGCTTGGCAATATATTTTGAGACTAAAGATACATCTATTTCATGACTCAACAATTCCAGTCTTCATTAAATGCCCAAAGACTCTACTGGGCTACAAAGGACATGTTCTATCATGAACTATGCTGGCATCCTCATATCATCATCCTCATCATCACCAAAACAAAAAACAACCCCAAGTCCATCAACCACTGAATGGATAAACTGCAGTATATTCATATAATATTACATAGAAATGAAACTATTCACAATTGCTACCCGAAACACCATGAATAAGTAACATGGATACAATATTGAGTAGAAGAAGCCAGATACAAAAGAATGCATACTGTATGTCATTGTATATAAACTGAAATTGTAGAATAGGCAAGACTAACGTACTGTGACAGAAATCAGAATGGTTTCTGTCGTATAATAATAATCCCCATTATCTCTGGGGGTCAAATATTGACTGTGAAAGGGCATGAGGGTGAATTTGGTGATGCAGGAAATGTTCCATATGTTCATCCTGGTGGTGGTATAAGTTCACTCGTACTTGGCATAAGTAAAAATTTATTGTCCTATTACTTAAGATTTTGGTGTCTACTGTATATATATTATACCTCAACAACAATAACAAAAATGGTAGGTTTTTCTTAATGGCATATTATAAATTTTCACTGATGCAGAATGCCCGAGATAGAAATTGCCTGCCTTCTTTTGATACCCATCTAAAGATGTCACTGCAGAATATAGCAGCTACCTGGGTGCTCAGGTGAAGTAGCAGGTGATTCGGGGAAGATAACTTGCAGCGTAGTCAAAAACTTGACTGTGCCTGTAATCAACTACTGATTCAGATCAGATCACTCTCGTTGCCTAAAGTCCCAACAAATCCAGAGGGTGCGGTGTTACTGGGTACATAATTTTAGTTAATGTCTGACTCTGACCTCTTCTCCCTCGGCCTTGAGGACTGTGCCATCTGCTCACCTTTGCCAGATTCCTGCTGCCTCCAACTCCAGCTCCAAGTTCACAAATTCAACCGAGAGCTCAACTGACAGATTCCTCCATGAATTTCACATACCGTCTTTCTTCCAGCCCCCATGTACAGTACAAGTGTTGTATTCTCTTCTCTTAATATTGTTTAACCATCTGTTAACCTAGCCTTCTGCCCAAGGGGATGTGTGGGGCGGAAAGATTTGAAGTTTCTGCCGAAGTGCTTACAGTTGGGGATAGTCCATTAATTGTTGATTTTGTTTGTGTTCAGCATTCTGCTTCTATCTGTGGTCTTAATTGATGTGAACGTGCCCAGGGGCTTGCGCTGGACCCAGCTGTATAAATCAAACAAACAAACAAACAAACAAATAAAAAAAATGAAATAAATCTCCCCTGGAATAAGTAGATAACACAGCATTCTCAATCTTTTTTTTTTTTCCCCAACAGTGCTTGTAAATGTGCCCTGGGGCTTATATGTGAGAAATGTATTCAAAGTTTGAAGACATAAATAATAAGCATCCACAGCTAAAGATGCAATCACATAACTGTCTACACCCATTCATCGTAGCAGGGACGCTATGGGGAGATTTGGAACATTTCCTTTGACCTTGTTTCGCTTGCTCCTTTATTTCACATTGTTCGGAGAGTGCCATTTCCTCTGACAGTTTCTTTGGCAGGTAAAACAAAAACAAAACAAAATGAACAGACGAAAAGTTAAAGGAAACAAAATCTCAGCGGAGCAGTCCCATCCATGGGGCAATGGAGAATTTGTAGGAAGTGATTTTTTTTTCTCTACCATGCTGCCGTTTAAGAGCAGGCTACTGAGTGGGCCCGAGCAGAGTGTGAGCAAGTACGATGCAACAAAGGCTTTCCATGTGCTTTGGGGCTTCTGCCCTCTCCTGAACAACACGCGCAGGGAGGGGCTGCTCCCCGAACTTGCATCACAGATGAGAAGCCAGCTGAGGCCGTCAGAACCTTCTGGCCCTCAGACCCCGGGGTGAGAAACAAAGGTTTGCTGTTGTGAGCCACAGATTTGCGGGTGTGTTTGTGGCAAAAGCCACCTGATACAGAGACCACGGCTTCTGCAAATTTCCAGAGATGGAGTCATGAAGCTTCAGAATAAGTAGTTTTGCTTATGGCATGTGATATCCACCATCCCTCTCTGGGGTTGGTCACGCTTTGTTTCCAGAGGAAAGTTCTGACTGTTAGAATGCTCTTTAAGTTGATGGCCGCATGTTGGGGAGGCAGTTTCGTTGTAAAGAACCTGGGCTTTGAAATCCGACAGACAGGACTTTGAAGAGTGGGCTATCACTGACTTGTTGTGAGACCCTGGGCACTGAACCCCAATTTCCTGATGTGGAAGAATAGAAACACTACTACAAACTTCACTGGAGTCACTCAAGACACATAGTAAGGACTCAAGAATGGCTCTCACTCTTCTTCCCTTGGACCTCATGATCTAACCCATCTTCTGCAGCGTGAACATTCGACTATTTGGACACCATTTTTCAGTCACTGGTTTTGTACAATTGGTTCTTCGTGCCTTTGTTTAATTTTATCCAGATTACATCTGTTCTGGCTAGGTGTGGCTCACTGGGCCAGTCGGTGACTAGCTTTTTGGATCCTAATTCTGCACCTCGTGTATTCCCCGTAACTCTTGGCTTTGCCTCAACCACAGATTTGATCAGTATGTTGTCCATTTCCTCATCCTAATTGTTAATAAATATACTGCAGGTGTTTCATTAGACAGGCTCTCGGAGTCCTTTGGAGTTGTAAGCTCACACGCGTTCATGCAACACTCAGATGTTCAAAGAAAATGTGGTTTTTTTTTTTACTTCCAATAACTGATCTAATCTTCCTTACGAGCTTCTCATCCCAGTGTGTTGTAGGTAAAAATAGCTTTATTTTAAACTTCCTCAGTTTTTGTGAGTGTGAGTGGTCTTATTCTGAGCTCAGTTTGGAGGTTGTGAATGCTCATACTTTCAGATTTGTGGCTCTTCATTCAGGTGGCACCTGGGTAGCTTATGTGGCCTTGCAGAATTGAGTTAAAGGGCTTGGAGCCTCCAGACCTCATGCTGGTCCATGGGCTGGTCTCTCCAATGGTGGTAGTTGGGGGTGGCTGTCCACTGAGGTGTGGGTTGTTGTCCACACTGAAGTTAATGGCTGATGCAACTCATGTCTCTTCTCCTACATGGTTAAGACTCCCAGAGAGCTTGGTCACCTCCCTTGTCAACTTGGACCCACTTTACTGCACTCCAGCTCTATGTACTCTCTAAGGTCCGGCTCTGACTCCCACTGGGGCTCAACTCCAGAGGCCCAGTGTGTACATCGTGGTTACAGGGTTACTATGTCCCTGTTGCTCAATCTACAGCCAGATTTTAAGATAAGTTCTATACCTCTTATCAGAGAAATTCAAGAAATGTTCATTAACAGCCAACCAGCATGGATCTGATGTCCAACTCTGCCATTTACCAGCTTAGTGACCTAAGAAAAGCTACATACACTATTTGCTCCTCTGTCAAATGGGGTTGTTAATAATACCTACCTTCTGGATAGGAGCCTTATGAGGGTTCCAAGACTTACTACATGAAAAGCGCTTAGAATTGTGCTTCGTAAGCACAGGCTCCGTGCTTGGTGAGTATTAGCTAGTAGAAAATGAGGAAATAGGATGTGGCAAGTTATTTAACCTCTCTATGCCTAAGTGTTCCCATATGTAAAACAAAGATCATAATAACTTCCTCATAGCTTTCCGTGAAAATTAAATGACTTAATATGTAAAGAAATTAGAACACAGTTTGGCACAAAATAAGCCTGATCGTTGTTATTTTGCAGTCGTTCCCAGGCCACCGAAGAGCCCAGGGCAACTCACTTCCTTCTCCAACTCAGCCTCACTGTCTGTCCACCTGTGCTGTGGCTGGCCAGCTCTTGAGAACGAGACAAAAGCCCCTTCTCTGCATGGATTCAGCTTTCCTCTCAATCTGTCAGGTGTCACTCCCCTCCGAGACATCCTCCTGCAGTGCGTCCCCCAGGCCACTTCTACTCTCTGCCTCCTGTTTCCCTTTTCCACCGACCAGATGGCACAAACTCTCCTCTTCGTTCTCTTTCTGGAAAGCACCTCCCTTAGGTCATACTCTATTGTCACGTCGCTCGTGTCCGTCTCTGTTTGTCGCTTAATTAAAACTTAATAAAATGAGGATGCCTCTTTCTCTCTATATAAATTTGATTCTCAAGTCTGTTTCCAGCCTGCTGACTCAAAAGAGAAACCAGTTTTGAAATGATGACCTTCCAGTGGATAAATGTCATTCATTCAGCAAGGGGAATTCACAAAACAACAAGATAAATGGAAGATGAACATACATGTGAAGGTATTTTTAAAATATCCCGGTATGACTCACCATGATGTCACTCAAGGAGCCTTTTGACATTTTTCTTTCTAGCTGCTGCTGATCACCACTTGGGAAATGTGCCCTAGAATGGCTGACCAAGGAGAGAGGTGAGGTTTATTGTCACAGGGTATCTGGGGATCAGGATTTATTTCCTGTTCCTGCACTAAAGAAATGGAAACTAATATTGGGTACCTGGTTGGTGTCAGGCAGGATACTCTGGGCTTTACACATATTCAGTAATTCAGGATCATGCATTGAGTCTCCTATACATCCCACGTGAGTTATAAAGTAGTAGGGATATAGTGGTGAAAAAGATATGTCCCCATAGAGCTAACAATAGCTCTATTGTGATTGTCTTTACTTACAGAACGAAGGGATGCATGAACGTTAAGTGAAGTTCATTGACTTGGTTAATTTCATGGAGTCTGTCTGACTACCAGGTCCATGCTCTTTCCACAAGGTGTAGCAGTAGGCTTGACTATTGCACCAGGTTGACACAGACTCCAGGGACTTATGTTCTGGAATCTATCGAAGGGGTGACTAAGAATTTAAAAAAAACAAAAACATAAGCAACAACTCTGAAATTGAATGCAAAATTATGCTTCTGTGTTGATAAATGTATTTTTTTTTTTTCCTGGAGAGAGAGTCTCTAGCTTTCATCAGATTCTCATGAAAGCTCTCTCAATGCAGAGCTGCTTTTCCCTTGGGAGTTTGTGGATAACTTCCCCTTGGCCTTACCACTGGTCTAAATAGATATTTTCCCAGGCCCACTGGAAAGCGCAGTTCCAAGCAAATGAGGTTGCGGGACAATAATGGAAAAACACAGAAGGTGGGGAGAAAGTGGCTTCAGAAGTTGATGTTCAGATGAAGCACCGAGTCTTTCATACAGTCCGACGCCACCCCCGCCCAGCAAAATATGGCAGGGCCGCCGCTTGTCCACACGCCACCTGCTTGAATGCTGCCCTCGATGCTCCCTGGAGCCTCGTCCCCCTCCGTAGACAACTGCTGATGTGTGTGTTAATTTGTAGCGACAATGAAAAGAACAACGGTCACATTCACTTTATGTCCTCTTCAGGCTGGCTCTGGCCTACATCCTAGCAACTTTACGACACGTGTAGATGAGACTCATCGGAAAAAAGGAAGAGGGTATGTCTGGGGCAAAGGCCAGGGGCCGCTGGCTGCTGGTTCTGCTCTTACGGCTAACGCCTGCCAAGAGATTGCCCACGCTCTCCTCAGTACTATTCTGTCTGTGGATTGGGCATCAGGGGCTACTCAGGGAGGTCGAGGGAACAATTATTTCTGTTCTGAGGTGGGGCAGCCATGTCTGTAAACTTCCAGGTGGAAAGAAAACACCAGAGCCGATTATATACCCCGGGTGCCCTGCCGTGTACCCTATAGTGATTTATTATTATTGTTAGACTTTATATCTTCCTATTTCTTCCTTCCCCAGCAGGCTAAATATTCGTGGGTCATCCTCATACATTGCCAACTGACTTGTGACATTGTCTATAATATTTTTTAATCCAGATACTGTATCCTTTGAGTGCCGAATATATTATTTTGGATGGATAATTTTTAAAAACGATATTTTTGTAGTCTTCTCTAAACACCTCTAAATATAGAGGACAGCAACAACAAAACCTTCCTCTCTTTTATTCTTGGAAATATGCTTTAACCAAGCCAATGTTTATTGTAGCATGAGATCTAGAAACAATTAGAGATGTCACATATATTTGCATTTTTGATGACATTTGCAATGTAAATGATAGAATAATGGAAGACTTTGGGAGAGACATTTGTTCCCCTCTGTGCCCCGTGTACATCTTTCCCACAGAGGACACTGATTTAAGGAAAGCAGCTCCAAAAACAGAATAGATAATAGAGGTGAGAATGTTATTTTAATTTTAGATTTATGCATTTCTCTTTTATTGGATGAGGTAGAAAGGCATAGAATAAATGTCACCAAAATGACAGGTGTTAAATGCTCTTAACGTGTGTGTGTGTGTGTGTGTGTGTGTGTGTGTGTGTGTGTGTGTCTGAGCATGTGTCAGTAGTGGGGGGTGTCTTTCGAGGTATGTTTAGGTCTCAGGGTGTCTATGGCTGTTCTGTGGGTGTCTTTGGATCCATGTCTGCGGTTGTGCAGGTGGTAAGGCGGTGGCTCGTGGGGAGCATCTGGGAGAATTTTTTTCTGGGGTATCTGCGTGCATTTATGGTGGTGGCATTTTATGTATATGTATTTGTTTTCTACGGGTGCATGAGGGGGCGTTTATTGGGAATGAGAATTTAAAATCAGAACTCTTATAATTAGAGAGAGCTTTGCCGGTCATCGAATGTAACAACTGATGTAGAAATCTCTTGTCTGTTGGGAAGATAAAAGATTAAGTTCAATAAACGACCAAAAGGTTAGCACTGGTCAGTGAATGGGTATTTGATAAACACCAACCATATATCAGGCACAATTCTTGACAAGGCTGATGCAATGATGAATGAAGTAGTCCCAGGCTTCAGGAAAGTTTATAATCCAGGGAAGAAGACAGTTATTCAACAAAAAATCAATTATTTAATCTTGTGTCTAAAGTGCCACGGAGGAAAAGCACAAGATTCTAAGGATGCATATAAGAGGAGACCCAACTGGTGTGGGTTAGGGAAGCCTTATAAAAGGACATGATGTTGAAATTGAGAAATCTCCAGTCAGGCTGCATGGCAGTGTTTAATGCCCTCTCATAGCCCCCGTAGGAGTGGTGACCAATGCCGCTCTAGCCCCTGCCCCTAATAGTGGGAATAAATGTCCCCCCTCGCCCCCGCCTCCCCTCAGCATTATCGTCTCAGTGTTCCATGCCAAGTCCTCAGTTACCTTCTGCCCCCCACACCTGAGTATCTTCTTCTTTCATCAACTAAGTGAAGAGCTTATGTGTCTTTAGGGGAGGCTGACTGTCAAAGCAAATGACAAGCTAAAAATTCACAATGGAAGCTGATTTTTTTGTTTACACAATGATTAAAAATAGGCATTCCTGCTTTGGTGCTCTTTTGAATGGCTCTCCTCTCAGCGGGAATGCAGGCTCGGGCTTCTTCCGTATTGAGCTTCTGCTCTCAGAATTCTCTGCTTACTTGCAGGCAGAACACAAGGACTGAGGATGGTGTGTGCCTGCAGGAGGTTTTGTGGGCTGAGCCTTGGAGGGGAGCACATCCTGGTGGTTCAGGACTCCTTGGCCACAATTCAGTCACAGGCCCCAGCCAACTTCAGGGACGCATGCAGATAGAGTCGAGCTGCCTGCATAGAAGGAAAAGAGTTTGGGTGACTACTCGGCAGTCTTCACCACACTATGGCTGTCTCTGTGCAATGCCCCAGGGAGCCTGTAGCAGTGTCATCAGTCTGATATCGAGAGCCGGGTGTCCACTTTTTAGCAAGGGGAAGTGGATGACACAGGAAATCACAGATAGATAAAATGATTTTTGATGCACTAAGACCTGAACTAATTGCTATGACAGTACAGATATTATCTTATCTTTCAGAGGACTTTTATTCTGTTCCGTACCTTGTAGACATTAAAATCTTTGGAGGGGAAAACATAATCATTTGTGTTTCAAAATTGTGATAGATCTGAGAATCTGCTGGGGAAAAAATTCACTACAGATAAAGTTTCTTCTTTTTTTTTAAAAAAAGATTTTATTTATTTATTTGACAGAGAGAGAGAGTACGAGCAAGGGGAGTAGTAGGGAGAGGGAGAAGCAGGCTCCCGCTGACCAGAGAGGACGTGGGGCTCGATCTCAGGACCCTGAGGTCGTGACTTGAGCGGAAGGCAGACACTTAACTGACTGAGCCATCCACGTGCCCCCAGATGAAGTTTCTGTACTAATAGTCCACGAGTTATGTTTTAAATCCTATTACCAATCCACATCCTACCCATTTCTCTTCTCTCCCTCTCTTTCTTTATTCCCTCTTTATCAGGATTATTGGCATACACACAAACCTTTCCTCCATGCATCTGGTTTAAAAGTATTTCAAAACAATATTGAAATGTTGATAGATGCCATGACCCTCAGAAGGAAGATGCCTTGTTCTGATAAGCAGCAGAATTTCCATGCGCTCAACTATCAGGTGGCACAGTGTTTAATAAACTCTAGTTAGTAAACTAGAGTTTATTGTTTAACATGATAATGTCACTAAGAGAGGAAACAGATTCCTCCCAGATCACCTGGAAAGCAGCATTCATTCTGCAAGTATCAGTCCATTGTCTCTCTGTTGAACCTCTTTTGATCCATTTGGACCAAGTTGAGCATTCCCTACTTTGCGCGTGCACTGTTTCTGGAACATGTGGGATTGTAATGATTTATATCTGTATTCCCAATCAGCACAGGAGCTCTCTGATAACAGGGAAAGTGTTCTTATTCCCCATTTAATATTTTAAATTCCTCCTTTGAGGAATGATTCCCCTTTCAGATGACTCCTGTACCAAGGGCTCAGGAGATATTTAAGGAATAAAGAAGCGAGCTGGTGAATGCAATAGACTGGTTTACGTGTAGCTTTAATTAGAGAAAATAAGAGCACCTCAAATGTTTAGCCCTGCACCTGCCTTTTCCAGGCTCCCTCGTTCCTTTTGGTGTCAGAGCTGATATGGTAGCATCCGCGGGTTTCCGAGCCAGCTGGTAGACCTGCGTCGCTGGCCTGCCTCACCTGTGCAAACAAACACACTGACAGCAGCTCTTCAGCCTCTTACATGGCCCCGCCTGGCAAACCATGTTCAAGAGGTTTGGCCTCACTGGGGAGGACGCAATGGCAAAGAAAAATGCAGGGAGGTTGGCCTCTTGTCCGAAGATTTTGCTTTCAAGACAGTCAGTGAGGTCTTGCTGAATTTGCATGGCTTCTACCATGAAAATAGTAACCCCCAGAATAAGATTATTGTGAGAATGAATCGCATAAAAGTTTAGCATAAAACTTGGCGTAAGGTGCTCATTCAGTCAATGCTGGCTGTTCTCCTTCTGACGCTGTCACCACTGTTTGCTTTATTAACACCGGCCTTATGCCAACATCTTTCCAATCCAGGACACCCTGATTCTGGAGAATGGGGAGAGGGCAGTCAAGTTCTTCCATCGTGGTCAATCAGGTTTTGTGAGCATTGGTTATCAACCACGATGGTGTTCACTATGCACTACAGTGAAGTCCTCTCGATGACAGGCAGAAAAATCTCAGCTTCCTGATAGCCATCCGTTGGACCTGCCAGTTTAACACGCTGGAACAAGAAGGTGGCTGTTCAAAATCCCACAAAGTGGTTGTCCCTGGGTAGTCCGTGATTGTGTTGAAATATAGAAACCCTAGCTAGACCCAAAGTTAATAAAATTGTGGGACACATAAAGCTCTATGATGGATGGCAACCAATAGTCCAATACTGTTTTATTCTCTCTAATATACTGTTTCTCTGCAAAGGCCAAGAAATTAAAGAACAGTTTTATTCTCCCCTTCCAGCCTATGCAGGGTAATTATGTATTATTAATAATGCAGCAGCACAAATGATATTAAATGAACTACATTTGTTAATGCAGATCTTATCTAACTGCTTTTTCCATCAGTGGACTGTTTCTCATCAGGGGGCACTAATTAGCTGTAATATGTAGAAAGATGGGACAGAAATCCAATCAGATAAATGGGATCTATTTGGAGAGATCCAGGAAGGAGGAAGAAAGGCATATTCATGATTCTGCGAGAATTACTACAAGTGGAAAAGATGAAACTTTCTGCTGTTTCAACTTCATTTACATTTTGCGGCCATAGAAGTTAAAATGCAGGGCCGATGGATTACCCACGCTGCAAAAGCCTGCAAATAATTTTATTTATCATGACTGTAACGGTGTTGTCTTTTGCAGTAATAAAAGTGCATATGGCTCTATAAAAATCCAGAATGGTTTACATGGCCCTTGCAAACATTAAACCTAATGTATAAGGGTAAAAACTGATGTTCCCCAGCTTTCCTTAACTAACGTGGGCTTACAGGAAACACTCGAGCTCTAAACTTTTTCTTAGAGAAGGATCACCTGAAGCTCTCCGATGATATATTCTTGATAAGTCCCAGGCTACCTATAAACCTACCTGCCAGATTCTCACCCTCCATAAATCTCCCAGGAAAGTCCCCATGTTGAAGGGTTGAAAAGTCAGATCCTTTTCAGATTTCCCATCAGCTCAGTTCGGTGGACAGGTGGCCCATCTCAAATATTAGTGCCGCACAGTTCATCCATCTGCTCACCTGAGCTGGGTCCCACACCCACCAGTGTCTGGGCCCCATCAGTGATCCATTTACAAATGAAGTGCCTTGCCAACCCGACAACATATTTATTACCGCTCTTAGGGGATTGTGGTCTCTTTAGGCCACCTTGAGTGAGCTGGTGGGGACTCGGGGCAGGGGCACATTTTCTCACTGTGAAAACAGATGTAAATATGAATTATTTCACGTCAGCTAGCTCAATTCCTCAAGTGTAGAGGAAGTCTTGCCTACTCAAAAGCTTGCTAAGAGGCAGGCAGGCTGATCATGGAGGGTAATTTTTATTTTTATTTATTTATACATATAAATAAAATATATAACTTATATTTTATATTATATATGTATTTATATATAAAATATATTTTTATTATATTTTAGACTATTTTATTTCATTTATTTTTAAGATTTTATTTATTTACTTGATAGAGCACAAGCAGGGGGAGTGGCAGGCAGAGGGAGAGAGAGGGAAGCAGACTCCCTTTTGAGCAGGGAGCCCGACGCAGGGCTCGATCCCAGGACTCTGGGATCATGACCTGAGTCAAAGGCAGCTGCCCAACTGATTGAGACACCCAGACACCCCGGAAGGTAATTTTTAGATGAATCCTCCCTCATTGTTTTGTTTTGTTTTGCCTGCCCCTTCAGAGTCAATGATAACTTTTTGCCCCTTTCTAAATCCTAACCCAGTAGGCACCCCAACATCTGACTTCCATATATTAGAAAAATATATTTCTGAGAACTGCGGTCTCATTATAGGAATATCCTGACCCAAAGTACAGTGCCACAACCAATGCATAAAGCTCCCGGGACAAAGATAATACACTTAAACCTCTGAGTAGCCGAATTTGCTTTATGAATCCTTAAAAATTATCAGTTGAAAACATTTACTTTTGTCAGTTCTTGGCGGCTCTGCAAAAATGGCATGGCAACGTTTTGAAAAAAAATCAGGGCTCATGCTTTAACTGCCTTTAAAACGTGACATCATCATCAGTTGGAACAGAATTGGGACGGACACAAAAGATTTTACGAGGCGAGATCCCACTGATCATTGGAAACGAATGAAATGTGGCCTGGTCAGACAGAATGAGACCTGATGTCTCAGCAATCTGCAAATATTCACCACCTTTCTAGCAAAGTAATCATGAAAATTCAGGAGGCGTCATTATAACATAAAATCAACCCAGCATCAAGGGAAATATATTTGTATATACCTCATGACAAAAGTTGAGTTGAAGCTCAGGAGTACTATTTACATTTATATATACTTATATCATGTAATTAAAGCCAACAGATAAACACATCAATATGTTAAAACAGATGTAAAAATATATAGATAGACATATTGCACTGAAACCTTGATATTGCATCCAAATGAAATCCTGTATTCCAAATATGCCCCGTAGGAGTTTTGCTCAAGGCTATGCTTAGGTATACTCAAAAATTCCCGATAGCGAGTCACCGGGGAAAACATGTTCTTTTACAGATAATTGCTACTGGCAGCCAGAGACCTAGAGAATTTGATGTGCAGTAATGTGACCTGACTATGTATTAAACTTTTTTGAAGGACATGTGTAAAGTAATTTTTATGTCTCTCACACACCTTGGGTTTTTTTTTTCTCTCCCTTGCTAGCACATTCTTAAACAACTTTCCTATTTTTAATATATCTCTTAGGTTTTTGTCCTAATAGTTTTCCACCATAAAAGATGTTGGTATTGTTTTCTTCCTTAAAAAGAGAAAGCAATCTGGAGACAAGTTAAAAATCCCATCTGAGTTGTAAGGAATATGTAAACAAAGCAAAGTTATTTTATTGGTAATGAACTTCAGGAAGAACGTGAGAATTAATAGTTGCTTGTTCCCAGACAAGAGAAATTAGAGATGAACTGATTTCTGTAAGGTTGGGAGGCATCTCTGCTGCTATTTAAGGCACTAATCACTAGCTTTTCATTAAATCTAGGGACGTTTAGGAGATGGCTCCTGAGGTATTTTAAACAGATAGTGCTTCAGACGCTATAATTAATAACTCAAAAAAATTATAAATTGGCAAATACACATATGTGCAATGATACAATTCAATGAACAAATATCATTGCTGCTAATTACTTCGGTTCTATTTTCTGTGTGTGTGTGTGTGTGTGTGTGTGTATGTGTTATTACACTGTCCTCATTTTATCGTTCAATATTAACATGTAAACCTTAATTAAGCATAATGTCAGAAGGTTCCAGGAATATTGCTAAAGATTTCACAAAGTAGTTCAGAGGCTTGTTTGAAAAGAATCCTTGGATCAACCAGGGAGTGTTATCTGTAAATAATGTGCTTTTGTGTTGAGAGTTACATGAATCATTACGAGCTGACATTGGAAATTAGCTTTTAAGAACGAAAATCCAGAGGGGAGAGAAATGAACTCAAACCAGCATGTAGTACAAGATTCAGGTTTGGGAAAGGCTGCAGAAGCTGGGAATGTCACATCAGTTCCTCTATGACAGGCGGCGGCTCATAGATTTACATGCTTGTATTATGGTGCCAGGAAGATGAACATCCAAAATGACAACTTATCAGGAAAGTGATGTATTTCTAGTTTCCATTAAGATCATTAGAAGCCACACTCCTTCTTCAGATATGCAAATGGATTTTCTATAGAAATCCATGAACAAGAGTGAGATTTGGCCTATGTTCACTAAAAAGTTGTAAAAAAATAATATAGAGAGATATAGAAAATTCTAGTTAACGGATTATCTAGGCCACATCTTGATACCATTTTTTCCTCTTACGTTGTAGGTTTTTTAGGGTCAGTTTGTCCTAATGCAAAGGAAAACAGAGTGAAACTAAGGTGAATAATCTCATCACATATTAGGTTGTTGTAAAGGATGTGGTGGGATAAAATCAAGGGGAAAGCAAAATTTAGTCCTTCAAATTTCAGGTGACTGTCTAAGTGCAGCAGGGAAACCAGGATGTAGTTGTCATCATGAAACATTTGCCTCCGTCAGTGAAACTGTGTGGGGCAGGGTTAAAGGTTCACCTTTGCAGCCAGAATGCTCGTGTCCATCATGACTCCCTACTCCCACGCTCCTTAGCTGTGTGACCCAGGACAATTTGCTGGACCTCTCTATGCCTCTGTTTCCTCATCTGTAACATGAGCATAAATACTGTGTCTGCCTCACAGAATTCTTGTGTTATATGAGATGTTAAATGCAAAATATTTACTGGTACCCAGTACATAGTAGGTACCATGTACTATGTACTACTATTTACATAGTAGGTGCTATGTAAATGCTTACCATTTCTATTTTTCAAATCCTGAAAAACGTCTTTTGGGACCTCACAAACTGGTGATTTGTCCCCATGGGTTTCATCCTTGGCAATGAAGCCACAGTGTTCCTTTTGGTTAAACTTTGCTAGGTAAAAAAATCACTCTCAAAAACATACAAAACATGATGGAAATTTAATCTATATCAGCCCCTTTTTCCTTTTTAATACTTAAAACTTGGTCTATTAAAATTCTATAAACAGAGGAAGTTCGACTTTGCCAGTTTTGTTCATTAGGAGTATATTCTCCTTGAGGGCAGAGAGTATATAATGTTATAAGTTCTTGTAGAAACTGGAAACGCTTCATAAATGTTTAACTGATCTAAAAACAGATTGAGTTTATTGGACAAAACAGTAGTATTTAAAGGAAAAACCAGTCCATAAAAAGGGAAGGCAACCTTTTTAAAAGAGGTTAACTGACTTCATTATAAATATATCCAAGGGGCACCTGGGTGGCTCAGTGGGTTAAAGCCTCTGCTCTGGCTCAGGTCATGGTCTCAGGGTCCTGGGATTGAGCCCTGCATCAGGCTCTCTGCTCAGCAGGGGGCCTGCTTCTCCCTCTCTCTCTGCCTGCCTCTCTCTGCCTACTTGTGATATCTCTCTCTCTGTCAAATAAATAAATAAAATCTTTTAAATCAATCAATCAATCCAAATTTTACAAAAACTCTACTTCTAGTGACCCAACCGTGTCAAATCTCTTGAAAAGAAACTGAAGTATAATATATTCCTGAATTTGTGTTCTAAAATTGTTTTTCAGAGTGGTAGAGAAATAAAATTCTAAAGTGTCATATTTTTTTTTAAAGATTGTATTAATTTATTTGAGAGAGAGAGAAGAGATAGGCAGAGGAGGAGGGAGAGGCAGAGGGAGAGAATCCCAAGCAGACCCTCCCTGAGCAGAGAGCCTGAGGCAGCCCTTAATCCCAGGACCTGAGATCTGACCCGAGCCGAAACCAAGAGTCAGATGCTAACCAACAACCACTCAGGCGCCCCTCGAGTATCATTTCTTACCCAAGTTCTAGAACAGCAATGTCCAGTGGAAATATCATACGAGCCATGTCATGTTAAATTCTTTATTAGCTGTATTGAAAAAGTAAAAAGAAACTAGAAGCTAGCAAAATTCATTTTAAGTAACATATTTTATTCAGCCCAGTATGTCCAAAATGTTTTTCATTTCACCTGCATTTGGTGTAAGAAATAGTCCATGAGCTACTCCATGTTCGTCCTTCCCATACTACATCTTTGCCGTCTGGTGTGCATTTTACGATCACAGTGTCTCTCGATCTGCGCTGGCCACATTTCAAGTGCTCCTACCTTCCTGCAGTGAGTGGCTACCAGACCACGTGGCCCCATTCTAGAACAAAGGATGTGGGGACTGTGCTTTAGAAAGGCAGCAAGATGGCATCTGTTGGCCTTGGTAAGAGCTGTGTTTCGAGTCTTTACTTACAAAGAAATGTTCGTAGGGCCTTTGGCTTTCAGTGTCATTGGTGTTGGACACATCACCGTTTCTGTTTGTTAATTTTTCTTTCAAGTGTGTGCAGAGTACTCGTGTGCCTTTCTGATGTCTTGTAGCGAGGTCTTTTCTTTTAGAACAAATGGAAATCGGCTTTGGAATTCATATGCCTGAAGAAAACTCATCTCGACAGCTGCTGGGGTAGATTCAAGCACACACAAGGTGAAAAAAAGCCATCTGGGATTTTTTTTTTTCAATACTGGAGGTGTAATACGGAGATGGAGGGATGCCTCCTTAGAGTGCTAGATGAGATAAACAGGTGGCATAAGGAAAGAACAAATAAAGGATGAAGGGAAGAGCAGCAAGTTAAGGCCTCAGGCAGAGCAAATACAAGATTCAGCTGCTGCAGGTTCAAGCCCGAGGCAGGATAATACAGCTAGCTGACTGTGGCAGAAAAAAAAAATCCAACTGTCAACAGTGAAGTTCGTCCAGGAAGGTGGATGGGTAGAATAGGATAGAAGGAAAGCGCATCCTCTTAGCAACAGTGTTCAGCTTCACTGTCCATGAAAGCCACCCTCCCTCAGGAAGAAGCTCAAGACCCCTCCATTATTAATCAGACCACACCTACATCTGTAATGTTGTGATGGGGACCATGAAAGCTTCCTATTATTTACATTTTTCTTTTCTAACTTGACACACCAAAGGGATACAGGTGGCCGACCCCCAAAGCTAGCAAATACACCGTAACTGGAAAAAATACGAAGAGAAATAAAAACGTTTCTAAAATTATTCCTCTGTGAGGGGCCCTACATATAAATGAGGAAAACCCAATAACCTCTCTCTTCCACACAAATAAATCATCAGAGAGCCACCCCAATGCCTTCTGAAATGAAGCCCAACACTAAGAAAAATAAATCCCTAAAAAATAGAAAATATGTGGAAAACTGATCATAGATCAGGGAGAAAAGCACGTTTTTCTTTTCCTTCCAGTAGTTACTTCCTTCACATCCACACACACTGTAGGGATACAGGCAAGAAAGAACTAGAGAGAAGAGCCTCAGAGAGCTGCAAGGCCTTGCCTTCCCTCAGAAAACCCAACAACATGGAGTTAACAGTAGCGTGCTTCTGAATTGCCCTCACCAAATTTCATGACGAAGCGATTCTTCAAAAGGCCCCCAGATAAAGTATGCATGGCACATAACTTAGAGAAATCACCTGATCTCACAGTAAAGAAAGAGTAGTATTGAGTTTGGAAATGAGTCCAAATATTCTGCATGGAATTAGTTATGTTCCCATTGCTGTTTCTTTCTTAAAACCTCCCAGCCCCCCAAACCCCACCCCCTACAAACAAAAAAAAAAAAAAAAAAAAAGGAAAGAAAAAAGAAAAAAAGAAGAAGGAAGGAAAAAAGAAAAAGGAAAAAAAAAAGGCGGGGGGAAGAAAATCTGCCCAACAGCTAACTAGTTGACTTCCCGATTCTACTCCACTTCTTTTCTCTGAGGCCTTCCCTTGTAAGAATAATCTTTGAGGAGGTTCTTCAGTTTAACTCATGAGCCCCAAGATCATAAAGTCTTTATACAGCCTTGCAAGAGAAGAGGCCCCTTTATCTGTAGGAATCAGATGAGGGATGGTTCTATCCCCACTCAGAGGCCAATCAGAGCAGAATGGGGAAAACTGGGCAGAAGGCTTGCCTGCACCTCAGGTGAGAGGGGCCAATATGTTGCTGACACCTAGTCCCATGTCAGGGCTCAGTAATCAGCCAGCCTCTTTGCTCCCTAGGTCTCCTTATGTAGAGCAATGAGGGTGCTTCTCACACCCTTTCCCTGAAATCCCAACATTTTACAGCCGGCTTCTATCTTTAGGATCAACCTTTCTTATAGATAAGAAATGGAGGCCTAAGGGAAGTACAGTGACTGCTGTATGGTCACCACACTGTTCATTTACAGGATCTGGATCCAGGACCTCTGTGCCTCCCATTGCCCCTTCAAAGTATATAGTGTCTAAGCAAAGTGAGTGGAACACTTGGTGGTGGGTAGAAGTGGGGAGTCATGTCAAATAAGAAAGAAGGAAGTTCAGGTGAAAGCTAGAAAGACCCCATTTAAGTAGAATAATGATCTGGGCATGTCCTTAATCCTAGGCACCTGGGAATTGCTCTCTTACTTTGCAAGAGAATTTACAAATATGATTAAGGTTAAGGGCCTTGAGATGAGTTGATCCTGGATTATGTGGGTGGGCTGAATCTGATCCATGTAAATCTTCACAGAGGATCTTTTGAGGCTGCATAGAACCAGAGAAATGGCAGAGTTTTGACTCTGCTGGCTTTGAAGATGGAAGAAGGGAACAGTCTCTAGAAGATGGAAAAGACCAGGAGATTCACCCTCCCCTTGAGCCTCCAGAAGAGAACACAATCTGCTCACACCTTCATTTTAGCCCAGAGGAAACCCAGGTCAGAATTTTCCATCCTATGTGGCTATAAGATAACTACTTTGTATTATTCGAAGCACCAAATTAGTGATAATTTGTTATGGCAGCAATAGAAGACTCATACAGACGGATCTTCTCATGGCAAATATCTTCCCCACTGAGCAATTCTAACTTTTAACAGGGCTGTCGGACCAGTGCTGGTGAAGGAGATCCTGGGGTGGGTGAGGGGGTGGAGAGAGGCAGGCATGGAGAGGCCAGGAGGGAGGGGCCCGGGAATTTGGGAGGATAGTAAGAGCAAGCAAACATAGTAAGTGCAGGATTGCTGCTGGGAGAACAGAGCATTGGGGTTACCGGAAACTAGAAGCTCAGCAGAGGGCCCATGGAGCTGGGATGCACACCTCGGAGGATGGGGCTGCTTCCTCACAGGGGCACGATGCGCTGGTCCTAGGTATTCTGGTGAAAGAGCTGCTGCCCTTGGCGCTGGGTGGTAAGGATCCTGCTGGGGGCAGTTCTGAAGGAGCAGTAAGCCCCAGAGGAAGCAAGTCCCTCTCCTGCCCCTTACGTGCAGCCTCTGTAATGCCGTTCAGGCTGCTGCAATAAAAACCACCACAGAATGTGTGGTTTACACACAGACATTTATTTTCTCATGGGTCTGGAGGCCAGGAAGACAGGATCAAGGTGTAGGCAAATCTGGCTTCTTACTTGGTCTGTCTCCTTGGCTTGTGGACAGCTACCTCCTCACTGGTTCCTAGAGGACCTTTCCTCTGTGTGCATCCCTGGGGTCTCTCTGTGTGTTTAAATTTCTTCCTTTTATTAGGGCATCTGGCAGACTGGATTGGGCCCATTCTAAAGGCCTCATTCTGACTTAATTACCTTTTCAAGGCCCTATCTCCAATTACAGTCATATTCTGAGACATTGGGCATTAGGACTTGAACATACAAATTTGGGGGGGGGGGCAGGAGGACCAAATTCAGCCCAGAATAGTCTCCAGTCTCCCTCTAGAAATTTCCATTGGTGAAACTTAGCAGGGTGCCAGCTGACAAATGAGAAATGTGGTTTTCAGAGTCCCAGCATCACAAAGGCAGATATAAACAGGTGGGATTTGGAGAGTAGCAAATGGCCAAGGAAGGGGCTGACAATGGAAAAAATAGCCTTGGGAAAACTGGCCTTCGGATAGTGGGGTGGAAAAGCAACCCAAGCAGACCCAAGCGGGATCTGTGTGTATCTGGTGAGTCATGGGACACATGTGACTCTTGGGCGACAGCTACCTGTTTCTAGCCTATCTCTTCCCTCGTTGGAGGCCAGGCTTTGAGAGGCAAGAGTAGGAATAGGAGCACCTGTCCCCTAAGTGGCTCTCTGTGGAGCCAGATGGTGATTGCTGAGGAAGAGATTGAAGGGTCATGGTCAGGAAAGTGGGCCATCAAAGCACGGAGTCAGCATCTGAAGCTGGCCCAGCAGCACGTCAGCAGATGGGAGAGAGGAGCCTCCCCGAGGCCCTGGATGGATGTGGATGTCAGCAGTCACTGTCGAGGTGACTTCCATGGGAGTCAGAAGAGGTCAGCCGGAGGAGGGCTGGCAGCCCCTTTACGGTTAAACACAGTGGGCAGAGACTGAATAAGCAAGAGATATGCACCAAATCCATATTGGCCCACTTTGCTCACTGTGCCCCAGTGTGTGGGCCCCAAATGTGCCCCAAATGAGACAGGAAGATGATTCTTTCCTTTCCTTTTCCTTTTTCCTATCTTTTTCCTTCTTTGTCTTTCTTTATTTCTTTCTCTTTCTTTTCCT
>CM053606.1:60140314-60181400 GCA_028646535.1 Procyon lotor | reverse complement strand
TTTTCCCAAGGTCATCACTACTGCTTCTGCATGCAGGCCTCACAAATGACTAGAGATTGTAGGGAATATTAGGTATAAAGTTTTAGAGAGGCTTGTTTTTAGAAAGAGAGAGAAGGAGGGCTACCAACTTTGGTTCAATAGAACGAGCCCCTCATTCTACAAAATGAATGCCCTCTTGCAGCAAAGAAATAAATGTTGAACTTTTTATTCATTTATTCAATAAATCCTTACTGAGTGACTACTATGTGCCACCTACAGTGCAAGCAGCTTCTCTCTTCTCCACTGTATACTTAAGGAACAGTTACTCTGATGACAGAAAGCTAAAAATAGCAGTTAACATTTCCTGAGAATATGCTATGTGCATAAGTGCCATATAGTTACCATGCTAAGGACTTTGCAGACATTATCTCATTTCATCCTCAGAACAACCCGTGAACATAGGTATATTTCTTACCCTTTTCCATTTGGCGCTCAGAGAGTATAATCTAATTGCTCAAGGTCACAGAGCAATTAAGTATCAGAGTTAGAATCCAAAGTAGGCTTGTGTATTTCCAAAGTCCATTCTCTTGAGTCAACTCTTTCCTATTATGGTTTCCCAGGCAGTGGGCCCCCCTGTTTTTCAAGGTAGTAGCTACGACATTTAAACACCATACTTACATGTGAACTAGGGATGGCCAAGAATGGTCCACATGAAAATTGCTAGATGTAGGCTGCCAAATGCAAAATACATTCTAGAGAATGCATCTTTTCTGGAGGAGGTAGAGTCCAAGGAAAGGAGAAGGGCAGGAGCGAGAACTTCCAGAAGGCTAGGAAGAAATGTGATAGATATGTTCATTATTGGGATTGTGGTGATGATCCCATGGGTCTATTCCCATATCAAAACTTATTAATTATATACTTGAAATATGGAAGGTTATTGTATCACAAAAGATTGTAGTAAAGATACAGCTGTGTAACAGTTGGCTATCACTGCCTAACGTATCACTCCCAAACTCAAGTGGCTTGAAACAACAGTCGTTGTTTTTATAGCTTATGTGACCTGGAGCTGCTGCTGGAGTTTGGCTGATGGGCGCAGGGCTCAGCTGGGGCAGTTCTGCGCCGGCATCTCATCCTCCTTGCACCAGCCACACTAGCGGGGTCTAGACTTCTCACAGTCATCCAGAAGTACCAAAGGGCAAGCAGGAACATGGGAGGGTCTTGAAGGCCTTGGCTTGGACCTGGCTTAGTGTCATTTCCACCTATAGGACAGTTGTAAAAGCAAGTCCTACAGCTGAGCTCAAAGTCAGAGGTGGGGGGAAACATTCTTCCCACAGTGAGGCCGAGACGGGGGTGTAGAAGCAGGAAGGGGTCAGGAATTGGGGCCAATCATTCAATCTATCACAAAACATCAGAAATGTGCAGTGATGGCCTGAAGAAATGAGATCCCAGAATCCGGAAACAGTAATCTGCTTTTCTACATGTCAGTGTTTGAGGATGTCTCTGGCATCCAGGAAACAAGATCCAGAAACACCAACCAAATAGGGGACTATTCATATTAGGGCATCTCTCTCTCCAAAGGAGTCACTGGTATTATTAGAAAAGTGACGGATTTCCCCCGAGAGCCAAGCCATCATATGGAACCACACGCCGGGGCAGAACACAAGTCCATTTGGGGAAAGAGCACTAAAGTGTTATTGTCTTGGAAATGTGATGAGTAAAATGCATTATCAAAGGTAATTAAAACAACATGAAGGAAACAACTTCCCTTGGTTAATTTATTCCAAGCAAAGAGAAAATCTCAGAACTAAATTTAGTGTTGGAGCCTTTTAAGTCGGCTTGCCTTTCTTCGACTGAACTAATTTGTAGAGTTTGGATTGTCCTGAAAGTTCTCATTGTCATCAGTGACTTAAAAATACTGCTACTGGGCAAAAGAAATCAATGATCTCTACATTGCAGGCTGAGTAATTACATAATAATGATTTGCATTAATGAAAAGACAAGTTGGTCCTGATCCAGATGTGCCAGTGACCACAGTTCCCTGCAACGTCTGAGCAGAATGCTGAGGTCGGAGAAATTTCAGCGTCAGTTGTGAGACAAAATGACTGGTTAAAAAGTCTCTCCTAATCAACATCACTTAATAGCACTTTAATGACTGACTCATCATTTTTCTCCAAGTAAAAGTAAATTTAAATTTCAAAATAAAGCAAATTTTACTTATATCTTTGGCACAGAAGCAGATGTTTCCCTGACATGTGCACACAAGCTGTTGGCTGTGACCTTGCAGGATAAAGCAGTTTTGAAAATTAGCTTTTGTCTCCCAATCTGGGGAAAACAATGCTGCAGCGAAGATTTAATATAAAGTCATAGCTTCTCGCAGCAGCTTATTTCAGCAAAGTAAACTATTAATTAAAATAACAAATGTCAGCTGTTTTGGAGGCTGACAGTTAACACAACGCAGCATTTGCTTAACTTGATGTACAGGATGCATGGGACCCTGGAAGGATCCATAATTCATCCTAGGCACAGCTCTCTCATGCCCTAATACAGTGATAACAGCGTGATAAATTAGCTCCCGTTCAGCAGTTTCGTTAGCAAAAGCACGTGGGGACTTGGGGAAAACCCACCTAGAAAGGGCCTTTTGGCAGGCTGAAGGAATGAGTGCTCGAACAGCTTGAGTGGAAGTTTCGTGGCACTCCTGGAAAACTCGGGTACCAAGACAAACAGGTGGGGAAAATGTAGAACTAGGTGAGAAAAAGAGCAAAAGCAGCGCATAACAACCTGCTCTTGGCTACAGTGGGGAGAAATTGCTAAGTAGAAGAAGGACTCCTTCACCCCCAGGAGACCAAGTAAAGAAAGGTTAGGGGGGAAAGAGCCTGTGGGATTTCAGACAGAGGAGAGATGGGGGAGTGAGGGCAGGAAGGGAAATTGACAAACATCCTCCACCATCTCTAACATCAATAACTTAAGTGCTAAGCTGTTTCCTAATACGATTACATAGGTGAGAATAATACATATAAAAAACTACTCTGACTTTTATGAGGTGCACTGGTGGGGAAGTCGGGTGTAGGGCTTTTCTATTCCATCAACTCTGTAATACATCTATTATAAAATTAGAGAGAAGAAAAGCCCTTTTAGTTAGGGTGCCCTGTAAAAATGTGTATGGGGAAGCCTGAGGAGGTGAGATGTGGAAATGGAAAGGAAATGCTTGGGCAGAGTAGATTAACGGGGCGGTGGGGGTGGTGTGGGCATGGTGGGTGGCCGGGAGGGAAAAGCAGTTGACAATTCAGGTAGCTGCACTTAGGGAAATGCAAATCGCATCAAGTAAAAATAGTTCTGCTACTTCTTGCTGTGTTGCAGAAAACAGAACAAAAGCCTGGATTCAGGGAGTCCATGCTTCTCTTTAAAAGAAAAGAAAAAGGGGAACCTGGGTGGCTCAGTGGGTTAAAGCCTCTGCCTTTGGCTCAGGTCATGATCTCAGGGTCCTGGGATCAAGCCCCACGTCAGGCTCTCTGCTCAGCAGGGAGCCTGCTCCCCCCCCCCACCTCTGCCTGCCTCTCTGCCTACTTGTGATCTCTCTCTCTGTCAAATAAATAAATAAAATCTTAAAAAAAAGAGAGAGAAAAAAATGACTACACAGGAACCAATTAAACTAGGAGCTGGTCACAAGAAGTACCTGCTATTTTCTCTTTTACAAAACCCATGATGGGCCAATGAGGGTTTCATTTTCTCCCCCATTTCTGGGACTGTTTTACTATATTGTTACAGTGGAGACATCTACATTTTAGAAGTCACTTATTATCATTTCTACTGGAGTCAAAACTTAGTGCATCGTTAAGCATGATCCAGTTCACTGGTCCAAAATGAACCAATAACAATTAGAGTCCAGAACAACCCTTGTGCACCATTCCTGTTCCTCATTATTCTCTCTTTCCTCATTGGCTCGGGGACTTTAGCTAAGGTATGTGTTGTAGAGGAAAGGTATTTGGCATTCATAAAAATGAAGAACATCAGAGGCATATAAACAAGTCTTTTGGTCACGGAGGTGGGCTTCAATCAAGCTAAAAGCCTGCCCCAAATTAATGACAGAAATCGACATGCAAGGCAGAAAGGAGGGTGAGCCAGTTTGGATGAAATCCTATCTGACCCTTTGTGAATAATACAAAGCAAGCAGAATCTTTTCAAATGATCCAAGGCAGTCAGAAACCTTCAACTCAGATATTTCTTGTTGGCAGCCAGAATTCTTCGGTCCTGGGTCGTGCCGTCTTGCTTAAGTGTGCTCTCTCCCGGGTGGCCTTCTCTCCTGGGTGCTCTCTCCCAGGAGGCCTTTCCGGTCACTGATCACGAGCAGGCTCTGCAGAGCTATCTCCCAGCCTCCAGGCCCCTAGGTGGTGAGGTCAACTTTGCACCCAGTGTGAGTCTGACAGGGGCCTCACGCCCATCTCCAAAAGGACCCTCTCAGTTCATATCGCATGTAAGAGACCCCCTCACTGCGAAGCTCTCATTTCTCATTTTCCTACTGCTAACACACCACGGAAGTTTTAAGGAATTGGGTCTGGACGGTGTTATTACAAACTTCCCAAGCACCAGAGAAAACCTGCATTCCCCTACGAATCTCCTGAAAGTCGCCTAAATCAAGGGCGGCCAGTATCAGATGATTTCGGCTTTCTCCCTTTCTTTTTCCCCTGGAAATGCTTCTGCAACACTAAGTTATCCCATTTGATGGGCAATTTGCTTCTGTGCTGTGCTGCCATTAGCACTTGTCTCCGAAGCGCTTCTTCTCCCTCAAGGGGCTTTTCCACCAGAGTTCAAATCTGTGGCAAAGTGCTGGCTGCAACCCTAAGTTTAATGCTTGTGTAAGATATGCAAGAAGAAAAAAAAAATGCTTTCCCTCGTGTAATCCCCGAGGAATTAATGTGATTTAATAGCCACAACAATAAATATAGCCTCAACAAGGTGATTATCCCATAAGACTAAAATCATGATATAGCATAAATCAATACCAGCCCTAAGTATGTCTCCGAAAGGGGTATATCTTTCTACGTTCACTGCTAGATGTTGAACTAATTTTGGAATTAGAAGCTGTATGAAATGCAAAAGCTATTTTTCTAAGTGAAAAATTACAGAATATGTATGACGATCACTCAGAATATATATTGCTCATAAAATGAGTAGAAGGAAATGAGTAGGTGGGAGTAGTCAAACTTTTAAAGCTCGCTCAAGTTCAAATCTCTGCCCCTTAGGGTGTACTGCTTTCCAAGCTTAACCAACCCAGCTCCGCTGAGGCCCCAGACCCTCCTGCTTCGGCCCTCGGTGGACCACTGGCCCATCTGAGAGACCCTTCCCGCAGGGACTAGCCCTCTCAGCTCGGGCCGCTTAAGCAAGTCAATTGCTTCCCTTGCTTGAGAGAGCTCTGCCTGGTGCAAGGGCCTCTTAGAGTCTCTGTGGCTGGAGATGAGTCATACAGCAGGGGGTATTGATCGGGAGCCCTGTGGCTTAGCTCTTCTGGGGACGTTTCCCCAGGGATCCAGGCACTTCCCGGTTTTCGAAGGTCAGTGTGAGTGACTCTCTGAGCTGTCCTCTCACTGAGATCATCCCAGTTGAGCTGGCTTTTCTGGAAGCCTGGATCTGTGCATTTCAACCGTCCCCTCCCTCCAGGGAATTCGGGTGGAAACTTACTTGGAGGCCAACCGCCCCTCAGCCCTGTCAGTCCTGTTCAGACACACGGAACCCTCCCAGGCCTGGCTGCCGCCCCTCGGGGCTGGAGAACACTGGTGCGTGCCAGACCCCTCCCAGCCCGGAGCGACTCTCGTGGTGTGAAGAGGGCCCTAAAAAAAACTATTTAAAGCCCTAATATATGAAGAGCCTTCTCGGAGAGCTGAGTTTCCCACTGCCAGATAAGTACCACCTTAACTACATTTTTGTGAAGGAGCTGCAGTGGCACTCCATAGTTGATTATGTTAATCCTTTAGGGATATTCAAGAAAATATCTGCAGATTCTTCCTATAGGAGAGTAATCAAGATTTGATTCAGGTATCAACCACCCGACAGGCTTTCTAACTGACATGTTCTCAGTGTGCCACATATTGTATTTTCACTTTTCAACGGTGTACATTTTTTCCTTTTTGCGCTCCCCTCCCACCGTGCACACGAAGATTTCCTTAGTCACAAAGGATTAAATAATTCACCTATGAAGAATCCTTTTAAAGCATCAGTGCCTGTCTTGAAAATTGCTTCTCTTCCTTGCCTTTTTTTCTTGCAGAACAAAGAAAAGTGTTAATCTTTTGATAATTGACTCTATTTTTACTGGAATTTCTCTTGTGATTATTTAATACATCTTCAGTCAATTTCAAACAGTATCTGTTTTCAGCATACATCTCTAACCAGCGACAAGTTGTCCAAGCAGGGTGCTGGGGAGGGCTGGTTTGGCAGAAACAAAACCCTAACACAATAATGAATGCAGCCCGAGCATACTGTTTGAAAATAAAATTGGCATTACTTATTTAGACAAAGAGACAAATGCACTTGTAGCTTCATTTACCACACAGAGCTCTTAGAGATTGTCTGCGAAGGGACACAGAACTTCCTACTCTGATAGGCGTGTCAGTAGGGATTTTATTTGTGTCTTCCTGTAAATGCAAGAGAGCTCAGCTATTGATGACTTTAATTCTATGGGCACCAGTGGTTTGTACTTAGCCTGAGAAATAACATTAGGCGAGCTGATCGAATGGGCCCCGAAAGGTTTAGCAGTGCTTCAAATGGACTGGGGTACAATGTGACTACACGCTCGCTGGCTCTTTCTGGAACCTCTTCCTTTTCGCACCACAACCCCCACATCCCCCCTCTCCGCCCCTGCCATTCTTTACACAAATGCAGAAAATTCAACAGATGTACACGACTTCCTCCATTATTTAGGCTAATGCTGCACTATCAATTCAGTCTGTGCTGTCGATGTTGTGAAAATCTGTATTAACACATGGGTTAAATGGAAAAATATTTATTTAATGTTTTCGTGTACTCTTCTTCCTGCTCCTGACCCTGGGAAACACACAGGGACAGGAGAGGCCCCCGCCGGGGGCTCTGTCTGGCTCCTCCCTGGGTTAATCACATTTCACACATCCCCATTTCTGGCAGATGCAGCACCTGACCTCCCCTTTGTCCCCCTCTGGATGAAAGTGTGAGGCTCCGTAATTTCCCTCAGGCACAAGAACAGTTTGCTTTCCTGCTGGAGGTGAAACTGACTCCCTGAGAAGACACAGCTGGGCTTTTATCTAGCCTTCAGCCAGTGTGCAGCGGCTGATCTCTTTCACTTTGCATGAAAATAAGGCTGAGGTTGGAGCTGCTTCATTTGGCTCTTCACAAAGTCGGGGGCAGGGGTGGGGGTGCCATGAACCTCGGGGGCTTGGTTCACAGTGCAGGAATTAGTCTGGGAATGGAGCCCGCTCCTTGGGAACGAGGTGGCAAGGCTCCCGACAGGGGCCGCGCTGTGTGGCTCAAGCCACAGCGGCAAATGAAACGTGCTTTGCAGGAGTGAAAGTGTTGGCACAGCTGTGAGAGCTGCACGAACTGCCTTCGGGGTAGGAGGTGGAAGGGACGAGTCTGTGACAGGAACTTGCAGAGCACAACCGATCAGGAGCTCGCTTACAAGGGCACCGCTCACCCTGGACAGCTCAGTGATTTATCTGAGAGGCATTTCTCTCCCTTCTTCCTTCCCACTGTTTTAAACACTCGGTAGGCTGGCTGACCCTTGCTCTCCCTGGGCTGGCCTGCTGTGAAGTCAGTAGCTGTTCTCTGTGGGACTGAAGTCAGCAGATCCATTAGGTTGACTAATGGTGATGGAAGGATCTGTGGCCATTGGGTTAGGGTGACATTTATATTTGGACACCCTATTATTACTGGCAGGCCCCTGGGTTGCTTGCAAAATGTTCTGGGAGCTGGGGCTGTGGAACACCTCCCCGGGAGGGTGGCAGGGGTGAGAGGCGAACCACGACAGGGAATGAGCCCAAGTGGCAGCGTTGCACTGGAGCCGGTGCCGAGCGGCAGCCGCTTACGGGCGCCTGGCAGTGGAAGGCCGCGTCCTAAGGTGTTCTGCCGACATCCACCAGAGCAGCTGGCGCCTGGAGGAAGGCAGATGGTGCTGGATCCCCCAAGTGTCGCTGTCTAGCAAGATGCCATGTCCACTGATTAAAAATAATTAAACATTCCTTCCTCCAGTGAAGGAGACTGGCAAGCATGCCAGGCGGGGAGGTTGACGATGGCATTACGTGGAAAGACATGGCAGCGGCCGGGGGGGCGCTCAGGGTAGCAGGTGCGCCTGGCTTGGAGAAGGTGGAGTGGGAGTGGGGCACCAGTTTAGCAGTGACAGCAGGAAGAGTTTAGTGAGAATGCATATGCATGAGGGCTGCACGAACGGGATCCTATTGGATGACTTTCTCCCGCTCAGCTAGTTGATGGAGAACATTTGCTAATTTCTAAATGGAAATAGCAAATTTTCTGTTCATGACCTAATCAATATGCCCTGATCACCTGGTATGGGTCTCTGGGCCACGTGCTACGGACAGGACATACTAATAGATGATGGTGTCCCTCTCCTCCTTATCCTTACTTTAACCGAATTTACTCATTTGGTTTCTCCATATATGTTTTTTCTTCTGCAGTAAGAGAGGCCTGGAAAGTTTGACAAAAGGGTCAATGATTCAGTTGTATTCTCGTGAATGAGACAATTTTGAAAATCTACGCAGGCTCATAAATATCCCTATCCTGCTGCCTACCGGCACCACATCTCATCCCCGTGCGGGCCCTTTCCCTGCCGCGGGTAGGTCCTGAAATGTTCTCGGGCATCTACTGAAAAGGCAGGTCAGTTTATTGTGCATTTGTCAATTGTTTTGAATTTATAAATGGCCGACTCGTTTTCCCAAGTTTCTAAGACATGGGAGAGATTTCCATTTGGACTGAAGGAATTTGATTTCAGGCCAACAGACATGTTCTAAGTTTCTGTTATCTCCGAAAGGAGCTCTTCCTCTTACATATTTGTATTTGAAGTGATCGGTATTTATTTAGTAAACATCTATTGTATTAGCACTACATGCCACTCCACGGGGTTGCGGGGGTGGGGGGCCTTGCAATTGCAAGAACAATGCAACATGTATATGGACGAGAGAATAAATTCTTGCCAAACCAACATCACTTAGTTGGGGGGAAATTGAGGAGTTTGGGATTGGCGTGATCACAATCTGTGAGTGTAACTTTGGGAAGTGAGATATAAGCGGCCTCTTGAAATCTGGGGTTGCACACGTATTTGTGGTGAAGAATAGGAGAGTTTCCCAAGAAAGATTTCAGCAAAGGCAGAAAGAAAGGAATGAGTAAACCGGAAGTTCGACTTGGCTGATGGAGGGAGCACACATTTGTTGAAGGAGACCGGGGACAGAGTACTTCCCTGAGTATTCCTCAAATAAGGACAAGTATCTTCCCAATAAGGCATTCCTACAGCGTTCTCTAAAGACCGAGGGAGAGATGCTGGAATGGTGGAATCTCAGAATTCCCTTGAGGTGGACCCTTTGGCTTTTTCAGCGCCCATTTTCTACAGTTTCCCAGCATGATTCCTACTTCACAGTTATTTGGAAAACTAAAACCTACATTTCTCCAAGTCCTTTGCAGCTAAGTTTTACGTATACTCTAACTAGTGCCGAATAGATGTCCTCTTGAGGGACTTAGAAGTGGAGATGAGCTCTGTGAGGCAGCAGATGCCAGAGGTGAGAGCCAATCAGCAGGGAAGCCCAATGACAGGGGTGTCTGGTCCTTTAAGGAAGCCAGGTGAGAAGTTCTAGAGTTACTACCAAGTAGCTAAGCAGCAAGTGCCAAGCAGGCAGGTTTGGCAGCAGTGGTGTTTCTCTAGAACTCTAGGACAGTTCTAGAACTGTCCTTAGTGATTAGATGTTTTTCTAAGCTGCTCTATTCCCGGTGGTAAATCTTCTAAGCCTGGATTTCTGGTTTTACTTGAGATTTTATAAGCTATCTGATACCTTTTACTAAAACATTCTCTTAAACCTTAAATTAGGTCATTGTTGCCCACAAATAAGAAGACTGATTATTATAGTTTCCTTATGAATGCCCCTTCTACGTGGTTCTAGCTAAATGAAGAAATGGTAAGGTATATGTAAGTGACCCCTGTGATACCCCACTCTGCCTTGGACACAACTGATGAAATCAGAGGAGGACACCTGACCCAAAGGGTGAATTGATTGGTTGACTAGTAGTTGAAGGGGTGGCCTTAAAAGAGACATTTGCCCAATGGGGCCAATCATTACAAACTGGACCAACCAGATCCTCTTTATCAAGAGTTTGAACTGCAAATATGCAAAAAGTCAGTAGACAGAGAGGAAAGAAAACATAAAAGACTTACGGAAAAGAATGTAGCCATGTGTAACAAGAAACTGAAAGCACACACGGAACATGCTTTTTGCTTAGCAGTAGCAAGATTAGTAAAATAATGTTAATGGTTTTAAGAGCATGTCAAACGTGGGGCCTGCTATACCTAACCTTCCCTTCTAGATGACTCTACCCCACCCATCCCCTCCTGCCTCAGGAAGCCCGGTTAGTCCATTCTTTGTTCAGAGACAGCCACGAAATTGGACTGGGGAGGCAGCGGTGGGGTTGGGGGGAGCGCTGAAGAGGGGATGGGGTAAGGGAGGCTGCTTTTCCAGCCGGACAGGATCTCTGAGCCCATGACCATAGCCAGAATGAGGCCGATTTGCAGGAGGGATCCTGAGTGACTGCCCAGCCTCCCATCTCCTCTGGCTCAGCAAGATCCGCTCCATGATGCTTTCTGACTACCTGCTGGTTTAGCTTTTTACGTTTTTTTTTGGTTTCCTTCCTTCCTTCTTTCCTTCCTTCCTTCCTTCCTTCCTTCCTTCCTTCCTGGCTACCCATTTGTGATTCTCGCCCTGTTACCATGAAAATACCTGAGGTTCTGCTCCCACTTCACCTGCAGCACTTAAGATACCTTGAGAGTCTATATCTTACATCCTAATGAGCCCAGATAACACGGTACGTTCAACGTGAAAAAAAAAAAAAAGACCATTGTTCTTCTGCCTTGCTCTCTTAGAGATTTCCGAAGTGGGAAAAGAACAAAGGAGGACATCCTTGACTCGGATGTAAGAAAACCTGAAATGATTTGATTTTAATTCTTTTGCATTTAAATGCAGGGGAATAACCTCTGAAAACAGACTGTTGTCCAACTTATATGTGGGCCACCCCCCGAGTTACACTTTAAATGTAGTGCTTGATTACCACGCCTCCCGAATAAGAGCTCACAACCAACATTATCATCAACAGAAGCCACGCTAGCAGATCTCGACACAAGAGGAGTAATATACCCCCAAATTAAACTATTTTGGCCTCTTTGAAAGTCAAACCATTTTTGGAAAGTGCTTTCTGAAGCCTCTTTCTGAAGTCATTATTATTATGACTGGTACTAATTTATACATATAAAATGCATTCTGCCTTATTGTATTCTGAAAATTGCATTTCAGAATAATTTTACCCACCTGGAGAGAAGCACAACAGCTATTCCAGAATGCCGGGCAATGTCTCCGGCCTGGCAACGAACAGAGGAAATGGCTGTAAATAAGCCATTTACAACAGAGAGGTGGAACGTTCGTTCTTTCGAAAGGGAGTTTGGCTTTGATAGGTGGTTCCACCTCTCTGGGGGGATTATGTTTCTTACCCCCAGCTGTCATTCATGCTGGCCTTGTTGGGTACAGAAAGACACCCATCAGTGATTTTTCACTTTGACTGAACAGTCAAATCTCCTGGGCAATTTTATAAAATATCTATGCCCAGGTCTCCGTCTGCCCAACTGGAACTGTCTCTGCATGTAACCAGGCCTTCAGGACTTGAAACTTCATAGATTACTCCAATGGACATCTAAATTGAAGAACCACCGATCTACAACATTGATTTTCAAATTTTGGTTTCCATCATAATCACCGGGGAAGATCCTACCCATCTTTACTGAGTCACACGATTCTGATGCACACTAAAATTGGCAAACCATAGATTTACGCAGAAAGAACATGGTTCCTTCTGCCTCAATGCTTCTGCTCCCCTCTCTCCCCAATATCTCACTCCAGTCCTGGCAATAGCTACCATTTTGTATCCTGGTTAGAATGGCAATAATGTTAATTGGAGTGATGACATATCCAACTAATCAGTCATCATGAGAATGTTCTCGGCAGAGTGCAGAGCCCTGAAGGAATGGACAAAAGATGGGTAAATGTTGCAGATAATAAGAGAATTCTGATACTCTGCGCTCCGGACCTGATTGGATTCATAACACACCCAGCAATCACTGTTCTCCATAATCAAGCACAGAGTCATGGCTCTTGTTCTCTTTGCAAAAATAGAAAGAGAAATACTTGTTATTTATTAAGGATTTACTCCCATACTAGCATTTTTTTTTCTCCCATACCAGTATTATCTCATTCTATTCTTACCATAATCTCATGAGGCGTGTCTAACTATTTTCAGGACCCAGATGAGAAATCGGAATTTCAGAGAAAGCCAACATGTGTCTGAGGGCCTCTAACTGGTGAAAGCCTCATTGAAGATCAGACTTCTGGCCCCTGGACCAAGGCTGGTCTCTCAGCTTTCACAGTATCTTGCATCTGGCTGATGTTATAAACAGAGAAGAAATCTGGGTTCAAGTTTTTGAAGAGCTGCCCTGCAGAGGAAGCAGATCTAGGCTGTGTTGCTCCAGAGAATAGAATATGGCTCCGTAGGTAGAAGTCAAGAGGGCCATATTTCACCTTAGTCTATTATAATTAATATCAATTAAAGTGCTACCGATTGCTATTTCTTGAACACTTTGTGTTCAGCACTGAATTTTAAATTAGTGCATCTCATCTGAGAGTCACAACAACCCTGTGGTGCCAAAGTTACTGTTATTAACCTGATTTTGTAGGTCAGGGAACTGAGTCTCAGAGAAATTACAGAAATCATAGAACCTACACTGGTGGCTATAGTGATAGAATGGGAAAGGGAAAGGGGCTTGATTCAAGATCCTCAGGTCTTTCAGGACGTGAAGTCAGAGTTACGACCAGTGTCCTCGTTCCTCATTGCTAAGTTAGACATTTCTAACAAGAAGACTGTCAAATAATGGGCTGAACTACTTTGTGAAATCATGAGCTTCCTGTCAGTCCCTGGAAATGCTTGAGTGAAGATGAATGACTATTGGCTACTCTGGCTTCACTTCCTTGCTGACTTCCCGAATGCAGGTGACGGACCCGGAGTGGAGTGTCTTCCTCAAGAATTTGAACTTCATACCAAGAATGAGTTAATGTCTCTAAAATGCATAAGTTTGGTTGCCGTAGGTCCTTTCTTCCAATTACCATATTGGCTGAGTATTCCTGTAGTAGATTTTTCCTTTTTAAATTCAGGTAGCCCAAAGGGATTTCTGTTTGAATCAGTCCGTGGGAGTATGGATCTCATGAAAGACAGAACTTGAAACTAAATATAAACACGGTAGACCTTCCCAATGCCCAAATCAGTGTTTGCCAGCTCATAGTGGTGTTAGTGCTATCTGCTATTCTGGTAACAATTTCTGCCACCCTAAACATTGGGATCAATCCTTGTAATAAAACCCTCCCGACTTTGGCGATCAGTCCAATACACAGGTGTAGGGTGAGCAGTCTTTCACTAAGAACTGTGAACAGCACTCTTGGCTTCAGTTGAGAGATTATAATCCCATGGTGGCTTCCAGCCATATTCTCTGTCATGTGGAGAAAGTCTGGCCACAATGAGCTGCACTTGCAGAGGAGCAGAAGTGAAAGACGGTTGGAGATGGATGGAGGGTGAGAGAGGAACAGACAGGGAGGGGAAGAAGCTGAGAGCACTGACTCCCTTGGAGGAGAAGACTGCCCAGCCAGAGAGGAAGGTCCCTGCAGAATCGGCTCCCGGGTGCCCTCCCCACTTTCTGACCTGACACCCGCACTCCAGTGCCTTCTCCCCAGGCCATCGAGTCCTTTTTACACCACGATCTTGTGTCTTGATGATCATGTCACTCTCACAAAAAAAACATTTTGCTTATGCTTCATACGGAGCAACGGAAGTTCCGGTTGCTTCCTTAGGAACCTGGAGCTTTGTGACCTGGAGGAGCTACCCCATTGATGGAGAGTCCAGCAGCGTTCAGGAAATTGAGCACGCAGAGCGTTCCAGGGAGGGTTACCTCCATTCACGTTCACACCAGACACACAGTATCATTCTGTGCACTGAGGAACAGGTAGAGCAGGAGACTTCAGGGTGGGACCTAAGGGGTAGAGAACCTATACCTGCCCTCCTCTCTCAACGTGCGTCTATATCTTCTTACGGCAGATGCTTCTAATCTGTTCACTCAGGGCTTTCCAAACTTTTCCAATATACACCTAAATGTACGGGAATGAGTGACTCTCAGTGGCTGCCTACGGTAAGATATTTTCCAAAACCCATGTTCGATTTAAAACATTCTTATGAATTTTCCCCTACGTAAAATATCTACATGTGCTTTATTATGATAAGAAGGTTCTTTTCTGAGGTGCCTGGGTGGCTCAGTCAGTTAAGCATCTGTCTTCAGCTCAGGTCATGATCCCAGGGGTCCGGGTTCGAGCCCCACATGGTTCTCCCTGCTCAGGGAGACCCTGCTTCCCCTCTCTCTCTGCCTGCCCCTCTGCCTACTTGTGCTCTCTCTCTTTGTCAAATAAATAAATAAGATCTTATTATGTTAAATGTTCTTTTTTGCTATTTTTGAGTAAAACTGTCTGTCAACGTCTATGTAATTTTTTATTTTTTTTGACCCCTGATAGGTCAAAACTTAACTTGGAGGGCGCCTGGGTGGCTCAGTTGGTTGAGTGACTGCCTTCAGCTCAGGTCATGATCCCGGAGTCCCAGGATCGAGTCCCACATTAGGCTCCCAGCTCCATGGGGAGTCTGCTTCTCCCTCTGACCTTCTCCCCTTTCATGCTCTCTTTCACTCTCTCTTTCAACTAAATAAATAAAATCTTAAAACAAACAAACAAACAGACAAACAAACCTTAACTTGGAGATAGCATGGCTACTGTTTAAGATACTATATCTTGCTGAATATTCTGTTAAAATGCTAAGTTTCTGGGGGAGGTGCAGTAATAAGCCCCTAACACCTTGGCCTAAATCTACTTTATTTTTTCTAAGGTAATTTTTGTGTTTGCCAAAATATAAAATATGTATCACTAAAAATATTAAATACTAAGAAAATCTCTAAACCCCTCTGCCATGGGTTTTTTCCTGGACAGTCTTATTGATTCTACTAAATACCTCTTGGAATGATTTCCCTTTAAATAGGGAAGCTACACATTCTGGGCAGTCCTGAATTATGTTTTATCCCTGTGTAGATGATTATCATTGTTTCACTCCAAAATATCCTGATTTGGATGTAAAATGACATGGTCACTGTACCTCCCTAGGGGCTACCGCTCTCTGTCTTTATTTTCTTGCAATCACCTCCATGTGTTTAAATTTATGGTTATGCCCTTGTTTCTTGATACTGCATCTAATTCAGGCATTTCCCACTGACTTCCTGCTCTCATGATTAAGTATTTTGCTCACATATACCCCCATCTCTTCTCCTTACTTCCTCTGAATAAATACATTGCTCTTTAGTTCCTCTGTTCATTACCTTTGTAACTCTATTTCTTGTTCCATTAATTATAGATCATTTCTCTCGAGTTTCTAGTTTATAGGATAAAGATATTAGCCCTTCCACCCCTTTCTTTTCCTGTCTTCTCTCTTTCACCCAAGTTCTGAGCTTTGACCTTTACAATGTTAAAGTTGACAGCATTTATATTCTGTACTATAACCAAAAATTAATCCTGTGTACAATCAATAGGATGACTCTGAATGTTGATCAGTTGGTAGCATTTATGCTCTTATGTTCATGTATTTATTCACTAGTAAATAATAAAGCAATGTGCTGTCACTTCAGGCTTTTTTTCATATAACTTTTTGTCCCTTTTAGAATTTCCTCTCTTTTATTCTCTGCCCTTATCTGAATTTACTTTTAAATTCTTTTCTTTCTTTCTTTCTTTCTTTCTTTCTTTCTTTCTTTCTTTCTTTCTTTCTTTCTTTCTTTCTTTCTTTCTTTCTTTCTTTCCTTCCTTCCTTCCTTCCTTCCTTCCTTCCTTCCTTCCTTCCTTCCTTCCTTCCTTCCTTCCTTCCTTTTTCTTTCTTCCTCTCTCCCTCCCTCCCTCTCTCTCTCTCTTTCTTTCTCTCTCTCTCTCTCTAGTTCTTTTCCTTCCTTCCTTCCTTCCTTCCTTCCTTCCTTCCTTCCTTCCTTCCAAAATTTATTTCTTTGAGAGAGAGAGAGAGAGTGAGGCACATGTATAATGGAGGGAGGGGCAGAGGGAGAGAATCTCAAGCAGACTCCCCACTGAATGTGGAGCCCGAGGAGGGGTTTGATCCCATGACTCTGAGATCATGACCTGAGCTGAAATCAAGTCAGCTGCTTGAACGACTAAGCCACCCAGGAGCCCCCTAAATTCTTTAGTGTCTCCATTGTACCATCTGTTCTCTGAAATCATCCCTTTCCTCCAAGCTCTCCCTTCTGGAATCATCCATCCCCTTGCTCCACTCTGAACTTAGTGCTCACTCCAGATCTACTATAAAGTCATCATCCTGAGATTTGCTTTCCTAGCTCTTCTGGCTTCTATGCACCATTCCTTGGATACCACATCTCCCTCCTTCTTGGTTTATGCTCTTCTTGTAGTGGGCCTTATTATGGCTACACAAACAGTTCATTCACCTCTATAGGGTAGGGACTATGCAGTCTGAGAGGAATTTCCCTCAATCCCAGTTTGAGAGGTTGGCCTTGACTGGTTTAAACCAATCAGGGTAATCCCATCCCTTTTGACCACAGTGATAGTCTCAGGAGGTGCAGGCCAAATCTCCAGGCTCCTGGAATGCCCTGCCTGATAAGAGTGTCTCTGGCCACTAGACAGTCTAACAACGTGATTTATGATTTATGATGGGGGTTTGGGCAATGTAGCATCAATTCCCACCTCTGAAGGGACTAGAAATCGGCCTGACCTCTGGAAGGGCTGGAGAATAAAGGTCAACCATGTAGGCAATATGTGGTCAAGCCCAATAAAATCTCTGGACATCAAAGGCTTGGATGAGCTTCTCTGATTGGCAATACTCTGTATTGTCACATATTGTAGCCAGAAAGAATGAACACTTGTCATAAGTCCACAGGGAGAGGATGACTGGAAGCTCCATGTCTGTCTGAAACTCCCCCGGACTCTGCCCTATTCATTTCTTCCCCTGGCTGGTCTTAATTTGGATCCTTTCCTTGTTTTAAACGTAATAAATGGTAAACATGAGCATTACAGCTCATGTGAGTTCTTTCAGTGAGTTCTGCGAGTCCTTCTAGTGATTATGGAAACTGAGGGATTTTGAGAATCCCCCAAATTGGCCTCTGGTATCAGAAGTGAGGGCAGTCTGAGGGACTGACTAACTTCCCAGGGGGCTAAAGTGCAGGTGGGATTAGAGGCGAGGACAGTCCTGGGGACCAGGCCTCCCCATTCTCTCTGAGTTCTAACCTAATCAGGTTGTGTCCCCCTGGACGCCAAGGTGACCTAATCAGTGTGAAGCTTACGATTTTGGTAGAATGTTTGAAGCAAGTCACTCTTCCTCTTCCCCTGAACATTACTGAAGTAGCCTGTAGCCATCAAGGCTTACTGTAGGCAACTCACAGCCCCGAGAGAAGCCAACCTCAGGATACAGCCAGGGAGGGCAGACTGAAAAACCATGGGGAAGCACAGTGAGAAATCTGAATGAAGGCATGAACCTCAAGTTTCCTCTGCTTCCAATCTTCTCAGTTATATAAAGCAGTGAATCAGCTTTATTACTTTATATCAGTTTGTCTTGAGTTTTCTGTTATCCTTGAGAGCATCCTGACAAATCATGAATTCGACTCATTTCCATCCTGAAATAATTTCCTAAGAAAGGGTACAAATGGGGTGAACTTTTTTTCTGTCTTGGAATGTTTTTTTACTTATTCAAGAAAAATGTATAGAAAACTTACTTTGTGCCATAGTTTTTTTTGAAAGTGCTTTTATGAAAACTAATTCCTTTTAGCAACACTGATATAGAGGGCTACTATGATCTCCTTTTGACAGTGAAGGAAACTGAGGCACAGAGAGGTTAAGTTATTTTCCCAAAAGCACACAGTTATTCATAGTAATCAAATTTGAGCACAGCAGGTGGCTCCAGAGTCAGCGCTCATTTTGTCACCCTTCTGAGCCACTGCTCAATGGCTAAGATGCCTTTACTTTTTGCTTTTGCCCTAAATCCAATGTCACTGATGAAAAGTCTGATGTCAGTCTGGTTGTTGTTCCTTTACCAATGTTACTTCTCTCTTCCAATCTCTATTCCTTTCCTATGAGTTGCTTTTAAGATATTCTCTTTATTGTTAGTATTCTGAAATTCCACAATAAATTGCTTAAGTATGGATCTCTTTTCCATTCACTTTGGTCATTATTTACAAAGTCTTTTGAGTTGGAAGATTCATATCCCTCTTCAATTGTGGGACATTGTTTTTGTTCTTTTCATTGAAAATGCTTTGCCCTCACTGTCTCTCACATTTTCTAGAATTCTCATTAATCACATGTTGGATCTACCATGACTCTTATCTTTTATCATATTGTCTCTTTGTCTTTTCTTTTCTATTTGAATTTTTTTATTATGTTCAGTTAGCCAGTATATAGTACCTCATAAGATTTTTGTTGTAGTGTTCAATGATTCATTAACTGCATATAGCACTCAATGCTCATCCCAACACATGCCTTTTTCATTTATTTTAAGCCCAGAAATACTGTATGAGCACATTACATCTGAATGAGGGACACAGAAATTAGAGAAGTAAGCAAATAAATAATCTGATTTCAGATAGGGAAAATTATATAAAGAAAATAAAGCACAATATTTGGGGTCACTGGTATTTTTGTTTTACCAACTGTGAGATTTCCTATACCTTATCTATTGCTGTATGGACTTTTTACTTTGATAATCATAGTTTAGTTTCCAAAAGTTTCCTATTTCTGTTTTATAAAAATAATGATCTCTTGAATATCATGATGTCAATTCTCTAAGGATAACAATAAAGATACCGTGAAACCTCTTTTTAATTCCTAAATTATCTCCACTTACTCTATTTTTCTCCCTTCTTATTTTTCTTATCATGGTACTTCTCTTTCATATTTCTAGCTTTTCTTAAATGTCTTGACTTTCCACTTATTTTTTATAATGAGGCTGCAGAGAGGCTGCCTGGGATTGTCAACTGGCAGGCCGCAGTATAAAATAAGCACGAGTGCTAGGATGCCCGAGAATTTTTATCTGGGACTCTGGGACTTATGCTATACATGTTGTCTTTTCAAATAATGTGTTCAGTTTATTTCAAGAATATCCCTCCAGTTTAATGATGACTGAGATAAAATCTTGTGGCTTTGAATCATCCTGTGTCCATGGTGAGGGAGGGACGTCAGAGGTGGTTCCGTTCCAAATTAAGCCCCATTCTCTACCTCTCTTTTCACTCCTGCCCTCAACTGTAATGACTACCTTTGCACATCAGGCCTCATAAGGATTCTCCTTGGCAAGTGGACTGCCTCTTTGCTGTGCCTCTGACATTAGCAACCACAGCTGCTTCTGCTCTGTTTCAAAGTTTCCAGCTACTAGACCGCTTGAAAAATCTCTCATTTTTTATGGCCTCCCACTTCTGTTATTTTTTCCTTGACCATACGTATATTGGGATTTTAGAAGTGATAGGATAAAGATATATCTGCTCAGCTTAACATCAAATTCTCATAAATATTTTTAGAAGGTGGTATTCCAAGGGTAGGTTTTATGAGTACGGGAATATGAGGGAATAGTCCTGGGAGAGGAGCTTTTGTTGAAAAAAAGCGTAGAAAGTCAGATCTGAAGAAAGACTTCCTGGGAGGGAGAAGTTGGTTTTAAGGGGTTTTGTGGTTTTCAAGGAGCCAATTGTTTTGCACTGAACTGTGTCCCTCCAAGTTTGTATGTTACTCCCAATGTGACTATATCTGGAGAAAAGGTTTTTAGGAAGTAATTAAGGTTAAAGAGGCTATCAAGGGGGTAGTAATCTCAAAGGACTATAGCTGAAGAAGAAGAAGGAGGAGAGGAGGAGAAGGGCAAGAAGAGAAGGGGGAGGAAGAACTGGAAGGACTCTTTCTCCACAATGTACAGATGCAGTGAGAAGGTATCTATCTGCAAGCCAAGAGGCGAGCCCTCACCAGGGACCCAGTCAGGTAGCACCTTGATCTTGGATGTTTCATCCTTCAGAACCATAAGAAAATAAATTTCTGTTGCTTAAGCCACCAGACTCTGATATTTTGTTATGGTAGCCTGAGGTGATGCATACACCAATGATTAGCACAAAGTTCCAAGGAGAAGGCATAAGAGAGGTTGTTGACATGTTTATTGAGGTTCAAGGTACTCTTAATGAAAGCACTGAATTTGAGCCAAGAGACCTGCTGAACAAAATTCTGGCTCTGCTATTAACCTGAATGACTTGGGCAATCACTTTATCCACTTCGCCATAATTTTCTAATCTATAGAGTGAAGCTAATAATTCATATCTCCTGAGCCCTGGCATGAGTATTAAATATTATATTTTACCATAATTATTTATTGTGCCTAATTATTTATTCACAGTTGGTTTCCTTGACTGATCCATAACAGTCTTGGCAGTTGAGTCTATGAGCTAGGAAGGACAGACAACCATTAATGAGCGTGGCCAGCATGATGCTTAGCGCTCGGTAGGTGCTCACTAATTCAAATGTAAAGTCTGTGTGTAACTGGGTGGTCAGAAAAGTCTGTGGCTTTATGATGGTGATTTTCCCCTAGGAAAGCTCAGGGAGATCATAGAAGCAACCATTCTTTGGAAGATCTGAAATTCCTGTCACTGTTTTGCCCTTGGCCAGTCCAAGACAGGACCCTTGGCATCACCACTGTTTGTTGTCCTAACAGCCTTCTGTATTCCTGGGAACTCTGGTCTCTATCTAATATTTAGCATTTTTAATCAAAGTGATCTAGTTAACATTTATGTCCTCCTTTCTAGGCTGAGATCTTCTCAAGGGTGTGGACTATATCTGAATTATTTTTATTCCCAGCATGTAGCACCATTGCCCATCAAGCAGTAGGCACTCAACATGTATTTGTTTCACTGGGAATTCTTATCTGGGAGACATCAGGACTTTGGCTTTCAGCTGTTTCCTCTTTGGAACTGTTTGAGGTCCATCCATGCTCATCTATCTTCCTGCATATGTCTTGGACAATGGGTCTCATTTCTAGTTGCATTGACTTAAATGAGATCAGACTGTGTGACTCTAGGGCCACGTTACTGCCATTTTCGACTTTATATTTGTTGTGAATTATGGCACAGTGGGGGATTCTGTTGAGACTGTTGAAGAAGCTATATGTGTCATGTGTGGCAGCATCTGGTCCCATTGCTGTAGACCACATTGAACACAACTGCTATGTGATTGACCTTTAATCTGAGTCTGGAGATGAAAGCTATGTTGACACTATGCTTTGTCAGCTATTCTCCCAAAGAACATCCTGGCCTATTGCTACTATTTTCTACTTTGAATATAACACATAATCTGTCATTGTTCTCTAAAGGAAGTGAGAGCAGAAACAATATTCAAGTCTTTATTTCTAACAGCTATATTGGAACTTTTTAGTGTTAAGTGATACATAATGTTAGTTTCTTAGATAATAGAGCATGACACTTTATGGAGTCTGCAAGCTGGTTTAGAATTGACAAGTTTGTCTCTGGTGTTTATGATTTTAGAACATTGCAGACAACTGTAATAAACCAACTCTTTAATTTGTATCCTTTTGTTCATCAAACATTAATAAAGACCCTTCTCTGTCAGGTAAAGTGTCAACTTTTGACCTTCTGAAACTTATCTTTCAGCTGAGTTAAAGTTAAAGCTCACCTTTTAGCTGATGATATTCTCAAGCCATTAAGCAGAAAAAAAAAATAGTACAACATGTGGCTACTTTTTTTTTTTTTTTTCATGTGGCTACTTTTAACATAAGCTCTCAGGTTATTTTCTGGGTAGTAATACTAATATATTGCATTGAAGTATATTTGTATAAGTATATTCATATCTATATCTATATATCTAATACTAATATCTCAAAAAGTGCATGGTGTTTTTTTGATTAATAAAGTACTTAAGCACATTTTTTTTTTTTACTAACCTGATCTTCAGAACTCTGAGAGGCATTCAGGATACTTAGCATTTCCATATGACTAAAATAGGTTTCAGAGTAGATAATAGATTGCCCAAGGGTATAGCACCAACAAGTGGCAGAGCTGGGTGAAGTCGATTATTAAGGTGGTCTTTGTTTTACTTGATGCCTTTGCCCTCAAACAGGTGATGGTTTAGATGTTATTTAAGACACACACACCCACACTAATCAGTTGAACACTGCTTGGCAGTGTATAATTACATGCCCATTATAAAAAAAAAAAATGCAATGTGTTCAGAGACAAGGCAAAGTGGTACTGGATGGAATAATCAAAGAGCTTCATGGAGACATGGTCGATCTTGAAGAAAATGCAGACTTAAGGGTGAGGAAATAAAATAGGTTCACTATTGAGAAGCGAATGTACAGTCTTGAATATCAGGCTGAGAACCATAGAGCTTTATTTTGTAATTAGCAGTGATACAGTAAAGGTATTTGAATGGGTAAGAAGCTTGGCACAATAAATAGCTTCTCCGTGACAATTTGTAGAAAGGATCAGTGTAGGAAGATTGTGGAGATTTTTGAGTTTTGTTGTATTGGAGAGTAGTGACAATGTTGTGCTGTCGAGTGCTTAATCTTTTCTATCTTCCTTTGATCCACAACTGGGACCATTTGGGGCCTGCTCTGTCTGCTGAGCCCTGGCTGGCTCTGGTGAAAGGCTGTGTTTGGGTCTCTACCCTTCAAGTGTCCTCATTCCTGGTCAGTGAACCAGAGTGAGCCTGTGTCTGCCTGAAATATGACTGTGCCATGGACTTTGTCTATAAATACCAAGACAGCTCAAGTCTCAGTATCTTGATGAGCTGCTCTAAGCATCCAGGCTAATTTACTAGCTGATAGATTCTTAATCTATCACTACTGACAAATATGACAAGTACACAAGCCTTGAACATATTTTTGGTAGATCTTATTAAAATGAATCCTAGCAGGATCTTTTTAAAATTTAATATTGCAGGATTTCCCCAGTATTACTTCAGTCAGCTTAATTTTCTTTTTTCTTCTTAAAGATAACAATCCAATATTCTCAAACACGGGGGGCATCTGTGTTGCACTGATTTGCTAAAGAAAAATGTGAGCATAAATCTAAGTAATCCCTGTCAGTTCTTCTTGGAAGCCTTAGTTGGCAGAGTTTTTGTACCGTAAAGGAGATGTGGCAAGGAGAGGGGCCCTCACGTAAACAATTCCACTCTCACAATCTGGGGTGATGAGTGTTGAACTTGACCCATGTACGGCCTGTTGGTTTACATGGGGAGGGACAGTGGTAATAGAGGACCACGGATAGTTGCGTCATGGGGTAATAGTGCTATCAGACTGGATTTTAGAAATCACTCCAGGTTGTATGGATGAGGAAATAGTGGTAACAGGAAAGGGGTCCTGGAAGCAGGAGACCAGTTAGGGGCTGTATTTGTTAGGTTTCTCCAGAGAGACAGAACCAATAGGATGTGTGTGTGTATGTGTGTGTGTGTGCACACCCACGCACACCTGTGGGTGCATGTGTGCAGGTGAGACTGGCAAACTAGAGACCCAGGGAAGAGTTGAGGTTGCTGAGGAGTCCAAAGGCAGTCTGAAGACAGAATACCTTCATTGGGGGACTTCAGTCTTTTTTCTCTTAAGGCCTTCAACTGATTGGTCTACTCACACTAATGGAGGTTAACCTGTTTAACCAAAGCGTACTGACATAAATGTTAACCTCATCTAAAAAAATACCTTCACAGCAGCATCCGGACTGATGTTCAACCAAACAACTGGGTACCACAGCCTACCTATATTGACACAAAGAATTAACCACCAGAAGAGCCAGTGAAATTTTGTCCTCCAGGTAGGAGAAGAATCGTGCCAGAATTAGTTGGGTGAACTTGTTGAGCAATTGGATGAAAGTTGGGAGAAAGCAGTCTGAGCATCTGGGGAATGGATCCCTAAAACAGACAATTTCCTGCCAATTTATCCATAGAGATGATCCAGCATCCCTGCCCCCTTCCTCCGTTCCCTTATTCTGTCCATTTATTGAGCAATAATGTGGTAGGCAGTCTGCTGGGAACTGGAGACACAGGTTGATGGAACACACTGCTTACCTTAAAGGGTGTTGCAGTCTCTTCATAGCTCTTCATTGCAGCTTTGCAGATCACACTAAGAGACACTTCGCACATTTAACCATTCTTCATGCCATGCAGGACTTTCCTGGAAATGAGGGCAAGCACACATGGTGAAACAACAACAGCAACCACAAAACCACACAAACAAACCAAAAGCAACTCAACTTTGTTTCTGCTGCTTCCAGTACCTTTTTATATTTCCAGTGAGGGTAGAGCCTGCTTTGCTTTACTCTTAGCAGGATGGTCACAGACTCATTAGTTGTGCAGAAAAGACCTACCGTGGGGGGTCTGACCCACTTATGCCTCCTCATTCCTGTTGAAAAAATAGGCTTACTCACTGAAACAAGGGTCACGATGTAGGGTTCTATGCATTTTCTATAAGAAATGGAACCTCCACAAACTCTTTTGTCCTCATCCCTAAGAGGCTTGCGGAAGTTGCAATCAGAATGACAAGAATAGGAGCTAAGGAAAAAAAAGCTTCTTCGGGGAAAGATATACTTTAAAACGTTTAGTATAATGTTATATGGGATTCCACATCTGGTTTTTCCACATTTATCATACCAATAAAACATGCACCTGTTAGTTTTTCATCACAAGTCATATTTCTCATCTGTCTTGTTTGACCTTGTCACAAGGCATTTCCCTTTTAGCACTCACTTGGATTTTTGAAGTGCGTAGAAGTTGGAAGTGATTGCAAAGGAAGGCAATTTCTTTTGACATCTAGTATATGACCCATTTATCTCCTTACAGAATATAGGGAAAGCATTAGAGGGGAGCAATAGAGAATAAGAGATATTTGTATAAATATATAGGACTGCAGTTTCCTCTTGGGTCTGTCTTAGTGATCTTAGCCAAAAAATATGGTGTAATTGTGTGGATGTTTGGATCTGGGGATTTGGTATGCCTTCTGGGAGGGAGGGAGTAAGAGACAACTATTTTCTGATTCCTAGGTATAGGCCTTTTTAAATTCTGTTTTTCATTTTTATTATGGAAAATTTCAAACATATAGGAAAGTAGAGAGAAGAGTATAAAGTACCTCATGTACCCAACATCTAGCTTCAACAGTCATTAACAAAGGGATAAACTTATTTCATCTATACCCCTTTTCCTGCCCCAATCCCCTATGGAGTAGTTTAAAGCAAATCTTAAATATTTCATTTCATGTGGAAAAAAAAAATACACACACACACACACACACACACAGAGACATATACATATATACAAACACACACACACATGCCCTAAAAGATAAGTACTTTTTTAATAACAAGACTAAAATACTATCATCACACCTAAAACAGAATTCATTAATATCATTAAATATCTAGTAAACAAACAAACAAACAAAAACAAAAAAACAAAACAAAAAAGTATCAAATTTCCTTGGTTGCATCCTTTGTTCAAATCAGAATCCAAACAAAGTCCAGATACTGCATATAGTTCGTATTTCTTAAGTGTCTTTAAATCTATCCCTTAATTTTTTATCACCTTTTAATTTACATGTTGAAGGAACTGGGTCATTTGTCATGTAGAGCAACTCATACCCTTGATGGGTTGATTGAATCCTGTGATGTCACAGAACGTATTTCTCTGTCTCCCTACCAACCCCCAAATTATATTTCCTATAAAGTATAATCTGGAGGCTTGATCAGATTTGGGTGAGAGTTTATGACAGGAATATTTCATAAGTGGTATGGGGAATGATCTACCAGCATCGCATCAGGAGGCATATACTGTCTCCCCACCCCTCTTTGGGTGATGTTAAGATTGATTGATGTGTTTAGGTATTGTTAGGAAGGGTCCATTATTATCAAATTCCCTACTTAGCCACTGCCGAGCCCTAGATATATTTTCATTAGATATTCCAAAGTCGTCCAAAGTCTTTCATTCCTTCTTTGGTCAGGGGCAGACTCTGGTTGATTCCCAAATCTTTTTGATATGACAAGATTTTTTAACACAAAAATTAAGAGTTAAATGTTTGTAAAGGATGGAAACATATTCAACGCTGTCACACAGAAAGGGAAATTCAAGAGTATTGAGAGTTTCTTAAAGCAGTGATTTGACTTGCCAGGACTTCAGGGTAAATTCTAATAGTTGAATGTTAAATCCACAAATAAAACGAAAGACAAAAAAATGGGAAATAAGATGCCCACTGATAAGAGGAACACTTGAAAAATAGTTCTATGGCAAAATGCCAAGGAACATAGCTACTGAATTAAAAAGTTAGCAACTCAAAATGTCTAACTGGTAATTCAATTTCAAGGTGCTAGGTCAAATTAGAAAGCTGAACATAAAACTATTTTTACTGTTTTTTCTTTTGATCCAACACAGTTTGTGTCTGGATAACTCTAAAACAAAGACACATTTTTATTTTGGTTTAAAAAAATTAAAGGCTGAAATGTGTGTATTTAGATAGTGATATAATATTTAGATATGATATAAAAGTAAGCGTGATATACATGGCTTACTTTTTGCCTTTCTAAGTGATTTCAATAATTGTGGCTTGTAGACATATAGTACATCAGAGTGATTTCCCAAGGTTTATTCTCCTGACTTTGTAAATTTTCCTTTCAATGTGGCAGCTGTTTACAACATCTGTCTCTGTCAACTTTTGCTAAAATGGAACCAAACCTTATCTGAATGTTCTTCTTCTTACATGCAATTTATCAGATGTGGGACAGCCCTTTAGGTTGCTATTTAACATGTTTGACACTGGTGATCATCTCTGTAGTGTTAAGAAACTTGACTTTTCACTCTAATGTTGTGTAAGTTGGGGAAAGAGGGGGAAAGACAGAAGAGCTATTCAGTAACTTTGAAGCTGCATACATGTTAATTATCCATTTAATCTCCTCATATTTGGGTGGTTAGGTGTACATATGGATAACTTTTTATAAATACCACAAGATTTCCCCTCTTGTTGGATATTCAATACCAAGTGTTGAAGTCATCATAGAACCGTATTTGGGAAATATTGTTATAGTCATTTTGAAGACAGGGAAATTGAGACTAGCAGCGTGATCTGTGCAAGTTCAAACAGCTGACAAGGAGCAGAACCAGAATTTGAACCCAGACATCTGTCCAACTCATAGGCTGCCCTTTTCCCCTATGTCATCTGCCAGCTAGCCATGTCCAAAAAGGGGGTGACAAGCAAACTAGATCAATTTTCAGAAAAATGTGCTCTGTTAATCATTTAGTATAGCTTTTATACTTACTGGATGTCTCCATAAGTTTTTTTCCTTTGTAAAGAATACACTGTCTAGGAGATAGGATCTGCCAAGAAGGTGCACACTGCCCGAATTGTGTCCTCATTGGAAATATTATAGAATGTAGAATTATATAAAATACGGGTAACTTGGTATGGTGTTAGGTGAAATGGAATTCTGTAAGCTCTGGCTCAAGCAAAAAGTCAATACTTTAAGAGCCAGGAATCCCCAAGGAGCGATGTGCTTGGAAACTCAATACAATAATAAGTAACTCAGTATCGTGTCCGTGAAAGATCCCTTACTGTCCACCCAAAAATGTTAATGGACTGCTCCTTGGTGACAGTCCTGCATCTTAAAATATCACATAAAAGATATCAGTGAGAGAATTTTTTTCTTCCTTGAAATTTACCGTACAGCCTTGATCAAGGCAAAAACTCTATGGCACTATCAAACAATTCTTTTGTTAGATGCTTTTGTTGTAAAATCAAAATTACATTGAGTCCACTCAGGATATGCATTTTTGTGTGAGGCTAATCACCACACACCTATAATTAAAAATTAAAAGAATAAACAAGAATGATACAGAGAGTAGATTGGTGGTTGCCAGAGGTGGGAGTTGGGGAGTAAGTGAAATAAGTGAGGGAGCAAAAAGGTACAAACTTCCGGTTATAAAATAACTTAGTCATAGAGATGTAATGTACAACATGGAGAGTATAGTTAATATGACTGTCTTGCATATTTGAAAGTCGGTAAGAGAATAAATCTTAACACAAGTAAAAAAAAATTATGTTGTACACCTGAAACTAATATAATGTTATATGTCAATAATACCTCAATAAAAAAATAAACAAAATAGGCTGGTTCTCCCTACACACAATACTTTGTTATTAAGTCAGCATATACGTGGTGATTATGAACATAGCCGGTGATAACAGACCCTTCGCATTTCATGGTTTTACCACGTGTTTGTGGAGTGCCTACTGTATGCTAGGTTCCTGCTGGGCCGTGGGCAAACAATGAGGGATAAGATAAACTGCTTTCTTGTCTCGGATCACATATTATTGGTGAAGACAGCCATATGAACAGTCAACTATAGTACTGTGTAATAAATGTTTGGACACTTTCAGAAGCACGTAACAGCCATCAAATGTAGACTGGGGCAGGAGTGAAGAGGGCGTTCTGACAAGGCTTGTAGGAGAGAGTGACACGAGTTACGAGAGAAAGAAATCTGGATTAGGTCAGATGAGAGTGTGAGGTTGGAAGGGGTAAGTAGGGGAAGCATGCATGTACCAGACAAGTTGAGCAGCGTCTGGGAAGGCCTAGAGGCTGGTGAGAGAATGGGAACAGTCAGGAAGGTGGGAAGGTCAAGAGGAAATACACAAGGCTGGCCTGGGAATGGTAAATGGAGAGATAATCAAGAAGAGCCTCGGAGACCACGTTCAGATGACTGGACTGACTGTGAGGACAGCTCAGGGTCAGTGAGTTGAGGGAAGTGAGGAGGAAAGTGAGGTGGCCCTCTTTGTGTTTCAGAAGGGCTATCTGGCTGCTGGGGTGACAATGGAGGGGGGCAGGTAGAACCATCTGGGAGGCTATGCAGCAATCCAGGTGAGAGATGATGGTAGCCTCACCTGGAGGACAGACAATGGTGAAGATAATGGGCAGAAATGGGCAGGTTTGGTAGTTGACAAGACAGGGTGCTCGTTTGGATGAGGGCAGTGAGAGAGAAGACAGAGTTCAGGTTCAGCCTGGTTCCGACTTGGGTGACTAAATGAGGCAGTGCAGCTAGAGATTAGATGAGTAACTGGTTTGCAGGGGAAGGTGATGAGTTCATTTCTGGATGTGTTAGGTTTGAAATACCAGCAAATCAATCGTCTTCATTTTCTAGTATTTTCTAAGGAATGAGCTGCAATGTCTCTGTGAAATAATTGGGATAGACAAATTCACCTGTCTATGTAGGAGCAATGGCATTCAGAAGTCATAAAAAGCTGACTTTCTGGGGCGCCTGGGTGGCTCAGTGGATTAAAGCCTCTGCCTTCGGCTCAGGTCATGATCTCAGGGTCCTGGGATCGAGCCCCGCATCGGGCTCTCTGCTCAGCGGGGAGCCTGCTTTCCCCTCTCTCTCTGCCTGCCTCTCTCCCTCACCACTCACAGAGTGATCTCTCTCTCTCTCTATCAAATAAATAAATAAATAAATAAATAAATAAATAAATAAAATCTTTTTAAAAAAAAGCTGACTTTCTGATGCTACTTTTTTACACTGCCACAGATACATATGTGGGCCCTCAGCATTCATGAAGAATTCATTCGAATGGTCCCTTTGATAATGCTAGATGGTTAAGAATTATAAAAATAGAAAAGCTGGATTGGCAGTGACCACTAAGGAATTACTGCTCCAGCAACCCACACCCCCTCTGCCTTTCTCCTTTCCAGGGAAGATCAAGTGTTTGATTAGGAAAGACCTGGAACTGTATTTAGGTGATTGTGACTCACTCCCTAGGACAAAAGAGACTGTGGGGCTCCCTGAAGACAGTGACTGGTGGGTTTATTTATTTTTTTAAATTTTTTATTTTTTAAAGATTTTATTTATTTGAGAGAGAGAGAGAGAATGAGTGGAGGGAAGGACAGAGGAAGAGGAAGAAGCAGACTCCCAGCTGAGCAGGGAGCCTGATGTGGAATCTGATCCTGGGACATGACCTGAGCCAAAGGCAGACACTTACCCGACTGAGACACCCAGGTGTCCTGTTTATTTTTTAAAACGGTTTTATTAAGATTTCATTCACATGTCATACAATTCACACATTAATTAATTAATTTTAAGCCTTTTGTTTTAATTCCAGTATAGTTAACATACCGTGTTATATTAGTTTCAGGTGTACAATACAGTGATTCAAAAATTCAATACATTACCCAGTATTCGTCACGTTAAGTGTACTCTTGATGCTCATCACCTGTATAACCCATCCCCCCGCTGACCTCTCCCCTGGTGACAACCCTTTGTTCTCTATAATTAAGAATCTGTTTCTTGGGGCGCCTGGGTGGATCAGTCTGTTAAACATCTGCCTTTAGCTCAGGTCATGATCCCTGGGTCCTGGGGATCAAGTCCCGCATTAGGCTCCTGCTCAGTGGAGACCTTGCTTCTCCCTCTCCCTCTGTGAGTGTGCTCTCTCTCTCTCATTCTCTCTCAAATAAATAAATAAAATCTGTATTTATTTTTTTTAAAGATTTTATTTATGTATTTGACAGAGAGAGAGAGAGATCACAAGTAGTCAGAGAGGCAGGCAGAGAGAGAGGGAAGCAGGCTCCCTGCTGAGCAGAGAGTTGGATGCGGGACTCGATCCCAGGACCCTGAGACCATGACCTGAGCCGAAGGCAGAGGCTTTAACTCACTGAGCCACCCAGATGCCCCAATAAATTAAATCTTTAAAAATATAATCTGTTTCTTGGTCTCTCTCTCTATCTCTCTTTCCCTCCTTTGTTCATTTGTTTCTTGAATATCCGTAAGCTATTTGTCGTTTTCTGACTGACTTAACTTAGCATTATACTTTCTATCTCCATTCATGTTATTGCGAATGGCAAGTTTTCATGCTTTTTTATGGCTGAATAATGTGTGTGTATATATACCACATCTTCCTTATCCATTCACCATTTGATGGACACTTGGGCTGCTTCCATAATTTGGCTGTTGTAGATAAGTCTGCTATAAACATTGGGGTGTTTGTATCCCTTTGAATTAGTATTTTTGTATTCTTTGAGTAAATATCTAGTTGTGCAATTGCTGAATTGTAGGGTAGTTCTGTTTTTAACTTTTTGAGGAACCTCCATACCGTTCTCCAGAGCTGCAGGACCAACAGTGTAAGTGGGTTTCCCTTTCTCCACAACCTCGCCAACACTTGCTGTCAGTTCACACATCTAAAGTGCACAATTCAATGTTATAGTCACAAGCATGTGCAATAATGATTGCAATCGCTTTTAGAACGTTTTCATTTCCTCAAGAACAAACCCCTGGGACGCCTGGGTGGCTCAATGGGTTAAGCAGCTGCCTCTGGCTCACGTCATGATCTCAGGGTCCTGAGTTCAAGCCCCATGTCGGGCTCCTTGCTCGGTGGGGAGCACCTTGTCAGGGCTCCTCTGCTTCTCCGTCTGCCTCTGCCTGCCTCTCTGCCTGCGTGTGTTCTCTCTCTCTCTTAACAAATAAAAAAAAAAAAAAAAATCAAACCCCTTATTCTTTAACTATCACCTCTTTATTGCCATTCTCCTCTAGCTCTAGGCAATCATTACTTTATTTTCCGTCTCTGTAGATTACCTGCTGTGGAATTCAAATGGATGGAATCTTGTGTTGCGAGATCTTTTGTGTCCGGCCTCTCACTAAGCATAATGTTTTCAAAGTTCATCTGCACTGCAGCAAGTATTGGTACTTTCTTTCTTTTTTTAATGGCTAAATAATATTCCATTGTATGCAGATAAACAACAAACATTTTGTTTATCAGTTTGTTGACAGATGTTTGGGTTGTTTCCACCCTTTGGCTATCATGACTAGTGCTGCTATAAACATCTTTGTATTAGTTACTGCTTTTCATTCATCTGTGTGCCTCCAGGCTTAGCATAAGAAAGAACGAACTTTTCTGCCACTGGTATCAACTCAGAGATCATCCCTAAAGGCAGCCACAGTCTGGCTCTCAGGCAGCCTTCAGATCCTAGGCACAATCGTGAGGCAGAAACTTATATTCTTGTTTCTCAATTCCTTCATGTATGTGTCCTTTGCTTGCCCCCCTTCCTGTTTCTTTCTGTACCCTACAAGTCAGAGGGAGTCTTACTTGCTTTTAAGAACTGCTCTTTAGGCTGCCCAAATGTCTGCCACTCCAGCCTGCTCTAGTCCCACACCACCAATCTTTAAGGGTGGCTGATAAATCCTCTTGGATGTGTGAATGAGGCCGCAGAAATTCTTTTGCTTTTTTACAGAGGGGCATTGGCCCGAATAAATCTCTTATTGTAAGAGGAGAGGTTTCTTTAAAATTTGAATTTGGGGAGCTTCTAAGTTTCTAGACTGTATTCAGAAACTCCCTTACTCTCTATCTCCCAACCCCCCTTCTTCCTGATCCTTGTTAAGTCTGAGACTTAAACCATGAGGCATTATTTGGCATGAATGCCTAAGTAAATTTTATTTAAGAAGTAAATACTCAGAAGTCATGATCAGTCAGATCATGAATCTGGGATTGCAACCAAAGTCTTTTACTATTTCAAATAATTAATAAAATGAGAATTGGACAATAATGGACCATGTGTTTGTGTACATGCCATTATGAAAGTCATGACATATGTCCCTTGGAGAATGTCCCATTTACCGAGGTGCCCATCAGCTTTGCCTGAATGTGAAGGAGGATTTAGCAGGATTCCTGAAAGCGTAATCTGTGTACCAACTGTATCCAGAATCACTTTGATTATCAATTTCAGGGGCCTCATTCCAGCTACTAAAGCAAAATCTCTTGGGGGATGTCCTTTGAGCAAGCTCCTCGGATGATTCTTATACACATTCAAGTAATCAGGGCCACTCAAAAATATCGAGGCTTCAATTATACACATGCTAGGTAAGTAGTGGTTACCATATTATTTTTCATCTAAACTTTCGAGAATAAAAGGAGGTACTATTTTTTTTTTTTAATTTTACTTATTTATTTGACAGAGAGAGAGGGGGAAGCAGGCTCCTTGCCAAGCAGAGAGCCCGATGCGGGGCTTGATCCCAGGACCTTGAGATCATGACCTGAGCCGAAGGCAGAGGCCTCAACCCACTGAGCCACCCAGGCGCCCCAAAAGGAGGTACTATTAATCATTACATAGAGAATGTAAACATAAACCAGTTCTACCCTGGTAAGCCAGAATGCAAAGTCACCTTGCAAATACAAAAATGGCACCCTTTCCAAGTGAGAACTTATCCTGCTGTCTTACTCTACCTCTCCAGTTCACCAGAGCCATATTCTCAAAGCTTATTTCCTGAGTCCACGCCTACAAGCTTCCTGCTTTTGCTGATTGCATGTCCCCCACATGCAGTCAGTGTCACTGTGGCAGTCATCAGTGCTACTCCCTGGTCCCGGGGCCTCCTCTCTTTTTGACGTAGACAAGGCTGAACTTTCAGTCTGCCTCGTCATGTTTGGGTGCAGTCCTGGATCGGGAATGGAGGAATATTGAGTCACCACGGGAAATCCAGCAAAGTTCCCGACGCTTGTAGTGCCGAAGAACTAGGGATATGAGGAGCATCTTTTCAATTCTGCCAAACCTGCTATATTACTGAACCTTATTTAGTGTTCAGTATACTGCCATTAAGGGTCTAGTAGGACTCAGATGTAATTCTGATTTGTTATCACAGAGGCTAAAATGTGGTATCCAGCAGCTCATACAGGGTCAGAGTCATACCTATTTTCACCCAAGTGATTCCCTCTTTTCCCATCTGTGTATAATTTATAGAGAACTTTCAGATACTTTATTATTTGGTATGTGTATTAGTTCCCATGGCTTCTGTGACAAATTGCCATAAACTTGGTGGCTTAACAACAGAAGTAAGTCCTGTCACTGTTCTGGAGGCCAGGCATCTGACATCAGTATCACTGGGTGGACGTCAAGGTGTCAGCAGGGGCCACACGTCCTCTGAAGGTTGTAGGGGAGGATCCGTTCCTTGCTTCTTCCAGCTTCTGGTGGCTTCCAGCACTTCTTATGGAGCATTACTCTCACCTGAAGCCAGCATCTTCAAATCCCTCTGTCCTCATCTTTCTATATCCCACTCTTCTCTGTGTGTCTCGTCTGTCTTTGCTTTATTCTTAGGAGGATATGTGTGATTGCATTCAGGTTCACCCAGCCCTGTAGATAATCTGGAATAATCTCCCCATCTCAAGATCCTTCCTTTAATCACATCTTCATAGACGCTTTCTCTAAACAAGATAATATTTACAGGCTCCCAGGATCAGGACCTGATATCTTTTGGGCTATGATCAGCTCACCATCACCATCAGCAAATCTTTGTGGATGGTGAGAGCAGGCAGGCATCGTCATCTTCATTTTATAGTCAAAGTTGAGGTGGAGGTTCAGAGAATTTAAGTGATTTCCACAAGGTCATGAGCCTGTCTGATGGCGGACAAAGAGGTAGAAATAACCATGCCATTCCCTTCAAGCTGTGCTGATTCCCCAACAGGGTCCAGAGGACAGAGGGCATGCAGTCCATCTCCTTGCTTCTCTATGCACCATCGGACATTGTGCTTTAAAAGTCTAGCACTAAAAATGACTCTCGGGGCTGACTTGATGATGGAAATCTTAGTATGTGTAGGACTTTCCTGGCATCATTAGGAACCAAGAAAATGCCTGGTATGGAAATCTAGGTCCAGCTGTGCCATTAATGAGTTGTGTGAGTTTGGGAAAGTTTCTAAGACTTTCTGCTTTTTAGATTCCTAATATTTAAGATAAGGGGAATGGGCTAGGAGATAATATGTTAAAATATAGATACCACCAATTGCCCACAGTGTACTTACATACATCACAATGTACATATACCACAATGTATGCTGGACTAAGAATTTGGTTTAAATCATTTCATACACCAAACAATCCGACGAGAGAGGTGTAATTATTACACACATTTTACTGACAAGGCTTAGAAAGATTGGACAATTTGACCAAAGCCACACTGTAAGCCAGTGGTGGGCCCAAATGTGATCTACCTATCTGACTCCAAAGTCTTCTGACTGTCTTTCCCCTCACTCTTGCCATACTCCCCATCCATAGGACTGTGATACCATGATGCCGGCAAGGCACAAGGGTCTGGACCATATAATGGCCACGTACATAATATAACTCACTTGTCTCTGATATTTTCACAGGAGCTGGTGGCCAGATGCAAGCTAGTCCTTTATTCAGAATATTGTGTGAGACAGATGTGGTTTGAGCGAAGGTCGGAATTTCCAGGGAGAAGTTTCTCCTGGGAACATCACAGGAAGTAGAATTCTGTGGAACAGAGGCAAATAATGGTCTACCTTTTATAGGCTAAAAACTCGTACCCAGTAAGCATTTGTGTCTGTTTTGGTCTATAAAATCTAGGTGATTTGTCTCTGTGACTTCTGAGGTGGCTCTGTAGAACCATTGCATATCAGGGCTGGGAGAAGTCCTGGGGGGCAGGGTAGTCTCACCTCTACACTTGGTATTTGAAGGAATGGAGGCATAATTAAAGGAAATTCACTTATCCAGCAAACATTTCATGAGAACCTGTGTTTCAGATATAGCGCTAAACACCTGAACACAGAAATGAAACAATACGATCACTATTCTAGCATCTTTGTGCTTAGTGGGTGAGGCAAGCTCATAAACATAAAATTTCAATAAATACGGTAAACACTGCAATTGTGCTGAGAACTCTAAGGGATCCTGAGGGAGTCAGCAGAGACTGATGCTTGAGCTAGAAGAAGAAAGTAGGAAAAGACAAAACAGGCAGGGGAAACGGGATTCCAGAGGGGCCAAGTGTATTCAGAACAGTGAGAAATAGATGATGTTTGGAACCGGAGGTGACGTGAGAGGTCACAGGGGCTGGCGTGAGATTTGCCCAAAGTCAAATAACCCCGGGTCTGTTGAGACTGAAGCATTTCAGTCTATACCCTCCAGTAGGTTTTAATGACATTTTCCTTTCACCAGGTCTACTTTGTGCACCTTGGTTTTACTAGGTTAGACTTGACCTAACCAAGGGGACACAGGATCACTTTCACACGCTGCAGAACTTCTTAGGGCATCCCCCAGGTCTGCTGACCACATGGAATAGTTTTGTGATGTGTGGGAATCAGCTCAAGCTCTCGTAGCCTATTTTGTTTCTGTTTCTAGCCTGCAGCAAAGCCGGAGCCCCTGCCCAGCATAGAGGCCTCAAGTTACACCGTGATCCTGAGAGTACCTGGTACATCTGTGTGTGCACATAGTTGAAAACGCCTTCTGAAGGAAGTCATTGTTTTTTAATCACCAAAGAGGAATAACTGAGAATTCACATTTGCGACTGTTTTGTCTCCCAGAGAAAAGAGAAGGAGGTCCTGCTCCTTCTGGCGATTTCAAGATTAACCCACTGCCCGTTTCCTCCAGCTTCTAGGTTTTCCTGTAGAATTCACTGACCACAAGTTGGTTTCCCCATCCCCACGGTGCCTGTGTATATTTGATGTACTTTTACTGGCTGGCTGAACAGTATGACGGAAATGAAGGTGGAGACCCACTGCTACTAGGGGTCCCATGGCATTCCCTCCCTAGTCCCTTAAAATTGGTGGACCCTGCCAAATTCCTTTCCATTAATTATAATAACAATAATAACAAAAGCTTCTTTGGGGGGTCTCCTCTCTGCTTCTATGATGCAGTTCTTTCTCTCCTACATTCCCCTCAGGATATTTTCTACTTAATGAGATGCAGTGATACATAGTCTTCCTTGCTGTTTCTCTTCTGGCTGAATGTGATTTTTTGGTACCTACAAAGGCTCCCCAGTTTGAGTCCTGAGTGCCAAAAAAAGACTCTTTAAAGAAGAAGGAAAGCAAATACTGAGGCTGAAACTGTGAACTCTGAAGAATTTATTTTCTTCCTGTAGCCTGTATCGATGGCCTCCTATGTCCTGTGCTAGATTTTGAGGGCATAAAGATAAATCAGCCCATGTCCACAGAGAAGTGAGTTGCAAGCCAAAGGCTAATGGGTAAAGCCCCAGACCTACAGAAAGGATGGGCATCCCCAGAGGTTGTGGGAGTGCGAGGGAAGGGCCACAGAGCCTGGGTGGAGGGTGAGAGAACAAAAGGACTCCATTTCCAGAGATATGCCGAGTTGCTTCTTGAAGAATAGAATTGAATAAATACAGAGTGGGAAATTAGGAAGAAGTTGGGAGGAGAGAAAACAGAGGCAACAGGAGAGGTGGCACAAAGGATGGTGGAATCGGAGGGAATACCTTTTACAAAGAAGTGGAGGTCGGGAACTAGGTGGCATGCAAGAGCATGTGTGAAATGTGTTCAGGAGAGGATAAGGATTTTAACTAGCAGTACTGAGAGCCTGCTAGGTAGCCTTTCATATACCATTATCTCACAAATGGTTGGCTGAGTGCCTGCGGTCGGTATTACTATATCTAGAGAACACTCTAGGCCGAGGACAAGAAGTCAGTTTTGAAGTCCTACAGCCATCGAGTAAGTGAAGGAGCAGGGATATGATTTCACTCCTCTTGGCGTTTGGTCCACAGACGTCACTGGGGCCTCATGCACATTTGCAGAAGCTCTTGTCAGGCATCCTTTTCCAGAAGGAAGGCCCAGCCATGTGATATGAATCAGCAACCACGTTCTTTGGGACTTTGAGGAAACTTCTGTAATGTGTGTGGTTATAGGTAAGAAGTTGAGGAAGCAAAAAAAGTGGCTATTAAAAGGAAGGGTGCTGGATGAGTGTAAAAGAAACCAAGGATGAAAGAAGTTAAGGAAAGGAAGAAAGTAATTAGAGTTCAGTGAGCTAAAGATACAATGTAAAGACTTTGTAGGAAGGAGCCAAGGTGGGAATGGAAGAGATTAGATCGCAGGGTTTCTATGGGCTGGTGGTAAAAGCTTTAGGGAAAATCAAAGGACTGTTACCAATTCAATAGAATTTTATATTATTTTAGGAAATTGAGTAACAGTCCATTAGTTGCAAAGCCCAGGACCAAGAAGAGAGCTAGAAGACAGGGAAAGTTCTGGAAGCCTCATACATCTAAGAGCTTTGACCCAGAAATATGGTGATGCTACAAGGGTTTCACAGATCATTTCCCATGACTTCCTGACTTTGCAGTTGAGGAAACTGAAGCCAGAGAAATGGTACTGGTTGTACATGTGATGGAGTCCATCTCTAAGCAGAGACTTGGTGACAAGCTTCAGACAATTCAGTGCTCTTTCCAAGAATGTGATTTCAGGCCAGGACGTGGGCTTCCAAAAGTCATTAGAGCACCAACCCTCTCTACTCACAGACCAATCACAGAACATGGGATATAGAATCGGGGACCTGAATTGCGAAGACCATTGGGAAAAGATACAGAAGTTTGACTCAGAAAAGCAAGCACTAGGAGGAAGTGACATCACCACAGAAGATTGGGATATGAAGAAAAGGCAAGTGGTGGTATGGATGAGGATGGAGAAACACAGAAGCAAGAAATAGGGCTGGACCATGGTTAGTAGATGTACCAGAGAGACTCTTTAGCTTTAGCTTTAGAAGTTAGGATCTTGAGGGAGGGGCTCTCACAGAGACTTCTGAGAAGGGGTCTGTTCCGCGGGTACTGGGGCTGGTGCCCTGCAAAGCTGGGACTCAGACCACAGAGGATGCTTACCACCTTCATGGTTTTGATATTGGCAATGGAGTTGGGATGACGCTGACTTCAGGAATGGAGGAGAAAAAACACACAAATATCAGAACCAATTACTGCTACTGGGAGCAGGTACTGCCAGGGTGAGGAAGTATTGCTGGAAGGTGCTGATGGGAACAGTAAGAAAGGGGACGGACTGTGGAGCTTAGTCCTTCTCCAGTCCTCCAGACTCATTCTTAAGTCTCCTCACAGCAGAACTTAACAAAGAGCAATCTGAAATGGAAAAATATGGTTTGCAGAGTCTCAGACCCAAATTTGATAAAGCAGAGTATAAAGGGATGGGTTTGGTACCAAAAGGCTCTAGCTTAACACTAACAAGCCCCTTGGTAGCCCTGTGATCCCCATCTGCTTAGAGCTCTGATCCTGGAAACTAACCAATCTCCCCTGATGCTATAATTCCTTCTGGTTCTGACCCCTTATACCTCATTCCCTTTAAGGAAAAACTCCTCAAAATGGTTGTCTGGCTTCAGCGTCTCCATACTTCTCTTGAGACTTTTCCATTCGGGCTCCCATCTGTAGCACTCCCTGGGGACCAACCCATTTTCCATTCCAGAAAGCTGTTCTTCCTCCAGTGGCAGTTCTCAATGGGATGGTTTTAGGGGGTACATTCTTCCAAAACCTCATTGCTCTCTAAAGAAAACTCTAGAGGTGCGAAGGTCAGAAAGAAGGGAAGACTTGACCGGAAAAGCTCACGGAGGACAAAATACAAGATAAACCCACTCACTTCTTATTTCACATCCTGTTTTTAGATTGGCAAAAAGTAAATATGTCAGGTAGATAGAAAAATGTTCAGAATTACTCAGAATATTATCTTGAGGAGAATGTTAACGTTAGCACTGGCTGTTTAAATGGCTCATTTTTGGAGGCTGATTAGAGATTCAGGGAAGTGAAGAAAAATCTACTCTCCTTTTTAGAGAGAAAGTATTAATGATGAAACTTCATTCTGCTCCCTTTCTTTGACCATATGAGCATCTCCTCGCTCTCCAACTTATCAAAGCAATTTAGGCTGCAAAGAAATCTAAATAGCCATTCTGATTTCACAAATAACTGTTGTTAGGGGTAAATCCTACAGTTTCAATCTCTGGTCCAGAAGATCCACCAGATCTGAGCAGCACTAAAGTTGCTTTTAGTCAACAAATGACACTAATCTGAGTTCTGTATTCATGGGGAACACACGTAGGCCCCCTGGAACCAGAAATATATTTTCTTGTAAGTTTGAATATAAGCTTTGAGAGGCCAGAGAACATTTCTTTGGAAGAAAGCTTACAAACATCCTTTCTACAAGAGCAATCCTCACCCACCTGCACCCTCTTAAATCCTCCTGGAATCCTTCTCTTTCAACTGTTCGTCCAGAATTGATGATTTAATGCTATAGCTCAGATATTTGTCCCAAATCTTGGAAAGCATATCTTGATCTTCATCATCTGTGGGAAATGAAGTTTAATGTAATAATTAAGATACTATTGTGGGAGTAGGAGGCAAGATGGCGGAGGTGTAGGAGGCACAGAGAGCCCTGGGAATCAGAAGTCCAGCTAAAGAGGAGGAAATCACTCTAAAAGCCGGCAAACGCAACAGCAGAGAGAAGAGAATAAGAACAGCAATTCTAGGAGCAGAAAATTGACCACTTTCAGGAGGTAGGACATGCGGAAAAAGTGAATTTAAAGTGACGGGAAGAGAGACCCCCGGGGGGTGGGGCCGGCTCCCAGCAGCCGCAGAGCCACGGAGCACAAAATCCGAACCTTCTAGTCCGCTCCGCTGAGGGACATCGCTCCGGAGACTAACCGGGGGTTCAGCACTCGCGGGAACAGTGTGGTTTCGGGACCCGTGGGGTCACCGAGGGACCAGGGGAGCCCGAGTGCAGCAGAGCTCCCAGGTATCGGGGCGGAGAAGCCGACGGCAGAGAAGGAGCCGTGCAGCGCCACATAGGCCTACCTTGGACTATAGGAACTGAGACATATAGTCCATATAGGGCTGCCGCACTTCAAGTGGGGACCCCACGGGAGGCAGCTCCGGAGATACCCCCTCCTTCCTCCTCCGGGAGGAGCGGTGCGGGAGCGCACAGCAGGAATCTGCTGGTTTGGGGACTCCAGACGGGGCCGCGCGCCACAGATAGAGGC
>CM053606.1:60089842-60139814 GCA_028646535.1 Procyon lotor | reverse complement strand
ATAAGTCAGTCAGAGAAAGACAAGTATCACATGATCTCTCTGATATGAAGAACTTGAGAGGCAAGGCAGGTGTTTGGGGGGATGGGGGAGAAAAATGAAACAGGAAGGGATGGGGAGGGAGACAAACCATAAGAGACTCCTAGACTCAAGAAATGAACTAAGGGTGGCCGGGGGGGTGGGGGTGGGGGTGGGGAGGGGGGTAGGGATAGGGTGGCTGGATTGTGGACATTGGGGAGGGTATGTGCTGTTAAGTGCTGTGAAATGTGTAAGCCCGAAGATTCACAGACATGTACCCTGGGGCAAATAATACATTATATGTTAATAAAAATTAAAAAAAAAAAAAGATACTATTGTGAACATGGAAGCAACCTAAGTGTCCATCTTTGGATGAATGGATAAAGAAAACGTAATGTTGTAATGGAATAGTATTTAGTCATAAAGAAAGAAAAATCTTGTTATTTGTAACAACATGGATGGAACTTTAAGGCATCATGCTAAATGAAATAAGTCAAACAGGGGTGCCTGGGTGGCTCAGTGGGTTAAAACCTCTGCCTTCAGCCCAGGTCATGATCTCAGGGTCCTGGGATCTAGCCCTGCATCGGGCTCTCTGCTCAGCAGGGAGCCTGCTTCCTCCTGTCTCTCTGCCTGCCTCTATGCCTACTTGTGATTTCACTCTCCGTCAAATAAGTAAATAAAGAATTTTTTAAAAAGATTTATTTATTTATTTATTTGACAGAGAGAGAGAGAGAATAAGTAGGCAGAGAGGCAGGCAGAGGGAGAGGGGAAAGCAGGCTCCCTGCTGAGCAGAGAGCCCGATGTAGAGCTCGATCCCAGGACCCTGAGATCATGACCTGAGCCGAAGGCAGAGGCTTAACCCACTGAGCCACCCAGGTGCCCCAAAATAAATAACTAATCATAAAAAAATAAGTCAAACAGAGAAAGACAAATACTGTATGGTTTCACTTATGTGTTGAATCTAAGCAAGAAGAAAAACAAAAGAAAAAAAAAAAAACACCCACACTCCTCCCTAAAACAAAACAAAAAACCAAATTCAAATATACTGAACAGATGTGAGGGGCAGTGGTTGGAGGTGGACAAAGTGACTGAAGGTTGTCAAAGGTACAAACTTCCGGTTACAAAATAAGTAAGTCCCGAGGGCCTGATGTTTCTCATGGCTACCATAGTTAATAATACTGTATTGCATATTTGAAAGTTGCTAAGAGAGTAGATCTTAAATGTTCTCATCACAAGAAAAATATGTGTAACTATATGTGGTGATGGATGTTAACTAGACTTGTGGTGAACATTTCACAATATATACAGATATGAATCATTATATTGTACACCTGAAACTAACATAATGCTATATGCCAATTATGTCTCAATAAAAATAAATAATGTTATGAAAGAAACTGGATGATTGGAAGCATTGGTAAATGCTTGTTTATCCTAGCTGTAAAGCTGTACCCTAGTTTGCGTATTGATGGATGAATTTTAGGAGTCTGTGTATTGTCTTTGCTCCCAAAAAATCTTCAGGGAGGCTATTGGCCTTGGCATGACAGCCTCAGCTGACTATCTGAGGACAGCCTGGCCTGCTTTTTCCAGAGAGTTGTAGCCTCTTCAGGGAGGGATGCTGTCAGCATCAGGGAAACACCTGGCCCTTTCTGTTTTTACTCAGGTACTAGGTAAGCTACCAAAGGGCTCTCCACACTGCAATAAACAGACCCTGAAACTGGCCTATGATTGCTTCAGAAAACGAGAGCATTGACAGAGATTCTGATGTCCTCATGGTAAGTGACTGTGGTAAGATGCAAGCTTGAATATGAAACAGTGTAGCAGAATGAGAAGATGCATTTATTTCTTCCTATGGCTATAGACACACAGATTTTAAAAATAAGGCTAAATTCTGGCTTGTGAATCATAATCAGAGCAATGCCGACCAGTTATCATTAAGAAATGCATAGCGACCAGCTTTTAAAGTACCCCAGATTAAAGTGCACCTTAAATAACACGTAAGGTTCATCTATTTCATTTTTTAAATAATTCTGTATATAAATAAACAAACAAACAAATAAATAATTCTGTGTCACAAACACTTCTATTATACTGTGCAGGTAACCAATACTTCCAGTCTTTCAACATTTACAGGATAAATTATTTAACTGATGTTTTAATTACCACCACCTTCATTGGGGTAGATGGAAATGTAATGTTTATAAGACTCTTCATCTATCTATCTATCTATCTATCTAGCTATCTAGCTATCTACAACTCTTGAAAAAACAGTCTAGGATTGACTCTAGTAATTTTGAAAGCCTTCCTGGGGTCAATATTCATTGACTGCATTCCACAGATATTTTAATCTTGTCATTTTTGTTCAAGGACCAGCAACAGCTCCCTGTTGATCCGTATATTCGGTAGAAGTATCTTCACCTACTGCCAACTGTTCAGCTCATCTTTCAGATCTAATTTTCATTATAACTCAACATTAACACTCTGGTTTGTCAAGTTAATGTGCTTCTTACTTCCTTAAAAGCCAATTACAAAATTAAAAGAGTTTCTTTAGAAAAAAACATCTGATTCACTCACTTACTTTCAGATGAAGACAGGCTAAGATTGGCTGACTCAGATGGCTACTTACTAACAGAAGGGGACTTGGGCCCAGGTCACCTAACACTACCCTTAGTTATCATTCTCCCTGACTGCTACCTCCTGACTCTTGTTTTCATCTCTGTGCTCCTGATCAACAATGACACTGCCCCAAATGCCATCTACTTTCCTTTTAAGATGTATGTCTTTCTACTGTTCCAGAACACTGTCTCAAAACTCAGCTCTTCTAGAATCCATGCCCTTTAACCCCAGGTGACTCTTCCATAGCTTTATCTCATGTCAAAATCTCCCCCCATAGCCTCCCAGCCTTTCCTCCTGCAAAGACTTCTTTTACGTCAAACTAATATGACTTTGGGTTATTCCACTTCCTAATATTATATGATTTTTGGTTCTATAATCATGAACTCCTTGATAGAATCTTCTCCGTCTATACCTCCTATTCTGTGCCAAACACAGTGGTTCTTCACACAGACAGAATTCAATATCTATTCACAGGAAAGCAGAAGGGCAGGGTGCAATTCGCCTCATCTTTTCTACATCCTATTGCTTTTAGAACATAGAGAATTCTCTCTCTATTTATGCAGTGCCTGTTCAAAGCTGTCCATAGTAGGCCAAATATATTCTATGTCAGTTCTTCTTGGCCTTGGAGCAGTGATGTGGTTGAAGGGTGTATTGTGAGTAAGTTATCACTAGTAATAATTACAGCACTGACATCTGGAAATGATTTACACATATTTTCACACACAGAAAATTCAGTCATCTCTATAATATTACACTTACCCCTTACATTCTTTTTTTAAAAAAAGATTTTAATTATTTACTTGAGAGAGAAAGAGAGGGAGAAATAGAGAACATAAGCAGGGGGTGGGGAGGGAGGTGGTGGTACAGAGAGAGAGAGGGAGAAGCAGGCTCCTCACTGAGCAGAGAGCCCAACATGGGGCTTGATCCAAGCCATGACCTGAGCCGAGGGCAGATGCTTAATGGCCTCAGCCACCCTGATGACCCACATCTTATATTCTAAGTTTAGAAAAGGGTAGAGTTTGAGATTGGCCACACTTTTTGAAGGTGAACTGGCATAACTCTCCTTTGATTTACGATACATTAATTTTTTTAGGTAAAAAAATTTATTTTTTTATTTAATTTAATTTTTGAAGGTAAACTGGCATAATTCTCTTTTGATTTACCATACATTAATTTCCAATCCAGTTCGTTTACCATATTTTTCCATTCTTGTAAACATATAGTTGGTCAACAATAGTGGAGGTGCTGAGATTCTGCCCTATTAACCTGCCAGTTTCATGGATTGAGCAGAAGACATGAGATTGCTAAGGCAGAGACAAAGAACAGTCGACTGCTTACAGCAATAGCAGTAACCAAAGTATTAGCATTTTACCAGTTCCCAAGCTCCATAGTATGACGTCACAAAGGTCAAGTGACCCCTGTATATGTAGTATGTTATATTACAGAACATTGAACTTACAAAATCCTAATGCTTTATAATGGGCTGCATTGATCCATTGAGAACAAACCTACCCAACCATTGCCCTCTAGGGAGACATTGTCAGTATCACATCATCCTTGAAAAGGTAGTTCAAACAAAGGGCCATCAATACCTCTGCTCCTGAGATATGAAGAAAAAGGAAAGAGGGGCGCCTGGGTGGCTCAGTCGTTAAGCGTCTACCTTCGGCTCAGGTCATGATCCCAGGGTCCTGGGATGGAGCCCTGCATTGGGCTCCCTGCTCGGTGGGAAGCCTACTTCTTCCGCTACCATTCCCGCTGCTTGTGTTCCCTCTCTCGCTGTGTTTCTCTCTGTCAAATAAATAAAATCTTTAAAAAAAAAAAAAAAAAAAGAAAAAGGAAAGAACCATGGAGAATTGTCTCCCCACAAAGCTCACTGTGACCTTTGTTCCAAATACATGGCTCTTGTTCATAGATCAGAGCCATGGAAATGACCATGGTAGGCAACAAAGGCCACAAGGAAGGTGACAAGAAAAGGACTCTGGCTAAATCTTTGCAACTGAAGGGAAGGAGGCAAGTGATACCTTGCTTAAAGAGGCAAAAGAATGTCAAGTATGAATGAGTTGCTGTGAATAAAGGCTTATTTCACCATTCAAATGAATGGGACCATGGTCCATGGAGCATAAGTGTTACTAATGAAAAGAAATGGTGGACTAACCCATATGGGAACAAAAAGAACTTTGAGGAGAAATGAGGAAACACAGAAGGTGAAGTAGAGGACAGGGAGAAGAGATCAGGGCAGAGGTAAAATGTCAATGGTTGACAAAGCAAATGAAAAACTCATTAGTTCTAGTATTGCTTCCATCTCTCTCAAGGAGAATGATGCTTACAGTAGAGTTGATTATATCAGGGGCGAGCAAACTATGGCCTGTAGGCCATATCCTTCCTGCTGCCTATTTTTGTAAATAAAGTTTTATTATAACACAGCCACACCCACACTTTTTTTTTTAAATATAGTCTATGGCTGCTTTTGTATTACAAAGGCAGAACTGAGTGGTTGCTAAAGAGACCAAATGGCCTCAAAGCCTGAAAAGTTTATTATCTGTCTTATTATAGTAAAATTTGGTAACCTTTGACTACCTGAAATTACTCAGATGGATTTGAATCCGAAATGGTTTGAACAGACTCTATGGCGAAAAACAATAACTGCCCCCCAATATCTATTCTTTTCTCTTTTGGGCACACAGCCAGCCTATTTTCCCAGATTCCCTTGTTGGTAAATGAGGCCATGCAATTGAGCTCTCCAATGAAATGTACACAGAAATGGTGTGCCACTGTTTAGACCAGTTCATAAAATCTCTACACATATCTGCTCCTTTATTCTCCTTCTTTTGACTTCGTGGGACTTTAATGGCCAGCATAACTTATGAGCCACTTTGAAGACAGAGTCTGGGTCCCTGAGCTTCACTGCCATCTCAAACACTGTCATTGGACTATTAAATGAAAAAGAAATCATCTTCTTGTTGACTCCGCTGTTGTTGACCATGTTGTATGCCGTCGAAATGTCGATATATGTTAGTTGTAGACATAGATAATTTGACATATTACTGAAACCTACTCTAACCCTAATTGAGAGAGAGCACATAGCCAAAATCTATTCTCAGTATACCTGAGGGAATGGTTTTTTTCCTAACATTTAATCTGACTATGGGACATGGATATTTGTCTCTGTTGTTGTTAGTCTATAGCATCCAAACAACCCTCCTGCTTTAAGGGAAAATCCCCAAAGAGATGGAAAAGGGCCCTGTCTCAGTCTATGGATGCCAAAGTGGGGCTTTCCTTTCTCTGATCTCTGGCAGCCAGCACAGGTGTATGGCCACAGCTTGACTAATATTTCTCTACCACTTTGAATTTTGAGCATGTGGTACAAAGATGCAAGGGTCCTCAGAGGTTTTTCATGGCACTTATGGTGTCAAGAATCTCATTGTGTGGAGTGCCTGGTTGGCTCAGTGGGTTAAGCCTCTGCCTTTGGCTCAGGTCATGACCTCAGGGTCCTGGGATCCAGCCCCACATTGGGCTCTCTGCTCAGCAGGGAGCCTGCTTCCCCCTCTCTCTCTACTTGCCTCTCTGCCTACTTGTGATCTCTCTCTCACTCCGCCAAATAAATAAATAAAAATCTTTAAAAGAATAAATAAAAAATAAATCTTATTGTGTAGCAGTGAATGGCCAATTTTGATGAGTAGTGTTGCACCAGCAGTGTCTTTTCTTCTTCTGGAATGTTCTTGACTGTGTTTTGCTTCTGTTTTCCCTTTCCTTGACTGTAGTTCTTTAGTGTTTACTGTTCAACTAAACTGTTTTGTGGAGTTCCTTTTCTGGATGTAGTGAGTTATAGTGGGCAAAAGAGGAATTGGTATAAGACTGTGGATGTGGAAGGCAGAAGTGAAACAACAAACATTACTCTCTGAAAGTCTTTGTGGCAGTCAGTAAAGGTGCTGAGAGGTTCCAGCTTTACTTGCTCTCCTACCTCCCACCTCCAGCTCTTCTTCCCAACTACTGACTCTTTGACTGAGAGCAGCCTCAGGACCACCACCAATCACTTGGTGTGGGGCCCATTGAAGAGAAACCCAGCTTCCTTAGCTAATCCCTTAAGCCTTGCAATCCCACTTTGGTGGCTGAACGTGCTTGGTGGCTAACTCCTTTCTGATCCTACTTCCTATTGGATGCTCACTTGCCCAGCAACTCGTATAATTGTGTTTAGTCTGATTTCCATAATAAATCCCTCATTATAAAACATACAATGGTTCTGCTTCTAACGCCTCCCTGTTGATCTCTGAAAACACTCTATTTACCACTGCCAACAAGGCCTTCTGTGACCAAGCCTCTGACTCTCCAGCATCATCTCCTAAAGCTCTGTGCTTCAGACTAAATTTCACTCTGGAATACTTGAGCTTTTGTGTATCTTATGTAGTCTCACACCTCTGTGCTTTTTGCTCATTCTGTTTTCCCCTCAAAATGCACACCTCATGCACTTCCATATGGTTAATTTTGTGTTCATGCCTCAAGCTTAGGCCCAGGTGTTATCTCCTCTAAGAGTATCTGACTGTCACCATAAGCAAGGTTAAGTGCTCCTTCCCTGTGTCTCCATTGCCCTCTCCATGAGGTTCCTAACACATGGTTTTGAACCCCCTGTTTCCCCTCCCTGGACTATATATGTTTCCTGGAGCCAGAAACTATGTCACATTTGTTTTTACATCCTTAGCGTCCATACAAAAACTAACACAAAATGGGCTTCAAAAGTGTTTCTTAAAGCGAAGAGAACCAACTGTTGTAAATGAATTTGGCTTGATAAATTACATCTTGGCATCCTTAGAAAACCTACACAACGCAGGACACCATGTATAATAAGAACAAGCAAATGGAGGCGAATACTGTTGTAATTTTTGAAGGAGAAAAAGGTAAATGGTCCCAAACTATAGATAACTGGGTGGTAAAAGAAGCCTTTAGAATGGGTTGGTATAGTGTTAGATTTTACGCCGTAGTAGGTAAAGAAGCAATAATCACTAGTAACCGGCACAGGGTTCCCAAGGAAATATTTTTTGTTTCACAGTCATTTACGGAACATACTCTTTGGGCCAGGCACTATATTAGACACTGAGGATACAAGGGGTGACTGATCCTGGCTCTGAAGAGATTTCAGGCTTCAAGGGACAGCCATACCCGAACAGTCTCTGAATAGGTACAGTAAGAGTGAACCCTTTAGGCCTCTTCATGACTTAAGCAAAACTCTACCCCAGAGCTGGTAATTAATAGATCCATGTTTACCTAAAGATGTATTTAAAGTAACACGCACTGATATTTTTCCTTGTTTTATCTTTATCTACCTTTTTGTTGGTGATATGTATCATGCTAATGGAGAGCTAGTTATACTGGTGGCTGAATCAAAGTTGGAAGAGATGGTAAGTAGGGTCTACAACTCTTTGCGGTCTTGCAATAATAAAACTAAAATTCAATAAGATGAATGTAAAGTTCTGTCGTGAGCCTTGAGGCTCGATGTCACTGGGTAGAGGAGACGGCAAGACCCATTCCAACAGGAAGGAACTTTTTAATAATCAGCGCCATTGTCCAGAAACGGAACGGACTCTCCTGGGAGATAATGTGCTGCCCTCACTAGAGCATTCGGGCAAGGGCTGGGAACTGCCGTGGAGGCAGTGAGGCCTCGCTGTTGTATTGTTTCACACACCCTGGCTCCAGCCACGCGAAGAAATCTTACTTATCCGTTGTTGGGTCAAATGATGTTCCCTACAGCTGTTGAGAATCTTGCTGTCTGGGGACAATAACAGGGCCTACGTTACAGGAGCTATTGATACGGGCTCTAAGTGTGTCTGTCGTGAGGCACAAGGCCAGCGGCTGGATGGGAATGGCAGGTTCTGGGCCAGCTGAAACTCTGCTTTCAAGTTTCGCGTGTTGTGCGCACACACATAAACAACACACACATGTGCGCACATGCATACACGCAACCAGCCTGGGAATGTTAAACAGCTCCAGATTTATTTTTTAATATGAACTAAAACGTGGCGTGTGGCCTAGAGGTTTGGCAGAACCAGGCGGGCCTGCTCCTCTACACCACAGGCTGGGGGCATCTGGCGCAGGCCCACCGGCTGCTGGCGCTCTGCGGAGATGAAAGGCGTGGGAAAGCGTGCCCTGCTCCTCAGCCAGGTGACCCGGCAGAGAAACCACAAAGCAACTCAGGCCGTCGCAGCCCTTGGGTGCTTCCCGAGTCCAATTGCCACCACAGAACCGTGAGATCTTTCTTCTCCAGAGAATCGATGTCCCTCCGTGAATTTTTAGAAGAACAAAGATTCTACCAAGAGGCTACCTCGAATACAAACGTTTGTTTGTGCCGTCCCTCAGCCATCATGTTCCTGTCTCGTGAAAGTCACAGATTTACTCAAATCATGGCCCAAAGGAAAGGGCAGCAGAATGGTAACACCCTGCTTTGCAGCTTCTGCGATGTTGTCTTAGGGAAACGGGCAATATTTTAGGCAGGACTGCTGTCCTCAAGCTTTCAGTTTAAAATGATTAATAAGAGGATGTGGGAGGTGGGAGAAAGAGGTGCCATTTTTGTCTCCATTATTGTGCTGTGGTTGTCTCTGTGATGTTAGCAAAGACACTTAATCAGCTGGGGCCCCTGTTTATCAGCTTGGCCGAGACAGGCCATGGGATTTATTTTGCCAGTGAGCCTTGTTGTCTTTCAGCAGCCTCCATTTCAGAGAGGAGCAGTTACTACTTGGCTCTTTGAACGTCTGAGAGCTAACTAATAGCTTGCAGCTTTTTACCCATATCCACATTTTCTATCTCGCCCACATTTTTGAAGAAGTTGCTGAGTGGAATGCTTGCACTTGCTGGAAGTTTGAACTCAAACGAGGCATCAGGATTTTCTAACTGGGACCAGAGACTGTCAAGCTGATTCGATAGAGTACTATCTCAAAAATCAAAATACATCTGTACAGGTATTTTTGAGTCTTCATCGAAGACTTTTCTCATCTTTCTTCGACGGTCTTAATTCAATTAAACGAAAACAAAACTCTACCTGGCTCCTACTCTGTCAAAACCAGACTTATTATTACTCTAAAATGGTACAGTACTTACCAGTTGTTCTTTGGTTTTCAAGCTGTTCTGCATCTGGGCACAAAAATTTATTGTTCTGCCCCAAATAACCTCTTTATGTCTTGAAGACTCAAACGCAACATAATTAGCTTATACACTTTTCCTCTGCACTTAACTGTGTACCAATTTTTGTCATTTTCAAAATAATGTCACAGTAAATCTGAAATGATATTATCAAGAGTTTGTTATTTGGGATCCCATGCTATATTTCAGTAATTATGCAAATTAATGAAGTAAGACAATCTTATTTAGAAGCAATTCACATGATAAATGGAAAATAAAACACAAGAACAGAGTTAAACTCAATTCTCATTTTTACAAGCTGTGTCTTATCATATTACTGGACTGAAACACAGGCTTTCATTGTGAAATGCTGTATCTGTAACAAGTAAGATCATTATTAAAATTAAGCATTAAATAGTATATTCTTTGCTTTTTCTTTATGCAGCTTGCGAGTATAATGTGTTCTTCAAATTGCTACCATATTGTTTCAGAAATGCTTATCAATGTGAAGTGTCATTCAATTTCATGGAGTCCTCTGTTCCTATTGCCCCAATTGTAAACCAGACAAGAAAACAGATGCGTGATTGCCGCTCTTTTGAGTATTAACTTTCAAAAGGATGGGCCTTTCCGCCAAATTCCAAATATTTTTGTTTTGTTTTAGATGACTCTCACTCCAGAGAGCTGCTTCTATGACGAGGAGAAGCAACAAAGTGGTACCATGAGAACTCGTTTTCAGACATCTCTCGCCTCTCCTTTGTGCCTCCCTCTTTGGGGACCTCCGCACCACCTTCTAAGCTCTTCCACCTATTGTAACCGGTGCCCAGCAAAGAAGCTAACACCACTTATTTCCCAGTGTGGTTCCATATCCATGATTTCTGGGGTACTTGCACTTACTATGTAGAGAATTAGAAACCCTATGTCAGAAGGGATCCTAGCGGTCCAATATGGCCTTTTCCTTTTGTCCCTTCGAAGACAGAAAGTTTACTCTTTTTCTGCCACTGTCGATGAGCATTTTCTTTCTTTCTTTGTTTTTCTTTGTTTGTTTGAATGTTCTTGCTTTTGGTGAGCCAAAATCTGCTTCTCTGTACTTTTTAATCACTAACCTTAATTTGCCCTCTAGGGTAACACAGAACCTTTTCCACTTGACAGCTTTTCAAATATCTGAGGGGAGGAACCACATCTTTCCTTTGCCTTCTTTTAGTCAACTTAATCATCCCTGGTTCTTTCATTTGTTCCTCATTTGACACGGTTTCCAGATTCTGCCAAGCATTTCCCCTTTCCACTGCCCATCTTGATCACCAACTGTGAATAAACTCTAGTTTCCCAATGCTATAAAATATGATATCCAAGATTGAGCATAACACTCGAAGGTTCTGTAATTGACACAAGGACAGCACAGGACCTATAATTTGGTATCTACACTTCCGTTAATGAGACTGGCTACATACTACAGCTTCCCTTCAGTTAACATTTTTTAGATCTGCTGTGCATCAGGCATGGTACTGGAGAGACAATAATGAACAAGAAAGACCTAGTCCTCACCCTCGTAGAACCTATCATAGAGATTCACTCATGTAAACAAACAATTAACATATGGCGTGAACACGCAGAGATAGGTCCATGGATAAGGTACAGGAGTGAGACGTTAACAGAGATTGACTCTGTGGGCTTTGCAGAGGGAGTAGTACTAAGCAGAGATTTAATGGCTGCCAAGCCAGATCATTCCTTCTGATAGTAGATTTTCAAATATAAGAGTGCATTTTTTCCGGCAGCTGTCAAATGACAGACTCCTCATTTTTAGAAGAATTTCAGAGCTTCCCCATCAATGACTCTGGAACTTCAACTCCACCTTCTCTGTGCTGAGACAGGGCACCTGGAATTCTCAAGGCAAGACCTAGATCTGCTAGTAGGTGTCATTTTGTTACTTAAAAGGTCTAGAACTTACACTTGAATTAGTATTTTTGGCGGGTACCAGCGTTCTGTTAGTGACCTTAGTCTTATTTTTCCAAAAGGTGAGAGCAAAGATTCTAATCCACGAATCCAACCATGTCATTAAGAGACACACACTTTCAGATGCCACCTTGGAAAAAAGTTACACATGAATTTATAGCAAAGATTTGTCACCAAATTCTGGCCTGGTTTCTTACCCCAGGAATTGGGTGGCTGTTACTAATTCTTTGCTCTTTTACCTAGGGCTGAAAGCAGAGATAAACAGTGTCAAAAAGCAAACTTTGCGGGGTGCCTGGGTGGCTCAGTGGGTTAAAGCCTCTGCCTTCGGCTCAGGTCATGATCTCAGGGTCCTGGGATCCAGCCCTGCATTGGACTCTCTGCTCAGCAGGGAGCCTGCTTCCCCTTCTCTCTCTGCCTGCCTCTCTGCCTACTTGGGATCTCTCTCTCTCTCCAATAAATAAAATCTTTAAAAAAAAAAAAAAACTTTGCATACTGAACAAAACAAAGCAGAAAGATGAATTTAGTGCAAGGCTTTTAATTTGCAAGCCAGGAAACTCAAATCTACAGAAGCAATGAATGGGTTGTTTTCAGACTAAGGGATTTTCATGATAAAGGCAGAAGTTATTTCACTTTTTCAGTTAATTCATTGCCTACTGATCTTCTTTCTTATTTGCATCAGGGTAGCTAAATAGGTAAACAAGGATGTCCAGAGATGATGTGAGTGGATTTGGGATTTAGGGACTGGCTGATGTCCTCTGCTGATTTCCGAGAAGAGTCATAAACTCCTATAAGGTTAGGTTAAGTTTCCTCTAGGATCCTGTGTTGACCATCTCTGTTTTGACCCTGATATAAGTGACTCCACTTTAGGTTAGTTCTACTATAGAAAATCCTAACCTACCTCTGTGGTGGGGCCTTCATGGGAAACAGGAATCCATTCTATACACATCTTATCATCTCACTCTTATTGATTTGCAGCTTCTTTGCTTTTCCCATTAAGTCTCCAGCCCCTGACAGTGGTTCATTTTGTTCTCAGCCTATTTCATTGCTACTTCCTGCTAATGGCTGAGAGTGGGTACCCAGGGAGGGTTGATGAGTGATGCAGTGAAGGGGGAGTGAGCACTGGAAAGACAGGAAGTTAGACAGAGGACTTGAAATTTCCTTGAGGGTAAATACTATGAATAAAAACATTTCTAGGGACTGAAGCTCAATTTATTTGGAAGGAAGCAGAAAAAATTTGCTTATTCTGCTTGTCAAGGTCTAGTCTATGTGAGACACCATGAGAAAAACCCCTGGTTGGCCACCTTTCCCACCTATAGTTTCCTTTCCTTTCTGTGTGTACTACTGCTGATAAAATGTAGATGACCATATGGCTCAAACACAGGGGGATAAACAAAAACACTCAAGGAAATGCTTTATTTATGTTGCCATTTACCTCTGTAATCATAGGCATAGATCTTTCCTTACATAAGGTTGAAATACAATTTCATCTTCTGTTGTTAATCTCTGAGAGATTGGAGTTTTATGTCTCTGAGCTTTAATTCTTTAGCTTCAGAGGTGACCTTGACAGTGCCAAGTTCTTATTATAAAAATGGCTTAAATTTGCTCAACACTTTACAGTTTAATAAAAACACTGTACAGGATAATCTTTACACATTATCCTACTTTGACTTAAACAGAAAGCTGTTATCTCTATTGTACAGGAGAGGAAACTGAGGCTCATGGGGGATTAGAGTTGCTTCAAGGGCACTGGTGGTAAGTTGTGGAGTTGTTGGTGTATGCAAGTCTTTGCATTCTTCCTCCAAAACTTTCTCTATTGATTGACACTGCCTCTAGTTATAGTCGTGGTTATAGTTTATAAGGCCCCAGGGCATGTCTTATTGCAAGTGATCTTCACAAGGTGTCTCTAAGGGAGATTAGGCAGACATTATAAGGCATATTGTTTCTTTTGCTCAACCAATTAATAGGCTAAAGTAGGAAGAATCATGCTTAATTAAAAGTCAAAGAACCTTTTGGCATCCATAGTATTTTACTTGGCTTTCAAATCTCTAAGGCTCTTTCACACCAACATTTTTGTAGCATACCTACTCTTTAGGGAAGTTCTTATTGTTGAATGTAGTTGAGCAACTGTGGCTATTATCAGTTTTGATTAAAAGAAAGAGATGCTACTAAATAAGAATTGACACTCTGCGGCCGCCAGGTATGATTCTTGGATGAATGTTGGCTGGCAAAATGTAAGGTCACATTGTTAATCTTCTTTCTTTCTTTTCTTCATCTATCATGTCTACACTCTTCTATTTCTAATAACACTTAAACTCAGTCACCATCAGCAGCTGGTGACTTGTCTACACTTTGAGAGAGTCAATCATCATCAGACCTCTCTAGCTACCCCTGCATTTTTCCTGCTCTGACTGCCAGCTGCCCCCACCAGATAAAGCTCTTCATAGATCGGTTTCATGGGCATGTCACCTGTGCAGTTGTATAGGACATCAGCCTTAGAAGTGTCCTGTTTTTGGTTGAATGCCCCACTGTCACCAACTTGAAATTCTTTCTAATTTTGAACAAGGGGCCCTGCATTTTCCTTCTGTCCTGAGCCCCACAAATTATATACTGGCCATGGCTCCCCAACTAAACTCATTGCAACATCACAGAGGTTCACATTCTTTTTCCTTTCATTTAGTTCAGAAATGTAGACTTCTTGCTAAGAGACCAGAACTAGTCTTTGGCTAAATTTTACCTGAAGCTGAAAACATTTTCTAAGATACGAGGACTTCTGGTCATGTTTTCTCACTTATAAGAAAACAGAGTAACACAGCTATCTTTTTAAAAAGTTCTTACAGCAAAACTCAGATTCCTGTTTTATAATAAAATGGTCCATTAAATAGATGTCCTATTTGACAGAGACAAAGAGAGACAGAGACAAAAAGAGAGAGAAAAAAAGAGAGAAAGAGAGAGGGAGTGGTAGGGAGAGAGGAATCACCTGCAGATAGTCAAAACTGAGTTTCAGATTCTTGTGCTTAGAGACTGAAAAGTTCAGAAAAGAGGAAACTAATATAACACTGTATGTTAACCATATTGGAATTACAATTAAAAAAATAAAGAATAAGCAATTGAAATTTTCATACATCCCCTCCCTTTTTTAAAGCACAAGCTGAGGAATAAAAAAACTAAACTTGAACTACATTAGAAGGAAATACTTAAAAAGTTGACTAATTGAAGAGGCCACGATTTCCTTTGCTTCCTCTTTAGAGAATTACCAAAACTCTGAAATTATTAATAGCATATTTTTGTATAAGCCTTAATTTTTTCTTATCAGCTGCTCCTAGTCAGTTATCAAGTTCTCCAGCCTAAATTTACTTAACGACTATATGGGCGTATTTTACTACATCAGACTGTCTTGTCATTATAGGAATTCGATTATAGAATTAGATTAAAAATCTTAAACATAGTGCATGGTTATCTAGGTTCTATATCCATCTTTTAACTTGGAATTTACATCTTCCTTATCTTTGTAGGGCACAAAGAGAGTCATTAGAGTGGAAAAAAATAAAAGGCACCACCATCCCTCTCTCAAGAAGTCTACAGAGTAGTTGGGGAGAAATGCACCAATGATTGCAGTGCAAGGTGGGAACAGATAGATGGCAGACAGGAAGTGGAGCCCAAGTGCAGTAACAGGGTATGCGCATCACTAAAGTTTTGAGAGAGATCAGACAAGGCTCTTGCGCAGTACAACTGGCAAACAAGGGAGGCATGACTTTCACCAGTTTTCAAAGTTATGAAAAATAAAAATATCACACACTTAAATTTTGATCAAAATGAAATTTTCCTTTCACTGGAAGTTTAGGGAGGTTTGATAAGCACTGGTTTATAAGATACTTTTGAGAGAGCAATGGAGGGTAGCATAGCTTATTAGCCCTCTTCTTGGATTCGTGACAAGTATTAGTAACTAATTATGACTTAGAGTAAGTTACCTAACCTCTCTATACCATGATTTCCTTACACGTGGATGGGTTTAAGAAGAGTATTATCTTATGTAGTATTGCTGTGAGGATTAAGGGAATTCATATGCTTAGCAGAATAAAAGTGTAGTCAATATTAACATTATCATTATCTTGACAGTTTCAAAGAAGTGTTCACACTTAGAGGGATTTTCTTCATAAGCAATCAAGCCAGATACAGATTTTTTTCCTCTTCATTCATCTTTTAAAACTGAGTGTCTGGAAGGCAAATTAGAGGACATTTTCTTAATTGGTGGCATTGATTTTCACTTTCTCAACATATCATTGCTCATTTGTATTGAAACATAATAGTAAATGCTAAAAAAACCAAACCAAAACAAACAAACAAAAAAACCCCATTGGCTCAGTTACAGAGACAGTCCTGAAAAGAGGATCAGTAATTAAGGAGGCACTGGGCTTCACTGGAGTGGTGAACAGGACCATGAAAAGGGCATTTTCCATGGTTCACACATGACTGAAAAGCATGGACCTCAGAGCCTAGGAGTTCTCTGCACTTTCTAGCCCTGCAACCTTAGGCAAGTCATTAAACAGCTCTGAGTCTCAGTTACAGATCTTGAAATGAAAAATACAATCTATGGAAAAAAGAGAGAGAGAGAGAGAGAATGAAAGAAGAAAAAAAAAAAAAAAGAAAGCTTCCTCTGCTTTTTTCACAGCGTCATGCTGAGCTTTAAACGGCAAGATGAATGTAAAAGTAGTGTATAATCTGGGATTCAAATTTTAATTTCTTTCTTTGATCCAAAGGAAACCTGTATGGGAATAGTAAAATTATGTTTACCTTTTTCTCTGCTAAGTGTTTGATCCCTCTCCCTTATTATCCTTAAGTCAGGGATCATCCAAGTCAGAGGTTGTTGCTACCCTGCCAACACCTTAGAATCAACTCAGGGGCTTTTAAGAAATGCAAATGTGTGGCCCAACCCCTAGGTATTCTGCCTTCAGCCTTCTAAGTCCAGCTCAGTCACCGGCAATTACACGAAAGGAGAAGAAATAAAAGATGCATTTGCAAATCATTTATGAAAGAGTCAGAGTTTGAAAATGGCTGAAACTTTTAATTAAAGGGGAATGAACAACTCATTCTGCTTAATTTTCTAAAGCACCATTTTAGAAGCATGGCCTATGAATGAAAGCAGGTTAGTGGTGGACCTTTCCACCATTATAATGTTGCTTTGGCTTATCTTGTTTCACTTTTCATGGCTGTACTGAGAAAAGTCCTCCTATTTTCTATATACTTAATTTCCATAGGTGAATTCAGGGAATGCTCTATATTACCTACTTATCGTACGTGAAGTCTTTTCCAATTCTTATTACCTGTTTTTGGTTTTGATTTTGAATTTCTTGATCTTCCTCTCCACTGATAAGAACTTTTGTCTTCTGAGATGTCTGTATGAAACTTTATTAATCCCCCTTGGGCAGAATTCTTTAGCATGCCCCACATTTTCCCTTCTGTGCACTCTGCCCTCTTCTCCCCACCTGCTCTTCGGAGAGTGGGGACCATGAAATTTCCTCTGGGCCCAGGGGTGGGCCAAGGGCAAATAGAGAGGTAATAAAGGAGAGTTTTGTAAGCCCCGGTTCTGGCTCTGGTCATCATCTTCCTTTATGAGAAATCCAGAGGTCATTTCCCAGGAAGGGATGGGGCCTCCTCAGGGTATAGACCCTTGGAAAGTGAGTAGTCAGCAATTTATTTCCGGATTTGTATGCCCAGGAAACCTGAGCGGCCTCCTTTGACCAACATGATTTGTCATCTAGTGTCAAGGGCATTTTTTACGGCCCTTGGTTCCCTGTTCTGAGAGAATAGTTATAACTTTCAGGAATATCTAGTTTGTGGCAAAAGCAGGTCATTTTCTGACTTATTAGGAGAAAAAGGAACTTGGGGAAAAACAGACTGCCTTTGGAAGGGAGAAGAATTGCTTCTAGCCATAAACGTAATCCATGTTCATTGTAAAGGTTTTGGAAAATGTAAGGTATATAGGAGAGAAATCAGCTGAATATTCACCAGCAAGAGAGATAAGAGTTGTTAGCACCTTTCTGCATTTTATAACCCATTTTCCCTATGCATGTAGAATAGTTCACAAAATTAGAAAACATAAATATGAAGTTTGCATACTATTTTCTACTTAACATGACCTTAATAGCATTTTCCACATCAATAAATATTGGCTATGCACTCTCCTTAAGTATCTCTACACCCAGCAGAGAGCTGGAACTCACAACCATGAGATGAAGATTGCATGCTCTCCCAACTACACCAGCCAGGTGCCCCTAAAATTGTCACTTTAAATGACTGCATAATACTTCACTGTGTGCAAGCTCTTATTTTTAACAATAAATGCCCTTATTTTTTGAATAGTTTGTGGCGTTTTGATTTAGGATAAGTGAAGTCTAAAATATATCTCTATACACAAATTTTTTATGGGTTTCTCATTTTGAAAAACAGATGTATTCTGTAAAGTGGGACTCCTACAAAGAAAGATTATGAGCTGATGGTGTATGTTTCCAGACTGCACTGTTCTTGCCTACACTTGACCATTGGCGTACAGAGCATGTGTTTCAACTTACCTTTGCTGAGCAAAGCACATCTTACTCTAAACCACATTTCTGGCTCATTTCTCTGTAATGGATTATAGAAAACTGAGCATGAACTACTGTGTTTCACCCAATCTAAGACTCCAGCAATTGAGAGATGGACCATTATATAATACAGCTCTGAGAAAGAAAAAACGCCACTGGTTAAATTAGGATGCACCATCAATTGAAAGACATACCCCAGTTGCAGAAATGTTAAAGTGTGAAAACTTATACAACTCAGAATGAACGAAATATGCATTTCATTTTATTTTCTTTGAGAGCGTGTCTTGACATCAAATGCAGGAACAACAGCTGTCTTTGTCTGATGTACTGACATAGCCTCTGTGCCTTCTCTCCATCACTTCCTCACCAAGATTGTCCCCACCACATCTATTATTATGGTTCCTCTGATGACCCACCGGAGTTTTCTATTCTTTTCATTATGCTTCAGAATCATCTGGCTGAAGTTAATAGAGTCATCTAGGGACAGTGTGGGGTGAGGAAGGGAGGGAGGAGTAGAGTTTACATACTGAGTTCTCTTGAAATTTTAACTGACCTATCTCTTAAAACACATTGGTGGGCCCAGTTATTTTGTATGACCACCCACGTTAGCCAGCTCTTTCTTTTTTAGGTCAATTCCTACCATTCTAAAACCTTACTCCCAAATTTTGTAACCATTCTTCCCTATTTATATAAGGAGAAAAAAAAAAATGCACACATACACACATAATTTATAACACCTTCCCTCCTCTCTCTGGAGTATGTGTGTATTTTATATATATATATTTATATATGTATATAATATATATATTATATATTTATATTTTATATATAAATTTTATATATTTAAATATTTATATATTTATATAAATTTATTTATATATTTATATAAATATTTATATATTTAAATATATTTATATATTATTTATATATTTATTATATATTATATATATTTATAAATATATTTATATTTTATATATATTTTTATATGTATAATATATATGTGTGCCATATATATATATGTGAACATCCATGTACATATGTATGTATATACTTCTATAAAGCATATATATTTTCAATTTATAAATGTATATTTTATACTATACACTTTACACTTCTCCGAAGAAAGAGGGCACTCATATATATGTCCATATTGAGAAACACATATCCATACTTTGTTAATCTACGTATTTCATAGAAAAATATAACGTATATGTGCTGCCAAAGCGAGCACTATAACGTATATATTTATCTATAGTCAGTGCCATGGAAGAGACTTCAGCTATATCCTTTTATTTTGTTTTGTAAGCGGGTTGATATCTAATACCCTTCTTTTCCCCACCAGAGTTCTGAACCAGTTGAGATAAACAAAAGAATAGGTAGATGAAGATCAAAATATCATCCTATTTCTGATAAGGGGAGAGCTGGAGGATGCAATCTAGGCACGAGGTACAATAGATTTACTATGCAGCATGGCCCAGAACTCAGCCTTCAGCACTGACAACACTGGACCACTATAACCCTCCCTCTCTCCCAAGAGGAGCAGGTATTTAATTTCAAAGGTTACTGCATGGTAATGAGCAGATGGGAACATGCGCCTTTCTAGGGTCAGTCAATTTCTAAGCATAGTAAGGGGAGATGGGGGAGCCCGCCATGCCTGTTGTCTCTGTGTACCTCAGCCATTATCCATGTTACTCTGCCACCACGAGGGGTGGTGCAGGGGACCAGGAGCATTAGAGGAAAAAAGAAACCCTCCTCTTGGAAATCTGATGAGTGGAAAAGACAGATTTCTCCCCCATCACTGGCTTTTCTTTTACAGAGGAGAAAACTGAGGCCAAGAAAATTTCATCTTCTTTGTCAGAATCATGTAGCCAGTTAATAGCAGAATCAGCCTTAAATTTTTCTTCTCCTGGCTCCTACTTTGGTGTTCTTCAGAGGAAAGGGAACTGATGGGCTAATTCATGATAAAATTCAAACTTATTCATTCATTCAGCTAATATTTATCAAACACCCAGTGTGTGCCAGCCACTGCCTGGTCTCTGGAATTAATGCTGAGCAATACAGAAAAAGTATCTGTCTTCTTGAAATTTACCTTCTACCTGGGGAGACAGCTAATAACCATCTGAAAGTAGGCTACATGCTACAAAGACAAGCACAATAGAGTAAGGGTGACAGAGGCTACTCTTAATAGCGAGGATCCTGAGAAGGCCTCCATGAGCAAGTGAGAGTTGAAGAGAGGAATCGGCTATAGGATTTCTGCAGGAAAACCATTCAGGCTGAGGGAACGGCTGATATCTTAAAGGCCCACCGAGTCCCAATGTGCTTGGTTTTGAATGTATATTTTGCTAATTTAAAGAGAAGGAAAGGGACAGAGAGGGTAACGATCAAATGAGTAGATACTTGAGACCCCACATAGAAGTAGAAGATGACTACTTTCTGCTCTTCCTAACACTAATCTTGCTAACAGTTATCAGCAAATTAAACTCCTGGGTGGAAGGTCCCTAGAAGACCTTGCAAACTCACCCTTTTGATTCTCAGCTGAGCAGTATTATTCTAGGTTACTCATCTGGAAGAATAGCTTGAAGTGATCTTTATTGTCCTTTGGTTCTCCCATGCTAATAATAATGCAGCCCCCTCCGCAAGCAGGGACTGCCATACACATTAGGGGTGAGAGTCTCTCAAAATCCTGGACTGTCGTATTGCTTGTTCACTGTCATCCCTTATTAGTGAAGGTATCACAGTCCCGACTCATATCCTATTGGGCATTTGGTATGTTTCTAGTGAATACCTGTATTACATTGATTTTGAATCACCAATGGCATTAAGTCGGTAAACAACACAGCTTTAGAAGAAATCCTCTGAGCTTTTGGATGTTAAGATATTCTTAACTTCTGCTCTATTTTTGTTACAGCCAAGTCTCTGGTAAGTTCCAAAGGATTGTACAGCCTGGCTCATCATTAGGCTCGGGATCCATAAACTTATATTTCAAGTTAGTTACTACCATCACTACAGTGTGACATGATAGGGACCCACAGTAGTGTGAGATTTTAGGGAAACTGCACATTAAGAGCCATTCCATTCAGTTCACCTGGAAGAAAAGTCATTGGGCAAGAAGTGAGAGGGTGGCAATGCCCGGGAACATTAACTCACTCAGCATGGTGCTGAGCTAGTGTCTGCCAGGGGGCTACCTAATTAAGGTACATAGACTCTCCAAAATATGGGAAGGAAGGAGAGCTAATGGGGACTGGAGCAGGTCTGGAAAAAGCCAAGCTGTGTGTGTGCATTAGTGTCTTTAAAAGCACAGGTGAGGGAAATGCCTCTCAGAAATAAGGAAAGAGAATTGAGGTGGCTAATCTCATTTCTCTCTACGTACGGTCTCTCTCTGAAAAGCCAGGATAGAAGAGAGGGGGACATGAAAGTGTGCTGTGAATTAACAGTGGAGGAGAAGCCATGGGTGCAGGATGAGAGTGCCCCGCCCACCTTTGTATTCTCCCTTCCCCCAGCATTCTCTAATGCAGTGCCCGTGGACAACAGGCGCTTGGTTCTTATTTGCTGAAACATTTAATAAATGAGTGAACTAATGAATGAGTGTGGTCCCTTGAATCAAAGCCCAGTGTGCTTTTCAGGACTTACCTGATAAACTGGTCTTCATATAAAAATGAATTGTAGAAAGAGAGGTTATTTAAGTGAACTCTGAAGTCACATTGTATCTGACAGGATGAGTTTGAAAATACTCATCTCAGGCTTTTAGAAAGTTGAGAGAGTACCGTGACCATGAGGCAGAAGCATAAATAGGAACCTGTGCCTAGACTTCATAGAACACAGAAATATTTATATGAAGCCTTTCATTTTAGAGTTTGTCATGCCACTCAATTCACTATGAGCAAAATTTTTACTCTTTATTTACTAGAATTTTACTATTTACACTTAATTTACTTCACCAACTTTAGCATGAACTTCAGAAGTGCCTCACAGACCCATGTAGGTTACACATGATCCTTGAGACAATGAAGGTCTTATCCACAGTTTCTCTGTGCCCAGCATATTACTTAATTGTGCTCAATTATCTAAATATTTGTACATTTATTCACATCTATCCACCCAGCCTTCATCTTCTTATCTGTCCACGTACATCCATTTGTCCCTCGACCCATTTCTCAAATTCTCCATTCCTGCAGCTAATCATGCATCTATCCACACTTTATCCATCCATCAGTCTACATATTCACTCACTCATCCATCCATCCATCCATCCATCCATCCATCCATCCGTCCGTCCATCTGTCTGTCCATCCATCCAATTCATACTTTATAAGCGCATGCTCTGTGCCAGATCATGTGTATTGGGAATAGACCTAACAAAGATATGGTCCTCTCTCCTAGTAGCTCATTGTCATTTTTGTTATGAGTTACATCTTGGGCTGACACAGCATGTGGTTTAAACTTCTATTGCATTTTAATGTTGGTACACTTGTCCATTTGCACAACTGCAAAATTAGCTTTATGAGACCATGATTCATTCCAATTTCCTAATCATATTGATGAGAAATCTGTGTATCAGGGAGAGTATGCAGTTTGCCTCAAGGTCTCCCAACTGTTGATGGTGGAAAAGAAATTTAGACTTAATTGTTCTCTGTGATAACCCAGGGTTCTTTCTATCACCTCCTCTGCATTCCCCCTTCTTGTGCTGTCAGGTAGTGTACATCTGGGACTAAAGCTGAAGTGGGTACTCACTTTCTGAACAGAATGTAGATTCTATGGATAGTCTGAAGTCTGGATCTAGCTGTTACTCAGGAAGACCCTGCAAGCCTTGGGAACCTGGACACTGAAGAGTCTTCAAGAAGCCAAAAAGAGATCCGTGCTACTGCATCTTTTAATTTCTCAAAGAATATTTATGATGTGTCATTAAAGGCCTTCGAGCCTGCACAAAACATGGCATTTACAGACGACACCCACTTCAGTAAGAGCCTAAGGGGGGGACTCATTAGCAGACAATTAGTTATTCAAATTGTTAAACATTAATTCCTCTTATGCCTCTGGTCTGGCTAGCAAAACATAAAAGGGGGAAATAGAGCAAACTCAAGTTACTAGTCCTTGTCAGCAGGCTTCCTTTTTCTCTATAGGCCTAAATATTGCTTTGGTATGTTCTTCATTACCCTGGGGGCTCATGGAGGAGGAGGGCTCCTAAAGAATTATGTTTCCTCTACTTTTTTTTTTAAAGTTATGAATGAATGGTCTTTTGCATACAAGTAACATGGTAGCCTCAAGATCCCACCATAGGAGGGACAAGCCCCAGATGTCTTGGATGCTAAAGTTTTTAAGACAGTAGACATCTGGCACACAGGGCTGTGGGTGCCCACTGACATGACCATACCGGGGGACAAAAGAGGACTCTGTTGTGAGCATTTGGCAAAGGAAGTATGAGGCAGAGAAAGGGAACAGGGAGTGCAGATTCTAGATTGTCAGCATCGAGGAATATTGGGGCTGGAGAGGGAAAGGTGAGCATTCAGGAGAAAAGAAAGGCACCAAGTCAGTAGACCAGAGATGCTGCATTCTGTAACGAAAGGCTGTAGAGCCACGTCTAAAGAGCCAAGCCAGCTCTTCTGAAGCACGGTGTGGGATGGGGCAAGGTGTTAGGGCTTGGCCTCCATGGCACAGGCTTGGGGCGGGGCTTCCAAACAGCAGTTCCCTGCCATCCACCATGGGGCCAAATAGTCAGGGAGGGTTGGGTGGAGCAAGACCACCAACTTACAGGGTGAGGACATTCCCAGACCTGTTCTTGGGTCTTAGGCAACAAGGCAGTCTGCAGAGGGAAGATGCACTGGTCAGAAATGGCCTAGGTACCATGTAGGAAGGACAACGTAAGCCTGGGTTCCTTAGTCTTAGGAAAGAAACCAACAGTTTGGGGACAGAAAGATGTTGGCACCTAAAGAGAAGGAGAACCAAGAAATGAAGGAATGGGGACAGCCCTGGTGATATCAGTAGGAGCCTTCACTTAAAGTCAACTGCACCCCTAGACTCAGTAGTAAATGAGACAATTCGCACCCTCCTTCTGCTTAAGTGACTTCAGTTGACCTTGTAGCATCTGCCACAGAAAGTATTCTGAGCTAGCTAGTTCTGGTTCTAGGTTAGGGCTCACCGTAAGTGAAATTTTAAGAAATAATTATCATTCTTCCAAATGGCCAACAGACACACGAAAAAGAGCTCAACATCACTCGGCATCAGGGAAATACAAATCAAAACCACAGTGAGATACCACCTCACACCAGTCAAAATGGCTACAATTAACAAGTTAGGAGATGACAGATGTTGATAAGGATTCAGAGAAAGGGGAACCCTCCTACACTGTTGGTGGGAATGTAAGCTGGTGCAGCTACTCTGGAAAATAGTATAGAGGTTTCTCAAAAAAGTTGGAAATAGAGCTACCTTATGACCCAGCAATTGCACTGCTGGGTATTTACCCCAAAGATATAAATGTAGTGATCTGAAGGGGTACCTGCACCCCAGTGTTTATAACAGCAATGTCCACAATAGCAAACATTGGAAAGAGCCTAGATGCTAGATGCCTATTGGCAAATAAATGAATAAAAAGATGTGGTGTGTGTGACACACACACACACACACACACACACACACACACACACCAGAATATTATGCAGCCATCAAAAATGAAATCTTGCCATTTGCAATGACATGAATGGAACTAGAGAGTATTATGCTAAGCGAAGTAAGTCAATCAGAGAAAGACAATTATATGAAATCATTGATATGTGGAATCTGAGAAAAAAGGCAAAGGATCACGTGGGAAGAGAGGAAAAAATGAAACAGGACAAAACCAGAGTGGGAGACAAACCATAAGAGAATAACAATCTCAGGAAACAAACTGAGGGTTGCTGGAGGGGAGGAGGGTGGGAGGGATGGGGTGGCTGGTGATGGACACTGGGGAGGGTATATGCTATGGTGAGTGCTGTGAATTGTGTAAGACTGATGACTCACAGACCTGTACCCCTGAAGCAAATAATACATTCTATGTTAATAAAAAAAAGAAAAGGAAAACATTTTTTAATAACAAAAATAAAGGTGCCACTCCAACTTTAAAAGAAAAAAAAAAAAGAAATAATTGTCATTCTCTGAGCAGTTCGAACCAGAAGTCCAGGAAATACAACTCCTCATGGTAGAGACCCTTCTTATGTTATAAGTAGGAACACCCAGTCTCAGAAAGGGGGAGTCTGTAACCCAAGGCTGGGAACCTGGTAAAGCTGTAAAGCTGATTCCACAGACTCTGAAGTTCCGGTGTTTCCCTCTCTGCCATGTGGCTTGCTAACCCCTCTTGGTGAGGTGAATCTCCATTACCTTCCTGATGACCCCTTAAGGCTTCCAATCCACTTTCCTGCCTGCAGCACTGTAAGCGCTTTCTCTCCCTTGCTCTATACCCATCAACACATATAGGTTTCAGAATAGGACCCTTGTTCATGGCTGGGGACGAGCAGCTAATTATCTGTACATAGCAGGCTAGTAAGCAAGACACACTTATATACATATATATATGTATATATATATATTTCTTTCTTTCTCTTTCTCTCTATAGAAGCTGCTGCTCAGTAAATGTTCATGCTATAACTCGGGAGGATTACGTATTTTCTCTTAGAAGACATTGCTAATGCAGCGAGGCCAATAGGGTTTGGAGAGGAGCCCCCTTTCCTCCCCTCTCTCCCCACCTTCGGTCTCATTTCAGGTAGCCGAGCCGTGCCCTGCGTGCCTGTCTGCCAGCCTGCCAGGTGGGTCTTCCCTGTTAGTGCCAGCCTGCTGCTTTATGTGGCACTGTGTGACTGATTTGATGACCTGTGACCTGACTGTCCATCTGGCCACTCAAGAGTTCGCCCGGCTGTTTACCTTTTTCTGCTGTGACTGAATTTCCATCGCCTCTCTCAGCATCTGACTTGCAAACCACTCTGCTCTGTCTGATAAGCGGATGAAAAGAGAGAGTGACCTCCTGCTGCCAGTTCCGCCCCGCGCCCTCCCCGTCCTCGATCAGAATGCACCTGTGCCTCGGTGGCTTCTGCTTTCCCCTGAACTTGCCAGTTGCCGCCACAGCCGCCACCCCCAGCTTGCCGCGTGTGCGGGGCTCTGTGAAAGGAGAGACGTTTCATTTTGTACTTGGCAGGCGCTGAACTCAACCGGACAGTGAGACCCAGGAAATATGACACCATCTGCTTCCTGCCATGTTCTGGCTCCTGCGCTTGATGTCAGGGCATCAGGGGTACCTGAGAGTGCCGGTCCCGGGAAGTGAGCCATTCAGGAAACACCCTTGCTGACACTTTCCTCAATAGTGCAGTTGACGCCCGCCAGCCTGCATTGCTGAGCTGTTTTTCCTTCTTCACTCCCATAGTAAAAACTACACACACACACACACACACACACACACACACACACACACACACACACAGGTAGATAATAGAAACATTAGCTTTTTTGGCCATCTTTGCATATAGGTGGGCTTTTTTTTTTCCTGCATAAAGCTTCTGCCATAAAGCTTTCTTAGATCAGTCCCTGGCTGCCTTGAACTGGGTCAAGTGTTGTGTGCTTTGGTTGCCTCCCCATTCCAGGTGGGAGCGAGGTCCTTAACTAGTGGTTAACTGAGGATCAGGCACTCCAAAAGGAGGATTAAGCCAACAACTGTGTCACAGAAAACAGGAAAGACTGGTTGGTCCTCCTCCATGCTGGGAGTGCCCAAGCCAGCTGGCAGCATTCGGGGCCGTAGGAAGGAACAGGAGCTCTTTCCCTCTTGCCGTGGTCCCTGCAAATCTCAAATTTCCCTGAACCTCTGACCTGCTGCTCTTTAGTTCTGGAAGCTGCCAGGCGGGTGGCATGGACGACGCATTCAAGGCTGAATTCTTTCCTGACTCAGTGGTTGCAATCCCTTTGTGGGCAGACAAATCAAGCCACCTGTGCGGGGTATTAAAAATGAAACAAAACGCAAAAAACAACACTGCCGATCTGTTAATGAATTTTCAGACTCAAAGTGTGCCATCTGGAACAGACACCACGGCTTCTGGACTCTGCGTTGCTTCTTTCCTCTGTCTTATGATTTTGACATGCTTCTGGTTAGCCATTTCTATTTTTTTTAAAGATTTTATTTATTTGACAGAGAGAGATCGCAAGTAGGCAGAGAGGCAGACAGAGAGTGGGGGGAAGCAGGCTCCCCGCTGAGCAGAGAGGCCGATGCGGGGCTCTATCCCAGGACCCCGAGATCATGACCTGAGCCGAAGGCAGAGGCTTTAACCCACTGAGCCACCCAGGTGCCCCAGCCATTTCTATTTTGATGTTTCAAGAGTGATATTCCACAAAATCTGAATCTTCATAGAAGATGTGTGCTTTTCTCATTTAAGCTGGTTGGCTCTTTGAAGAAGTATGGCATTGCCAAGTTTTCCTGGTGGGGTTCCTGAGAGAATTCTTTTTTGCCACCAGATCGTTTCCTAAATTAGCTGAAGCCTTTAAGTCCTAGGTCATAAGGAGGATGAGACAATTAATTTGTCACAGTGTTGAGTATGACGTTAGAGCAAATGCTGTGTCTGAATTGTAAGTGAGGCATTGGTTTTAGTGATAGATAGAGAATGGGTGGGCTGCTCACGCAGGTATGCGCGGGCCATGGCAGCGGACCATTACCATGATTTTAATAAGAGCCATGGCTATACTCAGCCAGCCCTACAACAAACACAGCCCACTGGACTTTCTTCTGGGATGACTGATGAAATGTACCTGTGCATACATACATGCCTACTGGGGCACATGTGCATGTGTGAGTACATGCACACACACACATACACATGCTGCGGTCCATGCCATTGTTGTTACACCTGCTAGAACCTATGGACAGAATTGCTGTCCTTCCTGTGACCAGATAAGGGTCAATTCAGAGCCCCTTCCCACCCACCCTCCTCTTCCAAGCTAAATTCTCCCCTGTGTGGAGTGGTGAAAACTATAACCTATCCTCTGGTCCTGGGGGTGGCATTAAAAATGTGCTCATGTTTTTAACTCAGAGAGTTATATGATTATGTAGCTTGTATCATCACATAGACTCTAGTCTGTTTAATTACTAATATCTGCTGAGCCATGTCCTATTGTTTAAGAGTCTGTTGTTTAATACATCTTCCCCTTGGACATTTGTAGAAATATCTATGCGAGCATCATGGTAGTTCTTCATTCTTCTCATTCTCCCTCCTTCTTGACTGATGTAGGGTTACGGGGATGGCCCATTCAGTCCTTTAAAGGATCAAGAAGTCTGACTGTGTACTCCAGTAAGTAAATCCTGGCTAGGATGTGGGTCTGGTCAGCGGTTGGCAAGCTGAAAAGAAGGCTCTATAGGCATGGCCCCGTGCAGCAGTGGTCACTTTGTTGGCACTGAATGATAAGAACCTTGGGCATCTTAGAGGCTGCCGTGTTCTCGGCAAAGAGCCCACCACACACAGAAAGCAAAGGATTAGAAGTCCCATAATAGAGATCCATTAAATGTTGTAGTGTTAGTAATAATTAAGCAGCATTTTATGATAGCACCAGCAGGCTAGTCAAGTGAATAATTCTTTTCAGGGTTTGCTATTTCTCTCCATAGGTAAAGGATTTAGATGGATTTATGACATTGGCTGAAATGAATCAGTGGATGAATGATTACAGGATTTGGATGTGGTTAAGCCAAGATTAATGCCACTGATTCCTGAGAACGAAGATGACTGTCACCCAAGGAAGTGAACTTGCAGTTCAAGACATATAGGCTTCTAGCCAGCAGTTCAAATTCTCAGGGCACATACACACGCACACAGTATCTCAACCCAAACCCAGCATTCCCGTGTCACACTATGAAGGATGGTAAGCAAACAACAATAATGACAGAGGGCTTGAGATATGGTGAATAAAATACTCAACATGAGTAAACTGCTGCTTACTAGCATTCCCGGGTCACCAGGGTGCCATTTAGGCCGGGGCCTTAACGAGGTCATTTACCTTTACCTACACCAGCACCATTACCTTAATTGCTACTCAGCCTTCATGAAAGTGTTTATGGGTAAACAGTTTTCACCAAGGGAGTTATTAACTACCCCCTGGATTACCATAGGATCAGGAATCATAAAAATAGTAGCAATTGTAGTCATAATAACCTATGTCATGTAAGTATCTGTTATAAATGTCTTAAATTTCCACCACCACCACCACCCAGAGCAGCTTTAGGGTGAAGCACAGCATAAGAAACAGAGCACCGGTTATTAAAAAACATGGATGGATGAGAGGGTCCTCCTTATTCATCAAGTCTGGAAAGCATAAAAGAACAAAAGGGCTGCCATAACTTGACCTACCTGTTATCTCTATTGTCTCATACTTGGGCTGAGGAACTAGTGGTAGACATATGAATTGTCCTCACTGTGACTGAGGGAGGAAGTATGCTAAGTAAATACATTTTACACGCATGCCCAAGGTCCAGGTGGAGCCAGAGTTTTGTAAGTAGCATCAGTTCCATCACCATTGGCTCATCAGATGGCTACATGACACCCAAAGAAGTTGAAAACAGATATTTCAATCCATGCCCAAGATATTTAACTAAATTAAGAAGATTCGGAGGCTGTGGAGACCCGGCTATCTCATTTTGGGGACTGCCTCTCTGGTCCCTTGCCATGCATCGACCTGGTAGTAGATTTGCTGCAGATTGAGAAACACAGAGACTGAATTCTTGGTTGAGTCAACCTGGAAATGCCTCTCACATCAGTCCCTGTGTGTCCTAAGCTGATGCTCCATGCATATGGTCTCTTAAAGTCCTTCCTGCTTCTGGACTATTGTAATAAGCCTCTCTCTCCTCAGTTGTCTGCATGACCCACAAAATAAATTCACCCTGAAAGAGTTTCATTCAATGCACTCTGTCTTTGGACCCTTTCCTTCTCTAGCTGTCTCTTACAACTTCTCTATCCATGTAGCACTCTGGATCATTTATGCCCCACTCTTTATGCCTGCCCTACCAGCGAAAGCAAGATGACGTCATTACAGTATTTTTCAGATTGATCAATCAAAAGACCTCCTCTAAATGAGACAAATGATCATACATTTCCATACTGACATGTTATGTACAAATAAAAAAGTAGGTATGGGCATCTGCAAGTAGTCATACCCAGTAGACTGAGTATGATTCTCTTTCTTGGTCAGTAGAGAACAAGGTAGTTCTTCTTCCAAAGGGGCACCTTTGAAATATTTGAGGAAAACAATCCTAGATTCTTCAAGCCTTTTCCTCATCAGCGTAACATTTCATGTTTCTTCAGCTGTTCCTTACAGGAAATAGTTTCAAATTCCCTTCCATTCAGCTTACTTCTCAGATGAAATCCAGTTGTTTAATGTCTTTCTTAAAGCATCAGCAATACGACACACAGACATCTTTCCCTTGATCTGGATCCCACACTTCTAGACTTGTCATCTCAAATTGTTAAAAGACTTTTTTGCAGCCATATCATATACAATTAACTCATGTTGATCTTGCTGTCAACAATATCTTTTAAAACACATGCATGACTATTACAAAACCGTCCCTCCTTCCTTCTGTATTTATGCAGCTGGTCTACTGAGCATAAATGAAGGCCTCACATTTAGCCCTGTTAAAATCCACCTTTTTAGTAAGCCCAACATTTTAGCTTCTCAAGTCTTCGATGATCCTGATTCAGCATTTCGATCTCCTAACTAGTTCTCTCAGATTAAAATTGATCTACATACCATTTTTGCTCTTGGTAAAATGTTGCTGTCACAGTCCTATGCTCAAATCGAAAAGAGACCTATCTCAGGCTAGGTTATGAGCTAAACACTCAACACCTACAAGAATGAAGAGGTAGGTCATAGAAAGTGGTCAACCAGAGTGGATTAAGGTGCTTCACTACCCATTGAGGAAGAACATGAATAACAATAACAGTATGCTGACCAACAACGCCCAAGTGAACCTCGCCAAGAGGTGGGTAGAAGGCACTGACTGTTGCTGTAGGGCCACACTCCAGTGGTGTTTAAGCTAAGGCTAAATAGCTTCTGCTGTTTTTGACAACTCAAGCTGCAGTGATGTCCAGTATATGTTTCATCTTAAGAGATTGCTCGTAATGCAAACTAATTAAAATAGGGCGCAACAAAACCATGGACCAGTTCTCCTTTCATGCAAGGACACAAACCTTGCTCCTGCCCTCAGGAAATTCTGCCTAGCAACAAGGAGATCACAAGGAAGAAACTACCCCCTCACCCCCCACCCCCAAGACCACAGTCAATACTTCTACACTGCTAGTGGTATATGCAGCCCAGAGAAGGGGCTAGCAATTTGCTTGTGTGTCACTGATTAGGTGAGTGTCCAGACACATGAACAGAGGGGTGATTTCTCAGGAAAACAGTAATTGACCCAGTCTGTTGTTGTTTTTAATTCTCTACACACACACACACACACACACACACACACACAGGGAATGAAAGAATGAATGAAGGAAGGAAGGAAGGAGGAAAGGGCCTATCCAAAGTAATCTGGGATAAGCTCACTGCTGTTTTCCCAGGTAATAAAGATGGCTATCTTTGTCCAGAACAGATGCTATGAGATCATGTCTCCAAGAGATGAACTGAGAATGAATTCGCTTAAATTATGGTGCTCACAGAGAGGATTTTAGCTGAACATTTGTTCATATGATTTATGGCACCCTCCATCCGGTGGAGTCAATGCAAAAAAATGAAACTTAATTACAGCATACAGACAGCAGTTTGCTTAAAAGAGAGCTAAAAGTTTGTGGGGATTTTTTATTATTATTTTTTTTTTTATGAGACAGGAAACTTATCCTAAAAGAAAAAAGAAGAAAGCTTTATAAAAAACATTTGCAACTCATCAGAAGTGTGGGTCTGGTCCTTACTGTTGTGGGAGGGGAGGCTGCTGGCTGTGATTCCGCTTGGCCTCTAAGCAAATTACCCCCTACCCCCCAGGTCCCTACCCAATTCCTACTCTGAATCTAGCCTCTCCAGGATTCCCTTTTATTTTAGCCTAGGCGTTCCCTTTAGGGAAGAGAGTAGTATTATTGTCCTTTCTCCTTGGCAGCTCAAGTCTGGAATTTTAAATTTATAGTCTAAGAACTGTTCCGGTGTTTATATGGCTCAGAGGGTGTTATTATCAAATCCAATTAAAAACATTCCTTCTACTAATAAAAAAGTCAGCGCCTTCCCATTAAACTAGGACCCACCCTTAAGTTAATTAATGGCTGTTAGCACCTTATTTGCTTTCAAGGGTCTCTCGGGGACTGGACATCTGAGGCAAAGCAGAGTCTAGTCGGTAGGTCAGTGGCTTAGTTTGAGGCATATGCCTGACCCCCAACTTATTTTACGTCTGAAGCTGAGTCTCTTAAACTCTTTTTATCTTGAGATCTCCTCCTGAAATCCCATCCTGAGAGGCCAGGTTAATGGTACTTACTTGGCAAAGTTTTTTAAGATCTACAGATGAACCTGTCTGGTGAATAGTACTAATGCTTATGATACTCATTGAATGATAATTGGCCCTCTTTGGACCATTTAGGATTCAAATGCCTCCACCCAAATCATTTTGTGAACAGCAGCCAGCCTCTGAGGGTTAGATTTAGCTTTTTCACTTAAATTTGCAAATTGGCACTGGTTTCATCAAGAAAGAATATCTAACAACGAAATGATACTACCTCACATTTTGGATAGCGTTTTGTATTTTCAGCATGCTTTCAGGTAATATATTATGTAACTCACAAGCAAACAGCATTTTATCTTTTTCAGGTATGCGAAGACAGCAGGATTCCTGAATTCTCAAAAACTAATCATGAGCACCTCTGAGACCAACTGTGAGGTCTATTTTCAATAGATTTTGCAGTTAAAAAAGTGATCGATGATTCCATTTCCCCTCCAAGAGTCAAGTGAATTTATCAGCTTCTAAGTCCTGCTTTCATCTAAAATAAGGTACTGGTCGGGGTGCTCAAGCTCAGATCTGGAGGACGCCCACCCAATTCATCCTCTTCCCCTTATTACTCACCTACTAGTTCTTTCTCACTGCCATTGCTGCTCCTGTAGCTTTAATGGAGGGCATCAGCCCCAAAGAGCAGCTCTACAAATGCGAGTGTCTTCCTTGTGCACGGGAGAGAGGAACCTCTATCACCTAAGCCTCACCTACGGACGATTTATCTAACAAATTCCATTTCCTGCATGCCATTTGCCAGTATTTATCTTGTGTGTGGGCTCCCGTGGAGGATCATCATAACGGATTGTTCTGTTACAACCCAGAGTCATATTTTTCCATCTAAATAATGAAGAGGCTTCAGCTCCCTTTCTCTTTGGTTTCCTACTGCTTAGATAAGACGTCCATAATCAGGATGCTTAATATGAAGGGTGCCATCTGGGTTATGTTGTTTTTTGGTTTTGCTTTTGTTTTGCCTAGAAAGGGGCCCTCTTTGTACTTTCTTTCCTTAAAAAAAAGTCTGTTGAAATGGGGCGCCTGGGTGGCTCAGTTGTTAAGCGTCTGCCTTTGGCTCGGGTCATGATACCAGGGTCCTGGGATTGAGCCCCGCGTGGAGCCCCGCATGGAGCCCCGCATCGGACTCCCTGCTCGGCGGGAAGCCTGCTTCTCCTGCTACCATTCCCTCTGCTTGTGTTCCCTCTCTCGCTGTGTTTCTCTCTGTCAAATAAATAAAATCTTAAAAAAAAAAAAATGTTGAATTTGACAAGCACTCTTCCTTCCCTCTCTCCTCCTGTCCTACCTCTCTTCCTCCTTCCTTTCCTTTCTCTTTCCCTCCACCCCTCCTTTCCTCTCTTCTTCCTTCTGTCTTACACATAAATAGCCAGCTTTTTCTATGTCAAATTGCCTTCCTTTAGAGATTAAAATATATAATAATAAAATGCCATTCATATACATCACTTGACAGGTAAACTGTGCTTTGTCTGACAGTGTTTTAAATTAACAGTAACCTAAATAGCACAGAGGACTCTCCATAGGGAAGTTGCTTTCTTCTCTTTCATTTTTTAATCCTCCAATTGCAAGCCATTCATTTTTACATTTCCATGTTAAAGATAGGACACTAAAAGTGCATTACCTTAATAATCAATAACTCAGTGGGAGGTCCTAATGGGGAGAATGCACTGGAAGTTACATTCCAGTTGAAGTAGCAAAGGACCACCATAGGCCTGCAGGCTATAATTAGACAACCATAAAACTAGGAGGTAAAGGGTGGCAGACTACATTAGCAGTAAAATGCTAACTTGCAAGTAATAAGTCTCGAATCTTTCATGTCTACTCGAGTGTCACTTATACTTGAACAAGGAAAATGTTATGTTAAAGAACAAATTTACATTTAGGATCCCTAAAGCTTAAGGACTGGTGAAGGTTAGTGTGGCAATGACAAAACAAATGAATACAGATCTGCACACTTCACAATTTTCACTCAGTTCTCCCCTTCCCTCTCCCTTTCTCTCCAGCCACCCGTTTTCCAGCCCTCTCCAGGGTCTGAGAAACATCACAGAATTTAAACACAGGAAACCAATATAAAAACCCTCTCATGCAAAGAAACAGTGTGGCTGACTTTACATTGTTTCTATTCATGGCTCGCTAGTTTTACATTCTCTGATCAGTGACTGCCACTGAGACCAGGAAACAGTTTCTTCAAGAGCATCAGTGGACTGTCTGAAGGCCTTGCATTATTGATTTTCTGCTAGTGGATTCCAGTTGCTCTGTCAATCATGGGCCAGAAATACAAGATGGCAGTCAATAAGCAAAAGGACTGAGCTCCCATGAAGACAACAAAATAATTCAAAAGATCTGATGGAAGCAGAAAATGCCAAAATCCTCAGGAGAAAAGAAATCAGATAAGCCTTTCTGGAAAGGAAAGTCCATAGCGCCCCCAAAGACACATTATCTTCGAAGGGGAATATGTTCTTGCCAATGAGTCTGGAATTTGTTCACCCAATTAGTTCATTAATGCAAACAATAAATGTCATTTGGGCAACATTATAGGCATGGGTGTCACAATGAGGAATATTATTCTCCTGCTATTGGGTAGAAATATACAGGGTAAACAGGAAGTTGCAAGAACATGTGCTGAGTACGAGGAAGGGTAAGGACAAATGGCTTTGTGACTACAGAGGAAGGAGATGTGAGCGGCAGCCTGGGCAAGTCAGGAAAGATCCCGGGAGTTACAGTTGAGTTGCATCTTGAAGAATGTTTAGGAGTTCTACACACAAAGGGGGATCAGAACACTCCGGGTTGAGGACTTAGCATGGGGCAATCACCTTACACTTGCTCACTTTTATTCATACAGATTGAACAGGCATATGAATTATTGAAAGAGGCATTCTTTAGACTAGAGCTATGAACTGAGCACTCTGTTATGTTGGTTTTCAACTGTTTAATGATTTTTCCTCTCATCTTCTATGAGCTGTAATCCCACAGTGTCTAACTTATGCTTTGTGCAAAGAAGCTGCTCAATAAATATTTGTTAATGGATTGATCAGGGAGAGGAAGGCTAAGCATGAACTGAAAGAGGGAAGCAAAATAGCTTTGAGGAGTTATTAAATGTCTTTAGGAACCTTTAATATGACTAAAAATATTAAAATTATTAAGTGATGAAAAGACAACCAAGGAAACTCAGGAGGGAAGTATCCACTACAAATTCAGTGTGGGTAATGGGATTTTCTGCTTGATGGGATTTTCTGGTTAAATAGTAGCTATCTTAAATCTCTTAAAGTTGTATTTGTTCAAGTTACTACCATACCTACTAGATAGGGTGCCAAGCGTTCTTTCCATCATTTCCTGAATGATCAGACCCCACTGCTCTGTTTCCTCTCCCACCTGGCCCATCTCCCTCACTGGCTCTTCTGAAAGTTGCCAAGTGTCTTCCCACCTCAGGACCTACTGATACGTTATTCTTTTTCCTGAAACACATTTCTTCCCCTATAAGGTATGAGGAGTTTACAGATCCCGGGGGAAGGCTGAAGCTCAGTCTCCCAGAGTTCGGCCTGTAGCACTAACTTCCAGGAAGTTGCCACTAATCCTTACAGCTGCCTATCTAGCGCCGAAGCAAATGATTTTCAGGAGCTCACCCCCAAACCACTCAAACCTCCTCTCTGCAGTCTGGCTACGAATCTTTGCAACTACCACTGGAGAATACCACTTTCGCCTCTTCTTTTCTGCCTTCTACTCATTGTCTAACTCTAAACTGGGACCACCAACAGAGGAGGATTCTGGGAAATGTATTTCCCCGTTCTTCTGCTACGCAGTGAGATTGCAACACAAGAGTGGGTGGTTAGGTTGAGTTGACTACAGATAATCCAGCACCCTGGCCAACTCCTACACATCCTTCCTTTTCCCAGACTCTTTCTTGACCCCTAGACAAGGCTGTGCTCCTCTGTCGTAGTATTTTTCTTAATAACACTTAGTACAATTGTAATATTGTGGTTATATGTGTGATTAAGTATTTTTCTTATCCACCAGAAGCACTAGTTCTTTCTTTTTACCTAAATATCCTCTCACTTTCTGAAACCTATTAGGCTTTCAGTGAACATTTACTGAAGGAACGAATAAAGTACCTCAATTTTTTTTTTCAATGATTTATACTCTGGCAGTGCCTGAAAGTCATCCTTTCTGGATGTTGTACAGAGGTGAGTTTTTGAAATAAATGAAACAAGTTGGAAGGGATTGACTTAAACCAATGACTGAAGGATAAACTTGGAAGCTGTTTTTATGGTTAATAGCAGGGGGGTCAATGGAGCATTCTCTATCAGAAGTTTTTAAAATAGGTCTATCCTTTGACCTAGAAATTCTAAGAATGTATTCTAATGACATTTTAAGCTGTGAAAGAGATTGATGTATAAAGATTATTCATTGCATTATTCATTGCAGCTTCTGGGAAGAGTTGTCCCTACTCTGTGTTTATATTTCCACACCTCCCACTCACTTCTGAATCTCTATTGTATGGCTTTAGAGCCCATAAAACCACCAAAAAAGTCTGCCTGATGCCAGTAATGACCGCTTTCTCATCAATAAACCCAATGGATATTTGTAGTTTGCATCTTACTTGACTTCTCAGAGCACTTGACCTGTGGATGCTTTTCTCCCCTTTAAACATCTCCCTCTGGCTTCTAGTACTTGACTGTTCTCTCTAGCCACCCTTTCTCAATTTCTTTTGTGAGCCCTTCTTCATCTGCTTTGCGGTTTTGCTCTGGGTTTTCGTCCCTTTCTGCTCTCTCTGGGCAAATTCATTCTTTCCTATTACTTCAATTACCATTCATATGCAGAAAAAATCTCAAGTCTATCTCTGGAGTGAAAGGATTTCAATACATGCAATTGACTACTGGATATCTCAATTCAGCATGGTAAGCTCAGCTCACTTAAAGCTGAACACGTCATCATTCCCAGCAAATGTGGTTCATTCAATTACTTATTCAGCCAAAAGTGTGAGTGTGTGTGTGTGTCTGTGCGTATGTTATGGAAATAGAAATGAAGAATCTTTTTACTTACTTTCAGGTAGGCAAGCGAACCAGTAGGAGGACATAAGTAGTCCATAGTTATTCCTCTCAATTTAGTTCTATTGACTGCACGGTTAGGAAATTCATTCCAGATTTTGGCAGTACAGTTACCCTCAAGTCCTGATTGAGAGTGTTTTGGGTTTTAAACTCCCTCTTTTTCTGAATCTTTTAGGATATTTTAGATAAGACTAAAAGAGCATGGTACCATTTCAAACTAGAACTGGTAAGCATCACCTTTAATGGTTGCATAATTCCATCGACCAGAATTTATTTAGCCATTCTCCCACTGCTACAATAAACAATGAATTCAGAAATATTTTAGCGAATTGAGGGCCCAGGTTGGTTAGGCTACAGTGAGTAGATTTTCAGACTCATGAACTAATGTTCATGAGTCTGAAAATCTTTAGAGTTTGATTTGAAAGAGGAATTCCTAGCAGGAGTACATTCACCAGTATTTCTGTGTTTCTTTAAAAGAGATTTTTCTTCCATATTCTGAAATAATCTGTTAGAAATAAAACAGAACACCATCTTTAAGAGATTGTGGGATTACTGTGTCCTCTATGTAAGAAGGGCTTCATACTTTACATAATTATGGGAGTGTTTGCCTCTGCCTTGGTTGAAGATTACAGAAGGATAGTTTTCAAGATATTTTTGCCTTATTGACCTTTCATAAGTCAGTTCAAATACAAATAAATCTCTGCAAGCTTGAAGAGAGAAGGAAGCAGCTTACTTTCCAGAAGAATATGACTTCAGTTTGACTCATTGGAATAGTAAGTGAAGTTTTAGGATGATTTTTAGTACGGATAGCTGTACATCTGTCTCATGGCTTGTCTTCCTGTAGACTGAGAAACACCAACATACATGCATAAGATTTAAAGTGACACTAAGGGGCGCCTGGGTGGCTCAGTGGGTTAAAGCCTCTGCCTTCGGCTCAGGTCATGATCTCAGGGCCCTCTGATCGAGCCCCGCATCGGGCTCTCTGCTCAGCAGGGAGCCTGCTTCCTCCTCTCTCTCTGCCTGCCTCTCTGCCTACTTGTGATCTCTCTCTCTCTCTCTCTCTGTCAAATAAGTAAAAAAAAAAATCTTTAAAAATAAAAAAATAAATTAAAAAAAAATAAGGTGACATTAAGCTCTTGCTTGCCCCCCTACCTCTCCTTAATGATCACATTTGCTCTCAGCAAGCCTTTTCTGGCTTGTTAATCAAGTAGCATGTAAATAATAAATAATGAATAAGAATAATAAATATATAATAAATAATAAAAATTTATATTTTAAATATAAATTAATTTATATAATTAAATATAAATTAATTTATATTTAAATATAAATTATAATATTTATATTATATAAATATAAACATATATTTATATATAAATTTATATAAATATAAATAAATATAAAAATAATAAATAATAAAATCAAGTAGCTTGTAAATAATAAAAGTTTATTCTGTCACCCGGGCCAGCCTCTTGTTATTAAGGGCATAGAAGTACAAAATATGGACCATTCTTCAAGAAGAAAATAATGTTATTGAGACGAGGAACTATGTGTTTGAAATAAGTGCGATATAACTTAAGTACATGGGCGCTCTTAAGCGTGAAGAAGGAAAGACTTAAGTGGAGGGGGTAGGAGGGCTTGGCGGAATAAATTCTGCAGTGGCGGCCGTGTGAAATGAGTGATTCAAGATGTTCTGCTGAATACCACGGGGTGGGACTGGAAAAAGAGTGGGAGTTGGAGTAAATCATCTTGGAAATTTAAGTCAGAATTGACCTGAGAGCAGAATGGCTTAGTGTCGAGAGAGAATGAATTTGCTCTTACTGAAGTCATCAAGTAGATGCTGGAGAAGCACGGATGGAATGCCATTACGGAAGGCGTCCGGGAGGGAGGTAAGAAGCTGGACACGGGAACCCCTAAGATCTGTTGTGACTCTAAGAGTCTATGCACTGCAAAGCGGAGATGATGGAACTTTCTAGCAATTAGATAGCATATTATACAATAATACAGAGCAGACATTGTTGTAGTGGAGTGAAGCATTTCTTCTCCAGAAGGAGCAGGCTGTGAACTTGTCAGTGTCTGCATTCTTCTGGGATGTCATCCCCTGGCTTCATCAGATCCTCAAAGTTTCTACCATCCCCCAAACACATTCTGAACACAGCAAGACAACACCTTGGCTGAGAGCACTTCCGCCCACCCCTCACTGTGTTTCAGTGACTGGGAATTCAGGGGTGAGGTAGCTGTTGTCTAAAAGAAAACAAGGTCCAAGAAACAACGCCAGGAGAGTTAGACACTCACGGTAGGAAAGAAGAAGAGAAGGGAGCTAGGGGAGAATAGGAGTGTCAGAGGTGAGGTAGAGTGGTGGAGGGCGTATGACTGTGTTTTGCATTGGCTCAAACTGAAATCATTTCCTTCCTCAGGGCTGTTCCCTTTCCACTTTCACAAATTGTACCACTGTCACGTCAGGGTTCTCCAAAGAAACAGAATCAAAAAGATATGTATATTTATGTTTATATATACATATAAACATACACATGTGTTTATATATATGTGTGTATATATAAATAATATATGTGTTTATATATAAACATAAATATACATATCTTTGTATATATGTGTGTATATATGTGTGTATATCATGTGTATATGATATACGTATATATGTGTGTGTGTACTTAAATTAAATTAAACTTAAAGTGTGTGTGTGTACTTAAATTAATAAATCTCTTAAAATATCTAAGAGTATTATTTTAAGGAATTGGCTCATGTGATTTTGGGGACTGGCAAGTATAAAATATGCACATCAAGCTGGCATGCTGGAAACCTGGAAGGAGTTGATATTATAGTCTTAAGGCAGAATTTCTTCTTCTCTGGGAAAATTTCAGTTCTTGTTCTGATCTTCAACTTGACCGGATGAGGCCCACACATATTACTGAGGTTAATCTCCTTAAAGTCAACTGATTGTAGATGTTAAACACATTTACAAAATACTGTCACGGCAACACTGAGATGAGTGTTTGATTAAATACCCAGGTGCTGTGGCCAAGCTCAGTTGACACTTAAAGTTAAGCATCACAACTGCTATGCTAATATCTTCCAGGCCAACAAACTGAAAGTGATCATTCTTTCTCATAAAATTTCATTGTGCTTTTATCTTAGAAAGGAACACAAGGAGAATCAGTTTTTAATGGAAGTGGAATGAGGTGAATGGAATACCAAGAAAACACTCAGAGCCTCCTTCACACTTGTGTCTAGGCCCGGCCAGCACTTGCTGAGCTATTTGCTCTTCTTTCTAAGTGGCGATTTGCTCTTATTCATCTTATTTTGAGCAAATAAGATTGAGCAAATCATAAATTGAGCAAATCATAAGATTTGCTCTTATTCATCTTATTTTGTCTGGGTGAGATGGATGACTTAGATTATGCATAAAATTTTTGGGTGAATGATGTAATCCACTATAACCCACTAAGCTGGGGAAATAGCAGATATTAGCAAAAACCCATTGATTGTGTGCCTTTAATGTACCACATCGATATCATAATAATAGTTGCGGCAGTCACTTGCTGCTGCACATCCGACAATTGAAATATCATTTATATTTGCCGGTGTGTGTCTGAACTTGCCTGAGTTTGGCTTAGGACCTGGGTTCACTTCACATCTGCTCTGTGGCTCTGGGGCCATCTGAGACATCTCACAGTCTGTCCGTCCATCTCACAGAGCAGAAAAGCAATGCAGGGAAGTGGAACATGGGATGCCTCTGACATACCGTCACCTCGACCCATATTTTATTGACAAAAAAAGTCACATCAGTGGGGTGGGGAAGTAGATTCTGTCTCTAGTGGGAAAAACTGCAAAGTTATGTGGCAGAGATTGTGGATGCAGGGAGAAGTGAAAAGTTGGGTCAATAATTCAGTCGATTAAATGTATGGAAGTGTATTAGTTTTCTTTGGTTGCTTCGACAGATTACCACAAACATTGGCTTGAAACAACAGAAATGTATTCTGTCATGGTTCTTCAGGCCAGGGGACTGAAATTAATTTTGGGTTGAAATCAAGATGCCCCAGACTTGTGCTCCCCTGGGAGCTCTAGGGAAGAATCCGTTCCTTGTCTTTTCCAGCCTTTGGTGGCTGCTGGTATTGAGTTGTGGCTGCCTAGCTCCCATCTCTGCCTCCAGGGTCACGCAGCCTCTTCCTCCGTGGTGTGTGTGAAGTCTCCCTCTGCCTCTCTCCTCTCTCCTTACGGACACATGTGACTGCACTTAGGGCCTGTTTGGATAAGTCAGGAGACTTCCCTCTATCACAAGATCCTTAACTTAATCATATCATTTACATATTAAGTAATCAAGTTTTTAGGAGTTAAGGTCTGCTGTCTTTGGGCGATATTTTTCAGCCTATCAGGGAGAGGAACAGCATCCATAGAAGGCTCCCCGTATAGAAGATACTAATCTAAGCTTTTACATATGCTAACTCATTTCGTTCTCAAAACAACCTTTGATACAGTTGTAGTTTTTGTCCCCACTTTCTAGATGAGGAGAATAAAGGCAAAGGGAAGAAAACAACAACCTGCCCAAGGAGGAGAGCCAGGATTTGAGCCTTCTGGCTTCAGTTGCTTTTCAACTTTGCCTATAAATCCATAGAAACATAGATGGGAACCATAGCCTCTAACACTGGGACTTTTAGTGCTGGACTTTCAATATCATTAAGTGGATTGGCTTCTTATACTGGGAAATACAGAACGAGCTTCTGAGAATTTCAGGAACTGACAAAAAAGAATGCCTTGGATGCTATCAGCAATTGTTCCAGAACTATTGGACTGGGAGCAATAACCATATTTCTGGGTGATATTCCAGTGGCCAAATTCTCAGCAAAGCTTCTCAGTTCAGAACATTTCTGCTTTGTAAATGCTTTTGTTTCTTCTCTTCAAAATTACTAAGATTGTGATTAATGCTTGACAGCGTACTCTCGCCTCCTGCAGAACGCTGAATCCAACGAGTCTTAAGATGCACAATTTCATAGGAAACAACATCGAGGGAGGATGATGGTTAGGTTATTTTGAACCAGTCATTCAACAGAATGATGTGCTTCTTAAACACACAGGCATTTCTCAGGACTAAAATGCTGAGTTTTCCTGGCTTAGTGTCTGATCTACTTTGCACAAGGGAGGCACTCGCTTCATATATCAGGATGTTTGCTATCCTGGTTTAAATATGCACAAAATCCAATTTATTACATTATGAAGAACCCTCGCGTTGCATAAGGAAGGGTGGATCCAACCAGATGAAGTGTGAGCCAAATGTCCCCAGAGATTTTTCTACTCTTTGTGCTTTACCAGGACTTTCCTCCCTTTGCTCTTTATAGCCTGCATGTTTTTGAAAGTCATTAATTGATACACAGTTTAACCATTTGTCACTGATCAATCAAAAATATTTTATATATAACTGAGATATTTATTTCCAAATGGTTTTGTTGGCTCTTTAGGTATGCTAAAGATTTTTCTACTACACATTAAAGGCCACTATTATTTTCTCCAGAGTAAATACATTGAGATCCATGAACTTTAAATAGATTCCAAGCTTATCAAAACTGTATCTTTAAGTCTGCCAAAATGCTTGAAGAGTAAAAAACACATTCTTGCTTAGGCTTCTTTAAGTCAAGACAAAAATCAGTTGCCAAGGTATAAACAGTAAACTCAGAGCAAGACCTTATTCTTCAAATTTTCGGTTTCTCTTACTGTAAGGAGAACTACCCTTTGCATGAATCTTAAAGAGAAGAAGGAAGATGAAGGCTAATAATTAAGTATCTGCCATAAATGGAACTGCCAGAAATTAAACATGGTGCATGAATCAAGGAAGTACAAGGAGTTTTATAGCTATCATTTCTCTGACTATTACTGCAGGCACAGAGGCAAAACACGTAAAACATTGGGAGGTTTAAGATGTTTGTGTGCAGTGGGAGGTCTATTTGGGAGTTTCAAGAGAAACATGAACCCTCAAGATGATAGTAATACATCAACACAAAGCTTATTCCCATGTCAGATGTTAGCACTCACTCTCCCCCTCGGCTGGAATGATCTCATGTCTGACAGTCACGTGGTCTTGCCCCTACTTCAATCAGACCTCCACCAAACCCCTCTCCTCAAAGAATTCTCTGAGGAGTTGACAATCCTAGCAAAAGTAGCAACTCCCGCCACTCTCTTTGTCTCTGTTTATTTTTTCTTCTTGATTTTCTTACTACTTCAGTTTATTATACGTTCATTTGTGGTCAGCTTACTTATTTTCTGTCTCCACCCCATCCTACACACCCATGTAGAACAGTGCCAGGCTCAGAGTGGGTGCCAAGTACCTACCTCCTGTTCCTGGTTCCTGTTGAGCCCCCATCCTACACGTCAGCTACGTGCTCTATTTGTTTGTTTTTAATCAAGTGCTCATGCACAGACACTTTGGAATTCAGAAAAATCCATTTGAAATATTTCCACAAATTCAAACACAAAGAACCAGGGGGCATAAGACACGAGAGGTCTTTTTATAGATAATGAAAATGAGACTCCAGGAGGAAAAATGAATAGTTCAAGGTCACATAGCTGTCAAGAATTGGGAAGTGGGAAGTTCTGGGGTTTTATCCTACTGGCAAGCTAGCAAGTTAGCCTTCCAAACTGTCATGGACGCTGGCAGAGATATGACACTTCTGGGTCAAAAACAAAGGACTTTATTTTCACAGCCTAGCAAACTTCGTGGACATTACATTTGCATCATTTCTCTGTGTTCTCTCTCTCTACTCACCAGCCTCATGGGAGTGATGTGGAGGCTACACAATGTATGTATATGTACGCACAGTGGGTCTGTGTCATAGCCGAGGAGCCCTCAGCATAAGGATTTGTATATTTCAAAATCGGCAGTAAGTAAAGCTGACCTTTGTTCCAGAAGAGTCACTATCTCTATCATTCAGTGTTGTATAACATAACTGAAAAGAAGAAGAAAAGTCATACTACTGCTTATAAGACATGAAGAAATGCTAGAGATCTTTGGGAAATTGTCTCTCAACATAGCCTGGTTAGTGAGAAAAACTGGGAGCCATGTTCTAACTCTTAATTATTGCTTTATTAAAGTATACAAAACCTATCTAGCCCTTAGTACAATGTCTGGCACATGGTAGATACTCAATAAAAGTTAACTATTCTCATTTCTCATGCTGTCTTTTCATTTTTGGGTTAATATATAAGGTCTCTGCTTTCTTTCTGATTATGTATACCATAGATTTTGGGATAGGCTTGACTTGGTGAAAGGATGCAGTAGATAAAAAAAATCAGCCATAATCTCATCAACACTGAAGTCTATTCTCACCACACTGATAGGAAGCCAACTACAAGAAATCATCAAATGAATATAGATGTATGAGGAGCGTTTCACACCTTGTAAACATAATAAATACACAGAATCTTAGAGTGAGGACCTTAGAGATCACTCCCCCAACTTGCCCTCTTTCCCCGGATTTGCCCATTTACTACTGAGGAAACAAGATGAAGGTCTGGATGGCTTGGCCATAGTCATGTGGAGTTAATAGCAGAGTAGGGAATGTAGCAGTCTTGATATAATAGTAGGCCTGTAACAATAACTTGAGTCTTATCTTCTCATACTGCTTTTTAAAAGGGCATTCACAGTATGAATGGTTTGAGTTAATTGCCTCTTTAAGTACTTATTCAGGAGAGTGAGGGGCTGCCTGGATTTGAAGGTGATGAACTTGGGATAGATTGCAAAAGAAGCCAGGGGCTGCAGGGAAATTAAGAATACAGATTAAATGCTGTGAAAAATCTCAGTTAATCGATACTTATCTATTGAGTAGGAGATGTAAACTCCAGTCAGATGTGGGTGTGGATTCCTACTTTATTTAGCCCCTTAAAGTTATTTAACATTGCTTTGCCTTAGATCCTTGTCACTTACAGTCTGAAGATAATAACCTTATCTTTCTTATAGGATTAAATGATAAAGGCATGCATAGTATTTAGCATAGTACAAATATAGACAGCACTCAATATTACTAGGATAACTCCCATATTAGGTACCCTAGATTTTATTTCATTTTATTTTTTTAAAAGATTTTATTTATTTGAGAGAGAGAGACACAGCGAGAGAGAGAAAACAAGCAGGGGCAGAGGGAGAGGGAGAAACAGGGTTCCTGCTGAGCAGGTAGCCCAGTGTGAGCCTTGATCCCAGGACCCTGGGGTCATGACCTGAGCCGGAGGTAGACACTTAACGACTGAGTCACCCAGGGGCTCCATAAGTACCCTAGATTTTATAAATCATTTGGACTGGGTATTATGTGTTGCAACTTCTAGATTCTGAAAGAGCCACGTGTGCCACCTCAATACACAACCTTGAGTTCAGCTGACGGGAAGCCTGGCAGGGGATTGGAGCAAGTGAGTTCTCACTGTGAGCTCACTGGAAGCCCACCAAAAGCCTTGTAACTTCGGTCAGACAGCCCTCTCCATGTTGCCATCAGTACTTTGGGGTTCTAGCAACTGTCCCCACCTCCTTGCCTGTCACCTACTAACATGAGCCATGGGTATTGCATTGTCTCTTGTGGTCTCCTAATTTTTTGCTTCCACTTTTATAAAGAGTCCCTTTGTCCAATGTTTCTCAAATTATCCTAATCTGAATGTGCCCTTTAATTCTTGCTGATTCATCATCTCCCCATTTGATCTTTACAACAACTCCATGAGTTAAGTATTATTTCCATTTAACATATGAATGCACTAAGGCTCAGGCAAGTTAAGCTGATTTCCCAGTCAATGGACCATTAATTGACAATGTCAAGACCAGGATCTGGTTTATCTGGCTCCAAAGTCCACGGTCATTCTAAGATGCTATGAGGATGTGCATCTACATCATGCCCTAGATCATATTCCTCAAGGGCAGGCCCAGGTTTTATCAATCTCAATGTGCATTCCCACTTCATTCGAAGTACATAGCATATACTCGATACACACAAAATCTCTATCAAATAAAATTTAAATTTAAAGGTTATTTTTGGGGAGGTGTCTACTACTTAATCTATATTACATTTCACATAATTAGAACATATTGTTTTACTATATTATAATAATGTTATAACTCATTAACTGCCAAAAAATAGCACACAATTGATGAAGGATTGCTGTTGGTGGGTGGTTGGGGAAAGAGGAGGATGACTTCACAGTAAGCCTGGGGAGTTGTTCTGGTTGGATTCTTCAGTTTTTTTTTTTTTTTTTTTCTGGGTCTCACTCTGAAAAGTAAAGAGCCCTGGGACTCTGGCCACAGATGAAAGAGGTGGATTTTTGTTTTGAGAGAAGCTGACAGAGGTGGGTGTATTTTTCTGAGTTTGAATTTAGTTCTTTTCCTGCATTATAGAATCTAATTTTCTACAGAAAAGTTTAGCATCTGTTTTGTGATTTGATGAATGACTGTGAGCTGTTAATTTAATTGCTTCCTAGTAAGACACTAATGACCTTTTTTGTTCCACTAAATACTAGTGTGTTTAGTTATAAATTAACCATAACTAAACACTTGGAACTCCAATACTTACAATTCATATTACTCAGGTTTATGTTGTAGCAAGTAGAGTTAGAGATATAGATGGTCTGTGGGTTTTGCTTGCAAAATCTGTAGTGGCTAAGAAGGCCACTGACTTTCTTGAGACAGCAAATTTAGGGAAACTTCTTGCAATATGAGACAAAGGAGAAGAAAAGAAAGAAACTCCCCAGCACATTTTGAAGTCTAAGAAATCCCACTGGATGTTTTCAGACTAGGAGTTGGAGCCTGGAATTTGGATCTTTCCAGTCACAGTGACCTCAGAATTACTTGTTCTCTAGGTGGCTACAAGCAAGGGATAAGATAGGGAAGTTAAGCTAAGCTGACCCTCATATTTACTTATTGATCACCAGGTCTCGAATGTTCTTTTCAGAGTGAGGACATCTTTATATATTTCATGGGAATAAATATTAATTTGGCACTACTCCAGGTCTTCTGTCATGGCCACTGAGTGTTCATTTGATTGGTAATTGAAATTAGGGCATTGCAGCTCCCACTGGACTTTAATCAGCTTCCTCTTGGAATACTGCCAAGTAAGATCTTTTCCTGGAGGGCCCCAACCAAACAGGGAGGCCACGGAAGGTTCGAGTCTGCCTCTAGCAACTGGAGTAATGCAATTGCTTGGGATGTCTGTATCATCGAGAGATTTATTTCCTGCCTTCTTTGAAATAGCACTTTCTCACCAACTAGGAATTCTCCCAAAGCTCCAAGATAAATATTTTTGGAAACCTAATGATATTTGATTTTCTCAAAACTGAGACAAAGATAAGGTGCGTGTTTAGGAAGGAAATAGGCAGGAATCTCAGTCTTCACTCCTAGCTGAGGCATATTTAGTTTCTAAAACTGAGCAGTTGAAAGAAATTCAGAATGAACTATATCTTGAGTGAAAGGGTTTCACTGCTCCTTCATCTCTAGGATTGAGGGAGGGCTGCTGCGTGGAATGTGGACCTCCCAGACATGGAGTTGATTTTATGTCAAGGCTGGTATGAGAAAAGAAGGGACACTTCCACCAGAAGGAATAATTCTTTAAAAGTCAAGGTTTGTATGGAGATGTTAAAAGAATGAAGGAATAAGTGAGTAGTCCATAAGCCATATCTTGATATCTTTTTTTCCTTAATCCCCCCTACATCCAAACTAAAAACATTTTATTCAGCATTTCAATTATATATTATGCTTTAGGTAAAATGATACCTTACTATTGAGATAAATTTGAAGCCTTTTAAAGGAAGTCTGTAAGGATTGATATTGCTAAATCTTAGGTTCCCTACCTCCTCACCTATTAGAAAAGAATATATAACCACATTTTGAGTGATTTAAATTTTTCATTTTTCTGGGAAGATATGTTTCTAAGCTTAGAATTTACTGATAGTTCTTCGTGTTAAGCACAGCCATGAGGTTCATATCAAGGATGGCTTTTAATGTCTCTCAAGGTGAAACTCTACATTGAACATGTGAATCACCATCAAATCCATCAGCAAATATTGTTAGTTCAACCACTGGAATTGATCTAGAGTTAAATTGCTTCTCAGCAGTCTGCTGCTACCATTCTGGTCTGAACACCATAACCTCTTACAATCACTTCCTGGCTGGACTCCTCAATTTCAACTCTGATTTCCTTTAGTCTCTTCTCAACTCAGGTCTGTTTTATCAAAATACAGAAGATTACCTTTTTGCTCAAAATCTTCCAAGAGCTTCCTACACCACTCAGAGTAAAAGCCAAAGTCTTATGGTGGTTTTCAAGGTCCTTCATGATCCTCCCTACTTACCTGTGTTCTCTCTTCCATCTCTTATTCTGATCTCCTTACTATTCATCAATTGTGACAGGAAAGTCTTAGCCTTAGCTGTTTCCTTTCAGAAACTCTCTTTGCAAGGTGCTTTTTGTCTCTCATTCCTTTCAACTCTACTCAAATGTCACTTTCTTAATGTGGCATTTTGTTACTATTTGATTTAAAACTGCAACCCTTCCCATAACTACTTGTATCTCCTTTGCCTTATTTAAATTTTTCATAAGACTGCCACTTATAGGGTTGCCTGGGTGGCTCAGTTGGTTAATCAGGCTCAGGTCAAGATCCCAGGGTCCTGGGATGGAGTCCTACATCGGGCTCCTTGCTCAGCAGGGAGCCTGCTTCTCCCTCTGCCAGTTCCGTTTGCTGCTCCCTCTGCTTTTGATCGCTCTCTCTCTCACAAATAAATAAATAAAATCTTAAAAAAAAAAAAGATTGCCACTTATAGAAACAAACCAACAAACATCTTCTGTTAATTGTCTGCCTTTCCCAGTGAGAAGATAAGTTCTATGAGGGTGTGTCTAGAACACTGTGAGGTTCATAGTAGGCATTCAAAAGTATTTTTGAATGAGTGAGTATGATATTTTTTTTACTCTTTGCAATTCTGCTAAAGATTCTGACTCCAATCCCATTTCTTTTTTTTTTTTTTTTTTTAAAGATTTTGTTTATTTATTTGACAGAAAGCGACACAGCTAGAGGGGAACACAAATAGGGGAAGTGGGAGAGGGAGAAGCAGGCTTCTTGCCGAGCAGGGAGCCCGATGCGGGGCTTGATCCCAGGACCCTGGGATCATGACCTGAGCTGAAGGCAGACACCCAGGCACCCCTGTTCATGGGTTTTGTCTTTCCATG
>CM053606.1:60028368-60089342 GCA_028646535.1 Procyon lotor | reverse complement strand
TCACTTTTTCCACTCCTACCTTTCTGAAAGTGGTTGATTTTCTGCTCCTAGAATTGCTGTTCTTATTCTCTTCTCTCTGCTGTTGTGTTTGCCGGCTTTTAGAGTGGTTTTCAGCCTCTTTCTGGATCCCAGTGCTCTCCGTGCCTCCTACACCTCCGCCATCTTGTCTTGGTCCTCCCTCCAATCCCATTTCTTATCACCAACCTAACTCCAGTGTGTATGTAGGGGCGTGGTTTACACATCAGTAGGCCATTACCAACACCAGCTGGGTGTCCTATAATTCAACTCAGTTCTGACACTATCCACTGAAAAATAGCATGAGATTCTACAGGTTAAAGACTCAGTCTCACAAGACAGTCCCAGCCCCTTGCAAACCTCCACACCAGATGAAAAAGATAAATAGGGAACGGGTGCAAAGCCTTCCATTTCTTCTCCATGCGTGCCACTCTTCTTGAGTCTTCATATGTTCATCAACTTGGAAGCTCTCTAAATACCCTCCTTTTATTTTTTTTTAAGGAGGCTTCATTACATAGGCATGATTAGTTAAATTATTGGCCCTTGGTGATTGATTCAAACTCTAGATCCTCTCCTTTCTCTTGAGGTCAGGAGGGTGAACCTGAAAGTTCCAATCCTTCAATCACACAGGTGTTTTTCCAGGCAACCACCCCCTACCCTTAGATAGTCACCTAATTAACACAACAAAAGACACTTTTATCTCTCTTATCACTTAGAAAACTCCTACTAGTTTTAGGAATTCTGTGCCAGAAACAGGGTTGAAGATTAAATATATATCTCTTGGGTGCCTGGGTGGCTCAGTGGGTTAAAGCCTCTACCTTCAGCTTAGGTCATGATCTCAGGGTCCTGGGATCCAGCCCCGCATCATCAGGCTCTCTGCTCAGCAGGGAGCCTGCTTCCTTCTTTCTCTCTGCTACTTGTGATCTCTCTCTCTCTGTCAAATAAATAAATAAATCTTTAAAAAAAATAAAGAAAATAAATATATATCTCTTATTCTAAATTACAATACCACACCAGTAAAGTGTTTTCAAGGTCCAGTCTAAAGAGGAAGACAAAAATAAAGGGTACATGATGTGTAATAATTAAACAACAGAGCAATTCTCCAAGAACAAACACCCACACCTACTTAACACATGCTAAGATCAAACAATACCAGGGTTTTAACAATATGACTTTTTCCTGAATATAACTGGATTCTTGAGCTTCTTTCATCTTATTTCCTATCCCAGCAAACGGTGACCTCTCAGGACAAACTACAAATCCAACTCCAGGTGTGTCAGAGAATAATCAGATATTTTACTGAAGATTTCTTAGAAACACCGAAGAATATAGCATTTCGTATAACAATAAAATCTCCTAAAAAGTACTGTTTAACTATCTTCTTTCTCCAAGATTCCATTCTATGGCTTTCCACATACTCTCTTGTCTTTCTCTTATGGTTCCCAGCAACTTCTTAAGATAATCTGGAGCTCTGACTAACTAGTACCTAGATCCAATCCCCTTGGCCAGATTCTACTATTAATTATGTCATTATTTTCCAATATTTCTTCATTGATACGTATACAGGATCATAACCTGATTAAAGCTTATTATCCTCCTTTTGCCCAGAGTATATTGTACAAATTTTTATAATAATCTTAACACCACTAAACTTAACCAAATTTATCGCTAACAAGACTCCTCCCAATTTAAAGCTTTGGTCATACTGGATTACATTCAGTTCTGTAAATGTGGTAGCTCCTTTCATATCTCTGAGCCTTTGTTCAGCTTTCAGCTCCTTCCCTCCATAGTACCTCACTTCTTATCTGTCTGATGGATTTAACTAGAAAAATACCTCACCTATGAATTTTGTTGTTGTTGTTGCCATCTTTCACAGGTAGAATTGGTCCTACTATCCTAGCTCTTCCTCAAATGTACAAAGCTTAATCCTGCCTTAAGACATTTCCGTGGGTTATTCCCTCCGCCTGGGATACATTTTGCTCACTTAGCCACATGGCTTACTCCCATAATTTCTTCAGTTATCTGCTAAATATTATTTTACTAGGAAACCATTCTTCAGTGGATCTGTAAAAAAGACCTAAGCCTACCTTCTTCCTCACTTTGGTACTATCCATTCTCCTATCATGCCTTATTTTTTCTTCAAAAGTGCTTATTTATTTATTCCCTCTCTTCTGCCACCAGAACACAAACTCTATAAGGACAGACTTTTAAATTGTTTTCTTCACTGTTATTTTCCCATAATCTAGTACACAATGCTAGGTATAGATGCTCAATAAATATTTGTTGAATTACCTGATGAATCAATGTTTACCTTTCCCTCTTACTATCTGGTCTATAGACTCTATGAGGAAAGTTACTAAGTGCATTTTATTCACAATTTATACTACACAATGCTTATTTAATGACTAGTTAGATAAATAAATGTATTTTATCTTGAGCACTTAAACAAGTTCGTCACATTGAATACATTTATATGCCTATATGAGGAAAGACTCTTCTGGTCAGAGGGAACATTAGATTCAAAGACCAATGAAACCTGTACACTTGATATATTCTGGGAACAGCACAGTCAGGGTGGATGGTGAAAATTAAGAATAGTAGGAGCTGAGCTCTAATTGGGCTATATCACTTAGAACATTGTAGGGCTTTTAATTGGAAGATACTGGAGGATTTTGAACACAAGAGTTACAATATGGCTTAAATTTTTAACAGGACCTTTTTGCCTGTTATATTAGAATAACAGACAAGAAGATAGCAAGTGGAAGAAGGGAGATCAGTTACAAGACTATTGAAATAATCTTTGAGAGATCATGGTGGTTTGTACCAGTCAGGATATGGTAGCCATAGAAATGGTGAACAATGGGTAGATTCTGGATATGTTTTAATGGTAAATCCAATAATAATTTCTGATGGATTGGTTGTGGAAGCAAAAGAAAAAAATATGTTACTATTCTGTAACATATTGTGAACTTCCACTTCTGAACAAGGTGGAATAAGAGACCAAGTTTATATTCATATGTAAAACAACCAAAGGGAAGAATATGAACTATACAAAACAACAATTTTCAAGACACTGGATGTTTTAGGCAATAAAGGACAGTGATCTGTGAGAGAAGGAAGATGTGAGGTGATCCCAGTTGTTGCCTGAGGTTAGGATCATACTTTTTAGTCTGTGGTGCGTGGAGAGAGAACCCAGGATGATCCCAGGAAACTTATTCAGCTGAGATGGAACTGGGAGTCTGGGGAGACCAAGGTGGCTGGAGTTTGTAGGATAGAGTAATGCAGAAGAGAGAATGATAGAGAGAAAAGGAAAGAGAGACCTAGCTGGAGAATTGCAGAGAGTTCCTTCCTCTTGATTACTCATCAGAAAATTGAACAGCACATGTATGCATTCATGTGAAGAAACTACCCGAGGCTGGGAAAAGAATGTTCCAAAAGGATAGGCAGTAGTATCTAGTGTTTACAAAAGGCTAAGAGCAGCCAGCTGAAAATGTCATAATTCGTGGGGCATCGGGTAGAGCCCAAAAGTCTTGCTTCAGTATTTGGGAATAATTAGCCCTCAATTAAATGCTACTCTGGTTTCACTTAACAAATCTTAAAAGCAAGAAGTAAAGGTATTAAACTCTTTCAAGTAAATTAACTGCATTATAAAATAAGGCTTAAGAGTATTTATAGAAATACAAAAACATGGTAAAATTACATTTCTGACAGTAATCAAAGATTACCAAACATGAAAGAAGTGGAGAAGTATGACCTTTAATGAGGACAAAACTCAATCAATCGAAACTCACCCAAAACTGACACAGGTGTTAGAATTGCAGACAAAGACATTAAAGCACCAATTACACTTGCATCCCATTTGCCCAAAAAGTTAAATAGAAATATGGAAGATATGAATGGATCTAAATAAATGTCTAGAGAAAAAAAAAACTACAATGTCTGATCTAGAGATGAAAAATACACTGTATGATATTAATAGCAGATTATAACAACTTTCTCAACCTTTCTTATTAACACTCTTCAGGAACCTTTTTGAATTTTTTCTGTAATAATCTCCATTTCTTATGAAATGTATAACCACACACATACTGTAAAAGATGTTTTCGCTTCCCAAGAACTAGATTTTTCCTTCTTGGGGAGACAGTCCCTCTATTGAGAATGTATGGATTCAATATTGCAAATGGAAAGGTGAATGAAATTGAAGACATGGCAGCAGAAACTATCCAAAATGAAATACACAGCGAAAAAGAGTTTTTTTAAAAATGCAAAGAACACAGTGAGCTACGGGATAACTTCAAATGACACACTGTATATGTAATTGAAGTCCTCAAAAGACATGAGGAAACAAGGACACAGAAAAAAAATGTTTGAAGAAATCATGCTGAAATTTTCTGCATTTAATGAAAATTGTAAACCCAAAGATCAAAGAAGCCTCTTAAACCCCAAGTAAAAGAAACATGAGGAAAACTACACAGAGACATCATGATCAAATTGCTCAAAACAAAAGATAAAACGGACCTTTCTAGCAGCTGCAGGGAGGAGGCATGTTAAAAACAGAGGAACAAAGATAAAGATGACAGCAGATTTCTCATTGGAACAATGCAGCAAGAAGGCAGTGGAGCAATATTTTAAGAACACTAAAAAAAAGAAAAACACAAAAAAACTACGAATTTAAGTTAATATATCCAGTGAAAATACCTTTTTGAAAAAGAAAGTAAAATAAAAATTGTTTTCAAATTATAACAATTGAAAAGTCTCTTCAACAAATGGTATTGGGAAAACTAGGTGTCCACTACAAAAGAATGAAGTTCAACCCTACTGTATTAGTGTTATCATAATAAAATATCAAAGACTGGGTGGTTCAAATGATAGAAATGTTTTTCTCATAGTTCTGGTGGCTAGAAGTCTAAGATTAAGGTGTGGGCAGATTTGGGTTCTCCTGAGGCCTTTCTCATTTGTTTGTATGGCCTTCTCACTGTGTTCTTCCACAGCTTTTTCTCTGGGCTTGTGCACCCTGGTGTCTCTTCTTTTTTTTTAAGGATACCAGTCTTACAGGATTAAGGCCTCACCCTTATGACCTCATTTAACGTCAATTACTGCCCTAAAGGCCCTGTCTCCAAATATAGTCAAATTGTGGGTCCTGACTTCAATATATGAATTTGGGGGGGAAGAGGTCAGCACATAACACTTACTTTTAACCATATGCAAAAATTAACTCAAAATGTACCAACAACTAAATTGTAAGGCCTAAAACTACAAAATGCCTAGAAGAAAACATAGAAGAAAAACTTCATGATATTGGATAATTTCCTGGTTATGGTATCTAAACTATAGGCACCAAAGGCAAAAATAAATGGGACACATCAAACTTAAAAACATTGGTGCAGCAAAGAAAAAAATCAGTAGAATAAAAAGGCAACCTACTGAATGGGAGAAAATATTTGCAAACCATATGTCTGATAAGGGGTTAATATCCAGAATTTATAAAGAACTCTTACAACTCAACGACAACAAAAGTCAAGTAACTTTAGTTAAAAGTGGGCAAAGGACTTAACTAGGTGTTTTTCCAAAAAAGATGTACACATGATTAACAAGTAAATGAAAAGACACATCACTAATCATTAGAGAAATGTAAATCATAAACCACAACGAGATATGATATCACATCCATTAGGATGGGCATTATAAAAATGGAAAGGGGAGGATGTAGAGAAATTGGAACCCTTTCATACTGTTGGTGGAATGCAAAATGGTGCAGCCATTGTGGTAAACAATATGAAAGTTTCTCAAAAAATTAAAAATAAAGCTACCAAAGGATCTAACAATCCCATTTCTGGGTATATATCTAAAGAATTGAAATCAGGAACTCAAAGAGATATTACACACACATGGTCTTTGTAGCATTATTTACAATAGCCAAGAGGGAGAAACAACAGAATGCTCATCAATGGATAAAAGAATGTTTAAAATGTGGTATATACAAATACAATGGAATATTATTCAGTGTTAAAAAAGCAAAAAATCTTGTCATATCTTACCACATGGACGAACCTTGGGGACATTATGTTAAGTGAAATAAGCCTGTCGCAAAAAAGAAAAATATTAGCATTTCACTAATATGTGGTACCTAAAGTAGTCAAACTCATAGATGCAGACAGAACAGTGGTTTGCCAGGGGCTGAGGAAATGGAGAGATGCTATTCAACCAGTATAGAGTTTCAGCTTTGCAACATGAAAAAGATGAAGATCTGTTGCACAACAACGTAAATACATTTAGCTGTACTAAACTGTAAACTTACGATGGTAAAAAACAAACAAACAAATAAAAACCTGACAGAATTCTTTGTCAGCAGACTCACACTATAAGAAACGTTGAGGAACTCCTTCAAGCAGAAGGAAAATTGACAACAGGTGGAAATATGGATTGACACAAAGAAATAAAAATCACCCAAAATGGTAACTATATGAATAAATATGTGGCATCTGTTCATTATTTAAATATTTTAAAAGATTATTGCTTTTTCCTAAAGAAAATCAGTATTTTAATGAAAAACAGAGCTAAATTATAATTATTTTCAAATATAGTGTATGATATACTATGATTTTCATTTTATAGTTTATAAATTTCAAAGAAAATTCAAAAAACAGAAAAAAAAGGAGTTAGGAATGTTTGGACTTTTTTCCTTTCAGTTGTTTTTCTATGTGTAATTTTGTGTTGTAATTTGTGTTGCGTTGTAATTTTTATGTTTAATTTTATTGTTAGTTTTTAATTTTTAGAGCTTATGAATATATTTCTTTTAAATTGATTAATTATATCATGGTAAGAATGCTAACATGAAATCTACCCTCTTAACAAATTTTTAAGTGCAGAATACAGTATTGTTAACTATAAGCATAACCCTGTATAACAGATCTCTAGAACTTGTTCATTTTGCATAACTGAAACTTTATACCAATTGAATAGCAAATCTTCATGGTTAAAAAGAGAAGAAATCAAAATAGAAATTAGAAACTATTTAAACTTGGTGAAAATAAAAGCACAGCATGTCGGAATTTGTGGAATGCCACTAGAAGAGTATTTGGAGAGAGAATCTGATAGCATGGAATATATTAGAAAAGAAAAGTGGTCTCAAATCCATTATTTCAATTCCCACCTTAAATACTAGAAAAGAAAAAAAAATACATTGAAAGCAAGCAGAAGAAAGAAAATAATTATCAGGGGCACCTGAGTGCTCAATCACTTAAGTGACTGCCTTTGGCTCAGGTCATGATTCCAGGGTCTTAGGATGGGGCCCTGCATTAGGGTCTTTGCTAAGCGGAGAGCCTGCTTCTGCCTCTCCCTCTGCCTGCTACTCAGCCTACTTGTGCTCTCTACCTACTTGTCAAACAAACAAACAAATAAATAAAACCTTTAAAAAAAAAAAGGAAAAGAAAAGAATTATCAGAGCAAAAACAAACAAAAATTAAAAAACAAAAACACTCACTGAAACCAAAGTTTATTCATAGAGAAAAATCAATAAAACTGATAAACTTTTTCCCAAACTAATACAGAAAATAGAGTAGTCTCAAATTATAATATCACAAGTGAGATAGGTGACATCATTAAAGATTCTATAGATATTAAAATTATTATAAAGAAACATAATGACCAATTTTATGCCAATAAACACCACAACTGAGAGAAAGTGATAAAATTCTTAAAAAACACAAACTATCAAAACTAACTGAGGAAGAATGAGATGATCTAAATATCTCTGTATCAATTTAAAAATTGAATTTATAGTTAAAAGACTTTCCACAAATAAAAGTCCAAAGAGATAAGGCTTTAGTAGTTAATTCTACACATTATTTAAGAAATAATTTATACCAGTACTACACAGAAATTTCAGAGAATTGAAGAGGAGATGTTACCCCTAAATTAATTCTGAGGCCAGCATTATCTTGATACCAAACCAAATAAAGACATCATAAAAAAGACAGCTTAAAACCAGTATCTTTTATAAACATAAGTGCTAAAATTCTGAACAAGATTTAAACACACTGATTCCAATAGTAAAAGATAATACATCATGACTAAGTAGATTTATCTGAAGCATGCAACATTGATTTAACAATAGAAAATCAATTAATGCAGCTCACCACATTAACAAACTGAGAAAGAGAAAAAGATACAATCTAAGTAGGTGCAGAAAAGCATTTGATAATCAATTCCTGATAAAAATTCTCAAGACACTAGGAATAGAAGGGAGCTTCCATAAAATGATTAAAAGATATTTACCAAAAACCTATAGGCTACATCGTACTTAATGGTTGAAGACTAAATGTTTTCCCTTAAGATCAGGAACAAGACAAGAATGCTGTAATCACTATGTCCATTTAATCTTGTGCCAGAGGTTTTGGTCAGTGATTTAAGGTAAGAAAGAACAATAAAACCAGTCACACTGAAAGAGAAGAAGCAAAACTGACTTCGAAAACAACATAATCGTTTATGTACAAAATCAAATGAAATCTTCAAAAAACCTATTTGAATTGAAAGCCAAGTTCAACAACGTTACAAGATATAAGAGCAATATACAAAACTAATTTTGCTCCTATATAGTAGCAATAAGCAATCAGAAATTAAAATTTAAAACGTATCATTCATAATAGCATCAAAAGTAGGCAACCCTTAGTGAAAACTTAGTGAAAACTGCAAACAATTTCTGAGAGAAATTTTAAAACTTAATGAAATAAAGATACATGCCTTGTTCACAAGTTTGAAGATTCAATATTGTTAATGCTGTCCAAAATTTGATGCATAAATTCGATGTGATTTCTTTATTTATATATTTTAAAATTCAAAGTGATTTAGATAAATATCTCAATAGGCTATTTTGTAGAAATTGACAAGCTTATTTTAAAATTCATAAGGAAATGCAAAACAAGAGGAAAGTTGGAAACAAGAACAAAGTTGGAAGACTAACACTACCTGATATCAAGATTTTTATACAGCTATATTAATCAAAGTACTATGGTATCAGCATAAATATAATGAAATGGATCAGAATAGAGAATCCAGAAATAGACTCACAATCCAATTTTTGATAAAAGTACAAAATCATTTCATTGGAAAAAAGTCTTTTCAACTAAAGCTGTGCAGACAATTGAATAGCCATATTCCATAGAAAGAAAAGAAAGAAAGAAAGAAAGAAAGAAAGAAAGAAAGAAAGAAAGAAAGAAAGAGAGGAAGGAAGGAAGGAAGGAAGGAAGGAAGGAAGGAAGGAAGGAAGGAAGGAAGGAAGGAAGGAAGGAAGGAAGGAAGAAAAAGGAAGAAAGAGAAAAAGAATGAAAAACTTTCATCCATACCTTGAGTACCTTGTACTATATACAGATATTAACTCAAAATGGGTAAATGGATCATGAACCTAAATGTGTAACCTAAAACTTAGGAGACAATTTCTGACCTTAGATTAGGAAAATATTGTGAGATATGGGATCAAAAGCATGACTCATAAAAGAACAAATTAATTAATTGGACTTCACCAACATTAAAAACCTCTGTCCTTCAAAAGAAATTATTAAGAAAATGGAAGGGAAAACCACATACTAGAGGAAAATGTTTGCAAGTATCTGATGAAAGGCTTATATCCAGAATATATAAAGAAATCTCAAAACTCAATAATAAAAAATAATCAAACAACTGCATTTTAAAAATTGGAATGATATTTGAATAGAGACTCCACCAAAAAAAGATGTATGAATGGAAAACTAGCATTTGAAAAGATATTCAATATCATTGTTCATCAAGGAACTGCAAATTAAATTCATAATGAGATACCACTACACACTTATTAGAATGACCAAAATAAAAAAGAATAATTATACCAAGTGTTGTTGAGAATGTAGAGTGACTAGAACCCTCACACATTCCTGGTGGGAGTGTAAAAAGGCAAAATTGCTTTGAAAAGTAGTTTGGCAGTCTCTTAGAAATTTAAACATATATACCTACCTTGTAGCTTTGTTGAAATTTATATCAGTTATATTTGCTATAGTCCAAAATGAAGCTAGCGTCCACCTTGTCAGTTCGGATTGGAGAATGAACACCAGAGGTCGTATCAACCCCAGGCACAGCCAAGGAATAGGCTCAAAGAAAGAGAATGCTAGCTCACCATTCAAAGGAAACTATAGGATAAGTAGTTAATAAGCACCACCCTAGAGATATAATCACCAGCTGTACCTAACGAATTCTCTAACATAAAGAATGAAGATATTTTTTTCAGAATCCAGCTCTCCTGAGATGGACAAAACCTCCAGTAGACCAGACGAAGTGGCACCAACACCTGTAGCATGACCTCAGGGTTCTCCGGTCAATGGCGCTTCTTCTCAGGAGGGTCTGCCCCAAATTTTGCCCTTAAAAACCCTCACTTGCAAGCCATCAAGGAGTTTGGGACTTTTGAGCATTAGCCTCCCTTTCTCCTGAGTGTCACCACACCAACAAATCACCTATCTTCACAGCAAAAGCTCAGTGTCAGTTTTGTTTGTTTTTTCATTTGACAGAGAGAGAGATCACAAGTAGGCAGAGAGGCAGGCAGAGAGAGAGGGAAGCAGGCTCCCTGCTGAGCAGAGAGCCCGATGTGGGGCTCGATCCCAGGACCCTGAGATCATGATCTGAGCGGAAGGCAGAGGCTTTAAACCCACTGAGCCACCCAGGTGCCCCTCAGTGTCATTTTTTATTGGCTTGCTGGCATCATGTGGACAGACTGTCCTTTGGTTCAGTTATAAAAACAAGAAACAACTCAAATGTCCATGAAGGGACAGACAAATTTGTGTATATGCATACAATGGAATACTACTCAGCAAAAAAATGAACTAGTGGTAAATGCAAAGGCACAAATGAATCTCATTAATTGTGGATTAAAAGAAAACAGAAGAATGAGTACATACCATATGTCTGAGATGGAGGAGCCTATGGAAAGAACAGCTTTAGAAGAAGATTAAGAGTTCAGTTTTGAATAATAAGTTCTATTTGAGAATTTGTTAGACTTCTAAGTGAGATCCAAATAGGCAGGAGAAAATGTAAGTTTGAAGTTAAAGGGTAAGGTGTGGTCTGAAGATAAAAAGTGGGAGTTATTGACCAAACAAATAATATTTAAAGCCTCGGTAGGTATTTGTGATTGCCTTAGGAAACTCGTTCCCGAATCCTCAAACACTTAGTATCTACTATAATTTACCAGGTATTATTGAGGAGTGATGGATAATGGCTGTATTATGTAACATATACTGTAATATAAGTGATTTGTGCATGACACTTTCTTTTTTTTTCAGTAAGTACAACTTTTTATCCTTTCTTCCTCTCTCCCTCCCTCCCTTCCTTCCTTCCACTCTTCCTTTTCTTAATGTGGCTTTGTTTTGGATGTTTACTAAAGCTCCCTAGGATTGTGCTTTCGAAGGTAGTTGAGGGTCTATCAGAGAGCTTTCTTTATAAGTGGAGTTTGAAAGCTAGTGCTTCAAAGTCCGTGCTAATGACCCAGTAATTGTTTTAATGGATTTTCAATGAAGTGTGAAGTTCTCTGCTGACTTCTCAACAAAGTGTAAAAAATGGTAAAGTATGTGAGAGAGTTATTCTCATTCCTGTGAATTTGTCTCTGTCTGTTTACAGAATCAAGAAACATCACCAACTACAGCTTTGGTTACTTTATCAATACAGATCTGTTTTGGGAGTGTGAGCATTCAAGCAGCCTTTTTCAGTTTGATTTGGCTGGTGGAATGGGATGAAGCAGTTGTCTTCATGAAGCACCTTCATCCCTTTTGAGCAAAGAAGTCTTCAGCATCTGATAGATTTGAAAACAGGGGCTCTAAAGAGGCCAACCGGGATTCCTGGCAGCTATCATACTCAAGACTTAACCTTGCCTCTCACCTGGAAAGGACTAGATGCTTCTCTAGGCTTTCTCACTTCTCATTTTTAGTACATTTTGTCTAGAGGACCAAAAGTTCCAAATGTGGCGTCCAATCCCTAAGAAAGAAATTCTCTGTGTAATTGACATTTGTGCTTTCATTTAGTTTTACTACTGTGTTAAGTTATTTTGAGATAAGCATTTACACTAGGCCAGAAAAGACTCGGGACAAGAAAACTTTCCTCACAATGCTGAAGGTGTAGAGAATCCATACTTTTGTGTATTGTCAAATCTGTTTTCTTCTGCCTTTGTTTGGTAGCATCTAATAGATTTGGAGGGCATGGAATGGTCAAATGTTGTTTTTATTTGAATCTCTAAGGCTTGGAGTCTATGCCCTCTATGTCGGCTCTTTAGTAGAAATACTACTAAGAGTACACAAAGGCCACTGACAATGCTTGTCGACAGAGGAATTCAGCCCAGGGCAAGGTAGTTGTGCCTTAGGCCCTCATCAATAAGTTTTAAGGGGTTATCATGAATGAATCTGTCTCATAGATCTGAACTACATTGAGTTTCTTAGTGTTACAGCGAATTAACAGAGTGTGACTGCCTTAAGTTGAGTTTCTTGGAAACAGACTCTCAGACAGAGATTTGCATACAACAGGTTTACATTTAGGACATTTAGCACAAATCAGAAATTGAGGAGAGTAGGAATGGGTAGCAGGGGGGGTGGGAGGTGGGGGGAGAAGTTGAACTGAGGTACAGTTGCAATAGCTTAGCCCAACCCATAGGGATCCCTGGATCTGGAATGGTCCTGTAGAGTTTTTCCAAATTGAAACAAGATGACAGGACTTTGTACTTTTCCATTAATCAATCATTGGATGCATTGGGGAGAGAGCTTAAGCTTGGACAGGTGGGCTCCCTTTGGTAGAGGGCAATTCTTGGATTTGGATGCAGGAATTAGCGATCAATAGTCGATGCACCTAGTAGCTGGGGGGAATGAGTGCCTCAGTCCTGAAGGGGAGATCTGGGTCAGGCACCACAACACTGGTTACACAATTAATAATATGGGACAAGACTAGATCAACTATATTTTTGGCAACACTACAATTTCATTTTACTTTGAAATCATGTCAGCTATTTACACTAATAATAAAAAAATTGAGAGCGTACTCTGCATTATTCACTTGCATATACTGTAGTTTCTTTTTTCCCTTTTAATCCTTCTAGCAACCCTTGAAAGTAGATATCATATTATCATTTTCCTTAAAAAGTATTTTTCCAAGGAGATGAATTGCTCAATGTAATATAGTTAGTATCTGATTCACACCACATGTTTTTTCCTTCAAGTTATACTCTGTATAGCCATATTGGACTTTTTGTGTGTCCTAAATTGATCTTGCTTTTTCTTGCTTCTTTGGATTTGTGTGGTGTTGATCAGTCTATCTGGGATGCCTTGCCTTGCTTGTCTGCCCATCATTCATCCTTCAAGGCTCATTCTAAAGATCATTTCCCCTGTGAAGACTTTTTGGACTTCCTCATAAATAGTTATGCTCCTTTCATCTGTGATCTCAGAACACTGGGTACATTGCACCCAACAGGGGATTAATACACGTACATGAAATGAACGCATGAGTTCATGTTTTCAGTCATGTTGCATTACTTGGAAGGTTGCATGATGCATTTCTTCCAAGCCTCATGGAACAACTTTTGACTTCCTATGAAGGCTCTGTGCTGATAAGCTGGTCAGTCTCTGGAATATTTCTTCCATCAAATGAAGTACCAATTGATGTAAGGATATATACTGGAAAGTGCCTTTTTGCTCCATCTGGCTCTCATTTTTGCCTGTCCTTTGCAGGGACTGTCAGGAATGGTGCAGTGTAGACACAGTCATAGAGACTTCGAGTGCCACCTACTTGGCAAATCTTGTGTTTAGTCCAACACAAATTCTTTGTGTTCCTGGCACTCTCTTATGTATGTCCTCTCTTTCTAAACTGTAAATTACATATCTATTCATGCCCTGCATTGTGTTGCAATGCTATTCACTCTAGTAAAAGGATGATTCTAAGTAAGTGGATCTATTAGAATAATTAAATGCAGATCTCATAAGTGACAATTTACAACTCAGGAGTGGCTTAAGTATGGGGAGGGAGAGGCTGGTCTCATATGCCTTATTGCATTTCTTACCACTGACCTTACTAAACAAATGGAACTAAATCACTGTTAATGCTGAACCTTAAATATTTCTTCTAGTCATTTCTCTCCCTTTTAGGCGCCTACACTCATAAATACACTGTCCCTTAAATATTAATCCGACTTTGTTATTTAATCAAAAAGCTTCTCTGTTCTATTCCTACTTACATTAGCCTTTTGTGAGGCATAATATCAAAAGCACCAGAAGACTACATAATTTATATCTACATCTTCTTTTTTCTCTTTCAGACCCCCATTTTTATGGACAAGTGATACTTTTGTGACTCCTTGGAGACTCTCTATCATTAAATCATTCCCCCAGGACAGTCTTCCCTTTACCAGTCAATAATACAATAAATCAGTATTCTGAAGGTTTGTAGATGTTGAAGTTATCTCTCAGAAATCCAAAGATTATACTATTTTTCCAAAAGTTTTAAATTACAGTTCTTTAGCCCATGTGACAGCCATGGCTTTAGAGATGTAAACACTCACTTTCAAAGTATCGGCCTAATTTTTCTCTTGGTTAATTTTGTTTTAGAATCCAAGTCGTTTTTATTTTTGTTTGTTTTAGTCATTAACCCTACCTTACCTGATCCCCAGCATTTGTTTATGCTTTGTGTCTTTTATTCATTGTTTGCAAATGTATGGTAAGTGTACTCACATTCATTTATTCAAGAAATGTTTATTTGGGACCACTACGTGCCTAATAGGTTGGAAATGATAGGACTTTTAGAGGGTCTTATTGGCCTGTCCACACTCTTGAGGCTCTGCTCTGCCTTAAGTGTTCTGCCATGATTCAGGGACTGAAAGCAGAATGTGGCGGAGAAACTACCTGTGAACTGGTGAAAATAAGCGTAGAAACAGGGGAGCACTGAGATAGTCGAGGGCATGGGGTGGTAGGGAGACACAGAGAGACGGGGTATCAAACCATGCCTGCTGAGGGTCAGTGGCCTTTTCCTGGAGGATCTTCTATCTAAGCTAAATCTTGAAGGAAAAAATGGATTTCTCCAAGTGAAGAAGGAATGGAAAAATATAGCATGCAGGAAAAATAGCAGGAAGTACAAGGATGGTGACTTCAATATGGTGTAGTTTGAATTACAAATAATTCAGTATCACTAGAATGAACGGGAGAAGGCAGGAATTGGGGTTGGGTTTGGGTGGAGAGGCATGGGTCTGGAGGTGGGCAGAAGCCAGCTCGTAGGAAACTTTTTGACATGCTAAGTGGCTTGGTCTTTGTTCTCAGGCAACAGGGAGCTGTTGAAAGACTTTTGGCAGAGGACTTGTAGCTGTCGAAAGACTTTTGGCAGCATAGATTTGAATTTCAGGCCACTTTCTGGGGTGTGAGGAGAACACATTTGAGGGGAGTGAGTTCCAGGGCAGGGGAACCAGTCTGGAAGTGGCTACAGCTACCCGAACAAGGTGTGAGAGCTGCTGAGATCTGAGGGGTGATAGTAGAGATGGAAAGAAAGAGACCAGTTTGAGAAATCTTTAGGAAATACTCTTGCTTGTGGAATGTGAGTGGATTGGCCATCCTGTCATCTGTCCATGAGTGGGTGGAGGCATAGCTTCTTGGGTGGTTCTGGGAGTGAGAAAGGCATCATCCTTGATGCCACTACCTCTGTGCACTGTCAATACATTAGCTGGGCGATCCCGCAGGGGTGAGTCTCGTGAGGCACCAAATTTCCTGCAGCGGGTCCAATGCGTTACTCAGAAGTTTCCTTTTTTCCTCTTGAATATCTGAAGCTTAATCCCAGTGAGGAGAGCTGTCATTTTCTTCCCAGACAGGAAGCGTGAACTGTCTTTTCGAATACCCGGGGGCTTTCTGAACTCACAAACCTTTCATTATAAGTACTTGTCTAACTTACAGGGAAGTTACACAGAGTTCTCACCATGCACTGTGCTTAAGATGCAGTTCACATGTCTGTAGTTCTACCCTTGGTGCATGGGCCCCTCAAAGTAAGCTGTCTCCGTGGAGGTCAAAGGAATTGTTCTTTGAATCTGGGAGGTGGGTCTCAGTAAGGGGGGTGTTGTCTATGCCTAAGACTGCTGGTAGAGATGCTAAAGAAACTTAGAAATCTATAGAAACTTAACATAGCTGCCAGAAAAAAAAAACTGCCAGACATTTAAAAAATTAATTCATTTATGAGTTAAAATATTTACTAAGGGTCCACTCTATGACCTGGTGCTATATTAGGTACTAACTGATTTACTCTCTCTCTTGGATTAGATAGTTGGTAGGTCAGGGGAGGAGATGGGTCGTGTAAGACTGGTGTGTAGGAGTGGGTAACTATTCAGGGTAGCTCTAAGCAGGAATGACAGGTCAGGGGGGACCTAAACCTGAGTCTTGGAGTAGAAGCTGAAGGTCAGGGGTCAACAGGTCCACATGCAAGTGTGAACCCCAAGGGGGAAGAAAAAAGATGGAGAGGTGAGACAGAGCTCAGACGTGGGACCAGAAAGGCTGAACTGGCAGCAGTTTAAGAATGAGAATAGAGGCTCTGGGAACAGTGCTGAGGCAGGGAGAGGCTCACTGTAGGGATGGTGAGGCTCTTCCTGCTGGCTTAAAAAGCAGTCTGTGGCAGCCATGGCTTTAGAGATGTAAAGGAAGGGCTCTTAAAAAAAATTACTCCTTGCTTGTGGCAGATAAGGCTAAAACAAATGGAAACAAGCAGGGATTGAGGGCAAAGAGCATCCATTTGCTCTTTGAGCTTTTGTGTGATGTAGGCGCCTTGAGGAAGAGTTTAATGTGGGCCAAATTGTAAGAGTTGAGTGAATGGATTGCAAGTTAAGTTGGGCAATTTCTCTGCTCCAAAACCTTATTGCTTTAACAGCCAAACTCACCATATCAACCTGACTCCACATTACCCACACTTCCAGTGTCAACCTCTACCTGGGACATCGTGTTCCAGTCCTCTCCTCAGGAGCGACTTCTTTCATGAAAGCCCATTTGGATGTCATTAAATCAGCATCAGCTGCCCTCCTTAAAGCTTGCAGCCACCTTCTCTTGGCCGATAAGTAACTTGAATAATTGCCTCTGATTGATCATGGGGTCCACAAAAGATGAGTTATTTCCTGTTGATCTCCCTAGACATCCAGTCCAACAAATGATAGACAACATTTGCCTTGGGCCCTACAGCTCTCTACCAACTATCCCCTCATCATCCTCCTTCCTATTCCCACAATTTAAAAAAATGTCATCTTTCATTTCTCTTGAACCTGCCCCTTTGCTCCTGGCGTGCCTGTCCATCGCCCACCCCCAGCATGTTTTATTACTCTGAAACCATCTTTGCTTAATTTTCTCATCGGTACTTCCCTTTCCTCCTTCCTCCTCCTTTCTCCTGCCGTTACCTTCTTCCTCTCCATTTCCTGTTCATCCATTTCTCTCATCAAATAGTTGTAAGTGCCTACTTTGTGCCAGAAACTGTTACACACTGGAGGTGTGACAGCTGTGACACACTTCCTTGTCTCCAGATGGTCATAGTCTGGCTCATTTGTGTTTTCCCTCTACTTGAGTTTAAAAAATATGAAGCATGACATTCACATTTACCCCATGGTTTTGCAATACACTTTCAAATTTTGTTTCTTGTGTAATTTGATCTTTTAAAATAAACTTTAAATGAAATTGATGATTTATTTTTAAAGGCAATTGCTCTCATGGAGTTCAACAATGGTGGAGATGAACATTGGAGTTCAATATGGACCAGACATACAAGATTTTGCTCAAACAAATTATATCACGACACTGCCATTACATGTAGAACTGCCTCTTGTTCCAACCTCTGGAATTCCATACAATTTCAGTCAATCCCATTAAAATAACATTTACTCATAATTGGCAACATTGTAGACACTTGGGGTTCCAAGAAGAATAATGCTCAGACCCTGACCTATAGCAAACTCAAGTAGTCTTTTTTTCCTCTCCTTCTGTGACATTTCCTGTCCTATTTCTTTCTGGTCCCAAAGGGATGTGGGGAAGACATAAATTATCTTGTTTTTATAAAAGAGAAGTTGGTTGACATGTTTTTCTCTTTTGTCAACAGAATCCTTTCAGTCTTAAGCATGTCCTTTCTCTGGCATCTGGTACATTCGATCACCTTGTAGCTGTCCCAGCTCCCCACAGAGAACCAGGAGAGGGACCACAAAAGCCATTTTATTTGTTTCAACTCAGCTGTGTTCTTAGAGCTTACCTTCCAGTTGGACAAACATTACAACAAACTGAAAAGCAAAGAAAGTAAACATCTGAATGGGTTTCTCAGAAGAACACTACACTCTTGAAAGTTAGCTGATTTCCTCTACCTCGATTCTCTGCATGATGGAAACAAGTGCCTAATTGATGTAGCATGGACATTATTTCCTCTCGAAATGTAAACAATGACACCCTCATTCTTCAGAATCCTAGCTTCACCTCAGGGGGGACTTCATACTGAGATGTTTGCTCCACTACAAAACTTCTACTCAGAGATCAAAGCAGCAGCAGCAGGTGCAGGGGCGCTCCCAGGTTTATGAAAATGAATCTATGGATGCCACAGGAAGGGGGACATAGATCCAGCAGTTCTCTTAACTTTAATAGTAAGGAAAACTTCATGTGCTGTGCTAGAAATGAGAGCGAGAGGGAAAAAGAGCTTCGGGAAGTAAAAAAAAGTGAGGGGACGAGCTGCTTTCATCTAAGTCTCAGAAAACTCACATATTTTATGCATATTCTGGCAACAATACAGACATGCAAAAGTGGTTTTTTTGTTTTGTTTTGTTAAAACTCCCCGGATATTTCAACTATAATGATCTGTTTCAAGAGCTTTCCCGGCCATGAAATGATGAAGTGATGCAGTGAGGGGCCTGGAGCAAGGCACAGAACTACTAAGAGTCTAGGAAGGTTTTATTAAGTGACTCATAAATACTAGGGAGAAAATTATAATAGTTACTATAAGCTCATTTTAATTAAAGTGAAACTTGTGTTTTTTCCTACTGTGGGACTGTGTTCTGAATCTATCACTACGGGGTCTGGATAAATTCCAACAACTTAAGCACTAAGCCATCACAGGAACGAATGTGCATTGGTGATATTATAAATGGGAGCCCTGATGGGCTGGAGGAATTTTCCTGCTTAGCCATGGAAGTGCTGTGATCTCAGCTGAGCTTTTTAAGCTCTTTTATCATTATTTCTTTTTCCATCTGCAAAGTGGAAAAAGATGTTGCAGGTGTCTTGTGGGCAATGCCTAAGTGGCAAAAATCTTCATGGAGAGGGATTTAGGAGTAATGATGTAAGTTTCTGTCTTCTTCCATGCTTTCCTCCCTGGCCAGTCCTCTATGTTCACAAACTTTCCTGAGCTGACTCTGGGCTCCTGCTCCCCCTTGCATAAGCCTTAGCACTATGGAGCCTGGTTGGGTGGAATGGACCCATGACAAATATGGACATTATAAGCATTTGAAAGAACACATTGAAAACACATTATCTACCATTTACATCAAATGGTAGGCAGAATAATGCCCTCTCACTCCCCAAGCCATTCACCTTTAATTCCTGGAACCTGTGAATACTGTTATCTTACATGGTGAATGGGACTTTCCAGATGTAGTTAAGGATCTTGAGATAAAAGTTTATCCTAGATTATCTGGGAAGACCCAATCTAACTACAGGGGTCCTTCTAAGTAACAGAGGAGTAGGTAGGAGAGTAGGTATCAGAGTCAAAGGGAGATTTGAAGATATTCTGTTGCTGGCTTTGAACATGGAGGAAGGATCCACAAACCAAAGAATGCAAGTTACCTACAGAAACTGGAAAAGTCAAGGAATAGCCTCTCCCCCAGAGCCTCTAGAAGGAACTGGGCCTGCCAACACCTGAATTTAGCCCAGTGAAACCTACTTCAGACTTCTGAGACCTCAAACTATAAGATTATAATGAATTTGTGTGGTTTTAGATTACTAACTATGTGGCAATTGGTTACAGCACCAATAGGAAACCAATACACGTCCTGAGCTGATTGTTTCATCATTTGATAATGGACTTTGGAGTGAAAAAGTTCTCCACCAGCCTTTTCCCTTAGAGGCAGTCCACTACTAAATGTAAGAGGTAAAAGCTGGTGAGAACGGACTGAACTTTATAGCCTTACCCAAGTGGATAGTGAATGGATATAATTTGGCTTAATTTATTCATCTCTACGGTGGCTATAGTGGAAATTAGAGATAAGGTTGACAGATGTGAAATATAACAGACTCCTGTTACTGTGCCCTAGGTTCTCTGGTAAGGTTATTATGTCAGGGGTTTGGGGATGTGGAATGATGCTCCTTCTGTAAATGTGCATAGACCCCTCCCCAAGTTAAACTAGGCCCTTACCATTCTTGTTAACAAGTCCCATAGATTGTGTGGATCTAATAAATATTCAATCTTAGGAATTATTATATAAAAATGGTCACATTATATAACTTTTTCATGCTTTAATAAGTTATTTGATTTATGTTATGATCCATTTGTTCCATTCATTCAGATATTAAACAATTGTATGTTAATCACCATTCTTTGATGCACATTTTCTTGAGAAAAATAAATAACAAGCTCACAGCAAGAGCAAATCTATATAGGTACCCACAAGAAAGAATCCAGTGAATCTGACATTGCTACCAAACACACTGGAAGTTTATTTAATGTCATCTGCAAAACTAATTTTTTTTTTTTTTTTTTAAGAGAGAGAGAGAGAGGGAAGGAGGGGCAGAGGAAGAAGGAGAGTCCCGACACAGGACTTGATCTCCTAACCCTGAGACCATGACCTGAGCTGAAATGAAGAATCAGATGCTTAACCGACTGAGCCACCAAGTGGCTTAGGTGCCCAAGACCTAATCTTTTTTTTTTTAATATTTTTATTTATTTATTTGACAGAGAGGAGAGAGATCACAAGTAGGCAGACAAGCAGACAGAGAGAAGCAGGGAAGCAGGCTCCCAGCCCAGTGGAGAACCGGATGCAGGGCTTGATCCCAGACCTGAGATTATAACCTGAGCTGAAGGCAGAGGCTTTAACCCACTGAGCCACCCAGGCGCCCTCAAGACCTAATCTTATCAAAAGAACCCACTGAAGGAACAGATGGGGCAGGGGAAGGGCAGAACTGAAGTTTTGGATTAGGGTGATTTAATAGTCTTGTGGTTTTACCCTTCATTTACTCTCTGAGTATAGAAAGAGGTACATTCAGATCAGACAAAAGGAAATATCTTCTCGTGATGTCTAACTGCTTGCAGAGTTAGAGTCAGAGACAGCAAATCTGAGCAGATTTCTCACAGGTCTGGAAAATACCGTGAATGTTGATGACAACTGCAGGGAACAGGGGAGATGCCATGGTGAGGGGTGCTCTGGAGATGAGGTGCTCACTTTGCTGCTGGGACCGGCATTGCCAGCTGACCCAATCCTGTGTTTGAGGCCCTGGTTATGAGGCAAGCATGGACAATAGGGCACTGACGTCCCCATAAAGGAAAATAAAATGAAGAATTACCCAGAGGTCTGACTCTACAGGAATTCTATGGTTCCCCAACCTCTTTAAAAAAATATTATTTTCCGAGTCTATTTGTTTCACTGCTGGATATCAGGAAGCAAGATGTAAAGGCTGTTTGTCAGCTCTTAGGCAGAGAAATCACTAATTCATTTCTTTCTGGGGTCAGGGAACCTGGTCTCCTTTTATCAAAAGAAAATTACTTCACAGAGAAAGCACTGTCATTATAAGGAGGTAAGGAATTAAGCAGCACTGAATTTTCAAGCCTCTCATTTGCTTCTGTTTCTTAATTGATTTTTGAGCTAGAGTTTACTTGCTCGCATTCTGCCTAGAAGTTTAGAACTAGCTTTCCATACGATCATAGAAAGTCATTAAGTAACTTTCATTTGTAATGAAAACACACATACCAACATATACACATTCACGCACACCTCAATTTTCACAGGTTACATTTGCCTCGAAGGTGAAACCTAAACTCAATTCATGTACTGAATATATGCTGTGTGCCCGGGACCATGATGGATGCAGGGGAAAAAGAAAGTCATGGTTCATGCCTTCATGAGCCAACAATCTCTTGAATAAGAAAAGAACTTGCAACAAGAGATCATTCATTTGTTTAACCGTTCACTCAACAAATATGTATTGGGGACCTGTTGCAAACAGAATTGTGTCCTTCCCAAATTCATATGTTGAAGCCCCAACATCTAACATGATAGTATTTGGAGATAGAGACTCTAGGGAGATAATTCACATTAAACGAGGTCCTAAGAGTGAGGCCCTCATTCGATACAACTGGTGTCCTTATAAGAAGAGGAAGAGACACTTGAGAGCGCTCTCTCTCCATGCATACATAAAGAAAAGACTATGAGGGCACAGTGAGAAGCAAGGAAGAAAAGCCTCACCAGAAACCGACACTGACAGCAACTGAATCCTGGACTTCTAGCCTCCAGAACTACGAGAAAATACATTTCTATTGCCTAAATCACCCACCCTGAGATTTTGCTGTGGACACCTGAGCACACTGCTATGGGACCTACTATCAGGTGCCAGGCAGTGGGTTAGATGCTAGGAGTACAGCCTTGAACACAACATGCGTAGTCCTTGTCCTCAAGGAATTTCTTTCTAGTGGAAGAAGGTTAAGTGTATTGAATGTTATCAGAGCAGAAATAGAGTTACCTGGGGAAGATTCAAGGAAGGAAACTGACGTATTTAGGAGTCAGGAAAAGCTTGCAAGAAGTGATTTTCTTGATCTCAGGAATAGGCTCAAGGGTGGTCGAGGGTGGATCTAAGGAAGTTCAGTCTAGGCAGTGGGGGCAGTGTCTGTGGGAGCCCACTGGCAGGAGACACTAGGGGTAGTCGGAGATCCTGGGATGAGGTCAGCATGACAGAGCTCAGCTGGCCAAGGAGAGAGAGAGGCATAGGTCAGATCACACCCTCCCGAGGCTACATTCTGGAATGTGTACTTGATTCTAACAGCTCAAGAAGGATTCTAAATGAGAGAAAGGAACTAAGCTAAAGTATTATGGGGGAGCTCTAGGGGTGGGTAAGCAAGTCAAGAAAAAGAAGGCCTTGCGAGCCTAATGATTATGATAGCCTAGAGCATTGTTTGTCAAGGCTGGATGGAGTACGTGGACAAGGTGATTTTGTGGAGAAAGAGTCATTTTTATATGTCTAAAAGGATCCATCCCTTAGGCATATTTTGTAATTGTTATTTCTATAGCCTGCCAGGAAGAGGGTGCCTAAATTATTTCAAAGAAAGGTTCTTCAGGTGTTTGTGGTTTTAAGGCCATCAAATGCCACATCAACCCTACCAAAACAGACTATTCAAAATACAAAGTGTCGAAAGACGTGTATAACTGAATCATTCACTTAGAAATGTCTTTCTTTACTTGTCGGCTGCAAGAATGGTTGGAATTGATAGATGGTCTGTTAGAGAATTTGGTTTGTTGGAGGTAGGTGCTAGCAATTACACTCCTCTGACAGGGTTCAGGCCCACACCTCAGAGAAAGCCTCCCTGACAACTGAGAGCGTTGATGGGAAGATGATCAGTTATGGTGAAGCCTGGATATTACTGCCAAGTAATCACGCACTCAGCATGAATGTCATTCTCCACTCCAGAGAGGAGCTGAAGGAGGTTAGAAAAGACGGGGGTTTAGAATTATAGCTACAGGGAAAGGTGAGTGTGGGAAGAACGAGGGGAAACACACATTGGGGTGCCAGACACTTGGTCGAGTTTGTGCAATTAGTTCCTCTTTCCCCCCACATAGCTAAGCCATCCCAAGCTAAGCACAGGAAGCACTCTTCTTAATGCCCTGTGAGTTCCACAAGAGAGACTTTCTGGAATCGAATCAGACGCTTCTATGATTTCCTTGACTTATTTTTCTTTTTCTTGTGGATTCTGTTCCCTCAGTTGCTACTTTGCCTTGCTTCATCCACCACATGGTACATCAGAGAGGATTTTACACAATTCCTGTAAGACTTGAAAACCCTCAACTTGCAGAGTCATAGCATTTCCCTCAATTGTTGATATTATGTTTGCTTATTTCTTTTTCTCTCTCTGGAATGCCCAGCTGGGCTTGGACTAAATTCTCTTCTCTGATCTGCAGCTTGGTGTTTTCTATACATGCATCCCACCAGCGGGCCCTCCCTGGTTCTCAGTGGGAACTCCGCCCAGAGAATAAGTGCAGAGCATGTTCTAGGGGACTACCACCAAGGCCGGAGACAAGTTTGCCCTGTGACTGTAAAGAACAGTAAATTACCATGAATAATTTTAGCTCCATGCGTAATGTTTGGCACACGAACACGTGAGATGGCTAGAAAACCTAGTATCCTGGAAACCGCATATTCTTTAAATACAAAACGGAGGACATTGCTAAATAAAGAGAAAAATGGCAGAAGAATTGTTTCACGGTGAATTTGTCATTTATCAGCATAATATTTAGACAACCTCTCTGTCTTTCATTCCTTTCTCTCCCTGACCTAGTTTTAATTATGCCATGTGAAAAATGTACTTGGTCTTTACAGCCATAAATTAAGTTGCTTCTTGTAACTGCTTCTAAATTTTGGGGGTAAAAGAGTTGTGCTGGTCTTTGATCATGTACTGCAAAAAATGTCAAAAGACCGCAAGAAAAATAAGCAAGGTGAAAACCTGTCATACAAAGGTTCGGTTTTAGCAAGTTTTATTTATTTATTTTTTTTGTTAGTCCGTGCTTCTTCAATTACATATTGATTAGGTAGTTAAAATTAAATTAAGATTAGCACAAACCTCTTCAATGTTTCCTTTTGGTTTTCTACACCTATGTGTGCAAAAAGTGTTGAGCTTATTTGAGTTGCTTTTTCTCAATTCCCAAGCTGACACTCCAGAACTATGGGTCATTGGAACTTTGCTTTTGGAAGGAGCCTTGTTCTATTTGTATACTGTGAATGACAGCATTTTGCTCTTTCTTGAATGGTGGATTACATTTTCTTTGCTCCTTCTACTTTCAGGAGATTCCTGTCTCCTTGCCAACATTCCTTAACGCCTTTGTTTTGAGCGTGCATAAAACATTTTCTTTGAAGCAAAGTTCTTACTTAGCCAAACCAAACTGGTTTGGTATTACAAAAGAAGCTGGGCTTCAAAACCACCAAGAATGGGAATTATAATTGGCTTTCTTTCCCAAGCCAAGAAGCTGGTAGGCTAGCTAATCTTAAACATAAGTGTTTCATATTGACCTCCTAGTGTGTGCAAAGCTCTGAAAATGTAGCATTATATGCTTTATCTCCTTTATCCTCACAATAAGTCTAGAAGGAGGGAGGTGGGCACCGTTTATGTATATTTTACAGTTAAGGAAACTGAGCATCAGATGCTTATACGTAAATGGGATGTAGATGAGATGTATACCAAGCTTGGCAACCTGTGCTCTTCCCGCCCTGCCTCCCTGGCACCAGGGCAAGTATAAGGGAACTCTCCTTGAGTCTGTGCTGACTGGCATGTGGGGAGAGGGAGGAGGAGAGTCCCGTTTGGGACAGTGGGTGGCAAACTTGTGCTCAGATTCCATGGTCGGAGTTACCTAAAGTCTGTACCTCAGGCTTTTTATCTGTAAAGCAGGACTAATAAGAGGATCCATTCAGAGGGCTGCTGATAGGACTGAATTATCCATGTAAACTATTTAGCACCTTGTCTGGCCCAGAGACAATTGTAAGCAACTCTTATTTTCTTTCTCTACCTCCCTTCCTTCTTTCTTTCTTTCCAACACCAAGCATTCACTGAGCATTTGGTCCGAACTTATTAATTATTTTAAATATGGACTTCGCAGATGTGAATATAAAGGAGTCCTTGAAATTCAAAGATCTTAAAACTCTTAAGTTTGGTGGGGACAATAAATGATGAAACAACAGGACTCACACTATTATAAAACATGAGGGATGAACAAATGGCAGAATAGATTTTCCCAGATGGAGAAACAGAAGATGAGGCTATTTGGAGCGGAAAAAATAACATATGCAGAAATAGGTGGCAAGCAGCTTGAAGTGGTGAAGATATGAAGAGTAAGGTCAGAAGTGATGGAAGGTGAGGTGGAAAGGTGAAGTGTAGGCAGTGAAGGACCTCCATGCCTAATGTGAGGTAATTATTTTATGTCGATAGCAAAAGTGTGTAATCCTTACTAAGCATAAGTCATTGTTCTGTCATTTACTAATATTAACTCACTTAATTCTCATAATGAGGTAGATCCTGTCATTACTGCATTTTACAAATGGAGAAACCAAGGTGCAGTTCAAATATCTGGTTAGTCTCTCAACAGTTAGTCGTTGGCAGAACTGGGATTCGAACCCAGACAGTTTGGCTTTGGAGTCCTCTTTTTTTCTTTCTTAATATTTTATTTATTTGAGAGAGAGCATGAACAGGGGGTGGAGGTGGAGGTAGAGGCAGAGGGAGAGGGATAAGTAGACTCCCTGCTGAGCAGAGAGCCCGATGCAGGGCTCGATCCCAGGGCCCTGAGATAACCTGAGCGGAAGTCAGATGCATAGTCGACTGAGCCACCCAGGGAGAGCCACCCCTGGAGTCCTCATTTTTACCATCTTGCTCGGATGCTTTGCAAGTATGCATCCAGCCATGAGAAAGTGGGAACCTATGCACTAATCTTAGGCAGACGTGGTATGTGATTTTTTTTTTTTTTAACTTATAGGAAGTTTGTTTTGGTGGCATAGAAGAGTGAACTGGAGGGGAGAGACTAAAAGCAGACAGACTGATTTGGAGGGTATAATAACCCAGGAGGAAATGTTAAGGGCCGGACCTGTCATGTTGGGTAACAAACTTGAGGGTCACTGTGGAGGCATCATTGTGAGGAGGTGAGGAGAGAAAGGAGGAGAGAGAAGGTAAAGGTCACTTTGGTTTCCAACTTGCATGTTTGAAAAATGGTAGAATCATTAATGCTCAAGAATCAGCCAAGTGGAAAGGGGGGATTAAGTAAGAAAAAGCAAATTCTTCTAAATCCAGGAACTATAAAATGCATCATTAGATAAGAATAATCATATGGTTTCCCAGTCTGAGGCACCCAAACACCCACAGAGTTGATAGGAAAGAATGAACGAGAATGTATACTTAACACAAAATGGAAAACAAAGGTCAATAGAGACATAGGGAAACTTATTTGGAAATATTCCTCTTTTAGCATGAAAACGAAACCATTTGTGGCATTTCAACGTAGCAAGGAGGGGAGGGCGGCCAACAGGGTGGCCATGGGGTGGGAGGGTTAGCCAGGTAGAGGCAGGGCTGAGAAGCTGAAACCATTATTCACCAGCAGCATAGTCTCCTTAGTGATAGTTATTACCCTGTAGGATCAGCAAGAAAAACAGCCAATGAAACCACCACGAAAGCTGCTTTTGTTGGTCTTCTTAGTCCCTGTTCTCCCCTCCTTCCTGAATCCTATTATCTTTCTTTCTCCAACTGTGCAAGTGCATTTTCTCCAACTAAAACTCATATGGGGCTGATAAATGTTACATTACAAGGTAGGAGAACTTTACAAAGGATGCCTCTGAGACTTGGGGCAGAGAGGAATCAGGACTATCAGAGAATGGTACACACCAACCCAAGAGCGGCTCTTGGCATGGGAATAGCCCCCCAAAGTTCACTAGGCTTTTTGCTTTTCTGCTTAGCATGTCCCCAAAGCTGTCTCAGAGAATCGTACTGATAAAGCCTTGAAACTTTGCAGACCATTTGGACTATAGATTGGAATATAGCTGCAAAGAAGTAGATTTACTGTGTCTAAATGCAAAACCAGTCAACTCAGAGCGACAATTTCATATGGGTGAGCCCATTACAACTTTGTTTGACTTCTTTCATCTCTTCTGAGTATATAGGATGTCATTAATGTTACCAGCTGTGTGGCTTTCTGTTGAATACCAACAGCAGAGGAAAAAATCCACCCCAACAGCCATAGGCTCTCCTATTTTCCACTTAGATAGCTATTGTATTGCCAAGGCAAATGTGAAACAGGCTCCCACAATAACAGCAATTTCCCAAATGCCCTGTTAATTTTCAGTAAACCAAAATAAAATGTGTTATTATTTATTAAGAATATGCACTACATACGGTTTCCAGATGATAAGTATTTCAGTAAAGTACCACACTGAGAACAATTTGAGTTGGCTTGCGAGCTGTAACCTTAGAGTAATGGGTATAGCCCAGGGTCAGAATTGTCACTTTTATTGGGTTAATTCAATGTTCATGGTTTACAGACTATGATATAGGACCATTGAAAAGTTTTTCCATCCCCAGTATCAGCTGCATTATACATATAATTTTACGTAAAAGAGTAGCATCCCGTATATCATTATTTATTCATAATGACATTCACTAAACAACTGCATGGCACAGGATGATAGTGTAGTCTGGGGTATAGCATATGGAGCACAGATTCCAAACACCGAGTCTGAGACAACTGCTTCAATTATGTTAACTTTAGAAACTCAAAGTCGAAAAATACAATTTCCCAGTTGTGGGACCGCATGTCATTATTTCACAATTAGAATACAAAAATGTGAAGGATCCCAGGTTTGGGAAATGATACGAGTTCCCTTAAGGGTAGTTTAATACATTAGAAACCTTTTCCATTACATGCTACCCTGAGTCTCCACCTAGTTTATGGGGAGCCCTGATCTGACGTCTGGTTTCTAGAACCTTCCACACTCCGAGGAGAGGATGACTACACCCAGCCAGGACTCTGGTGGTCCTGACCCATACCAGACTCCTGAAACAGTTGTGTGTCTCAGCTTCATTTCTTCTCTGTGCTTCCAGGATCTCACAGCTGGGACGATGATTTCCTGACCTAATGCTGCCTGGACGGGGAAGGACTTGGACTTAGCCCCCAGTTCCTGTCTCCCTGCTGGCCTTGCTGCTAGATGTTTGCCCAGGCCAGACCTAGGTCCTGCGTCCTGTGAAGAAGTCTGGGCTGTGTCACCACCTCCCGGTCCCGAGGTCAAACCCTCCTTGTTCTCACGGCTTCAGGCCATTAATTAGAATTCCATTTTTGTTCTGGCTATTTGCCTTGAAGAAAAGGAATATACACTGCTTTTTAAAAATTATACATGAAATACATATTCATTTGGGAAAATCATAAAATCCTCTCCAAAATTATACCAACTCCCACTGCTTAGGGATAATCACCATTAACATTTTGAGGCTTATTCCTCAAGACTTTCTTCTCTGCCACACAAGCAAAAACTTACTTGTCTTACAAAAATGAGATTTTATATGTATATGTACATTTTTTTCTTTTCTTGCATGAATGGTTCAATATGAAAAATGTACTCCACAACATTATTTTTAATAGCTGCTTAGTATTCTAATTTACCTTAAATAAATTTTGAAAATCCAAAATGCAAGAAGAGTATGTCCTTACCCGTCCTTTGCTTTTACTACCTCATCTGTTTTTGTCCATTTCCTTTGTCTGAATGAAGCTTTACGGTGGGTCCCTGGGACCCCCAAATGCGGATCACTGTTTTCACAATGTAATGAATAGAAGAATCACTCCTGGTGCTTGCTTGAAGTTGATTTTCTCAGGTCCTAACCACAGGATTTTCATTCATGAAAATGATTTTGATTTTGTGGGGTAGACTTTGGAGTGGGGTTCTGGAGTTTTAAGAGTGCCCGAAATCATTTTGTTTCAGTGTTCACACCACACCGTAAGCAACACTGCCTAAGAGGAATCACACTCCGTGGTACCTCTCCATCACTGCACCCCGTAGCCCTGTGCCCAGAGCCCTGCTCCCCATGCAGTGCCTGGATAGCTCCTTCTCATCTCTGTGGGTTGGTCTTTAATTCACCACCACTAGCAGACTTTTCCTGGGCTGATCAGGCAGTTATAACCTCCCTCCTGTGTGTGTGCTCGATATCCATACACCCCTCTATTTTTGTACCTGCCGTCTCTCTCTTCAGACTTCGAGCTTCCTGAGGGTCACAACCATGTCTCTCTTGGGTATGTGCGCAAGGCAGGCCTGCATCCCATATGGCACAGCTGCCTCAGGGATGGTTGTTGCATGAAAGGAGGAAAGGAATGAGGAGGGAAAGGAGGGACAGAGGGAGGAAGGGAGGAAGAAGGGAAGAAGAATATTTTATGGTGAGGAATCAGGAAAAGCTTCCTTTAGGGGATTCCATTTGAGTTGAGCCTTAAAAAGAGATGCTGTTTGATGAGCATAGCTCCGTCCATTATGGTAGCTCCTGGAAACCTCCCAACAGCTCCTTATAACAGCACATTTTACAATGTCCAGAGTTACTCCAAGTCTAGGGAGATCAAGTATCTTGTTCAAGTGCTCAAAAAGCAAAGGATTTGAACCAAGATGGTCTATGGGACCAGAGAATGGAGTTAGGAGAAAAGGTCATCTCAGATGCCTGGAGCACAGGGAAAGACATAGAGCAAGGATGGCTTGTGTCCTGGGGTGATGCTATCACAGGGCAACATGGTGATATTGGTTATCACTGATAACTCAGTTTAATCTGAATGTTGGGTAGACAGATCTATAGGTGTGGGATTTGGGGCTGGAAAGGTAGTTCAGAACTTAAAGTATTGAGTTTATTTCAGCACACTTTGGGGAATCATTACATTTTTTAAAGATTTATTTATTTGGGGGGGCAGAGGGAGAGAATCTTCAAGCGAACTCCCCACTGAATGTGGAGCCTGATGCCAGCCTGGATCCCATAACCCATGAGATCACTACCCGAGTGGAAACCCAGAGTTGGAAGCTCATCCGACTGAACCACCCGGGAGCCCCATCATTATTTTGAATAAGAAGGAGTGTGCTCAAAGCTTGAAGCAATGTGCTCATTAGATTGGAATGGAGATATGTAGAGAGGGTATCTAGAGATCAGTTAGGAGCTTATTGCTAAAGCCCAAGTGAGAAATGTAAGGGCCTCACGTAGGGCAGGTGTGGTGAGAGGGACTGAGACATTTGAGACCTAGAAAACAAAGACTTTAGCTACCTACATACACAAATAAGGTTGGAAGAATCAGCCAAAGTTAATTCTAGGTTTCCAGTCTGTGAAATGCGTGTGCCTTGAACAGAAGTGGGGTACAGAACTTCTGTGGGGGCTCTGCATGGGAGGGGACAGAGTGAGAAACTACATTTTGGACATGGTGAATTTGAAGTGTCACAGGAATTGCAGCTGACAGATACGCAGCAGGTGGTGAGGGAAGAGTACCTCAGGGGAGCGAAGACAGTGGACAAGTGCTATGAGACAAATGTAGAAAATGCCAGCTTCTCCTGACCTTGACTATAGGAAGGTAGATTGGGAGGAGCAAGGGGTAATGAGTGGGGAACACAGGATTTGTTTAAGACAAGCAGTGGAAACAGGGTGAAGGAAGAGGTGAAAGATATATAGAAGTGATTCAATGAAACCTTGCTCTTGGATGTGTCCATGGAAGGAATGAGAACAAGTATCTCATAGATATGAGCCTCATAGATTTTTTTTGCATTAGAAGTTTTTGCCTTTTAATAAAAATAGACATCCTAAATTCTCTATTCAAGAAATAAGTTTATAAAAGTAGAATGTCAGGTATCTATAAAGCTAGTGGGATATGGGATATATGTTTGGAGTCCAGGGATCTTATTAGCACACATAATCATAATTAACACTTATTGAACTTGTGTTAAATGAGTTAACTCATTTAATTCTGACAAAATATCCCTACGGGGTAAATATGACCATTCACTGCATTTTAGAGTAGAGGAAAAAGAGGCACAGAGAGGTTAAGTAATTTGCCTTAAGTCACACAGCTAGTAAATGCACATCTGGAATTTAATCTAAACAGCCCACCAGCTTCACTCCTCACTGGTGTTCTTCTCATCTGAAAAGCACAATCTTTCCTACTCATCTAGAGTGAACACAAACCCAGAGCTCCTATCATTCAGGACAGATACTCTCTTATCTCCCATAGCTTTTTATGTTTCAGAGATGCAGATGGGGGGGCGCTGGTGGAAAGAGGCCCAGGGTGTCCACCCCCTGGCCTGGCATCTCTTCTCGTGTCACTGCTCTGCTCTTCCCTGGGAGCCATCTACAATTTCAGATGTGCTGGATTGGAGAGCTAGATTCTCATTTTCCTTGCTCCGGTGCAAAGAACGTGGGAGATGAGCAGGCAGGTGCTCTGTGATCCTTCTAGGATATCACTGGGAGTCACAGATGATGTGAGGAGTCATCCCCATTCCCATTACTCACCTCTTTCTGTTTATCCACCAAGGTAGTGAGAGGGAGTAGGACATGAGAATCCAACTGAAAAACCGAATGTGTAGATTCAATTCTAGCCTCAATCCTACATAAGTATCCTACGCGCACGCGCACACACACACACACACACACACACACACACACACACGTTGGCTTTGCCTCTGAGTGGTAGAAAAATTCAGAAAGAATGGATACGCGATTCATCCGAAATGTTTTACACTTGATGTGTAGCTCGCAGGAGTGATGCATATTTTACATGAACATTGATAATCTCTTATCTGCATGTGGAATATATATACTGAAAGAACCATTGTTCTCCTGAGCTGCGCCTCAGTGAAAGGAAAGACCCTGCCGCTTCAATGAGTAATTGAAACTGATGTGTCAATGTACAACTGGAAGCCAACTTACACTTTTCTGACATCCTCCACTTCAAGAAAACAGTCCTCTGACACAAGACTAAAACATTTCACAGTGGCAAAATCTACGGACACCCCCTACAGGTAACTGACGGGTCACGTGATCGCTAGATAAAAGGACCAGGAGATCTCCTGTAGCTGCTGGAGGAGGTGGTGGGGCCGCTTTCATCTTTCCCTTCTCGCAAGCCTACTTTGTCGGCGCAGAACGTGCTCTCACCTGCCTGCCCCCAGAACACAATCGCATTCCGGAGGCTCCACTTTAATGCTACCAGGTGGCTTCTCTCTTCTTCAGCATGTACTTGGTGCTCTTCTTGAAATTAAACGCTGACCTCTCACTTATCTTCAGGTCTGACTCTGGGCTGGCTGTGATCCTGCCCCAAAGCTTGTCTCCTGATTCATGTAACCAACAATCAGGGGCTCATCAATAGTGAGAAGGAGGCCTTTGCTCTTCTGTACTTGTCATCAAAGCCAAAGGAACTCACTTTCCTCGGGGCAACATCTGGCTAGAATTTATATGGCGGGCATGGAAATATTATTTTCTAGATATTATGATTTCTTTGCTTTGGCATTGCTGAAAATGGCACACTGCCACCATCAGAAACTAACCATGTCATTTTCCTCATGTCAACAAGCTTCTTGCCAGTAATGATTTCCTGTCATTCCTTCCCTGTTAATGAAGGGGCAGCTGCTCCCTTGGCAGCAGACTTCAGGAAAAAAAAATCCAATCTAGCTGGGGAGCTCCTAGGGTAGGGAGCTCCTATGCTGGAGGAAATGACATCTTTAGGATCCATTGCTACTCTGACAACTATGTTATGTCCTCATGCCTTCCACAGACTTATCTATAGCTCCTTCCATAAGCACACACAACCATTTTGCTCCCCAACCATGACTGAAATGCAGTTTGGCTCAGTTGCTATTCTCATTGTCCTTCCCCTCTTTTCCTTACTGTTACTAGCTCTCTCTCCACCTTTGCTTTCTAGATTATTGGATTTTGTGAGCCTTTGATTTTTTCTCTTTAGTTTGTCCTTGTTTCTTCTCTCCTTTTCTTGTTCCTTTAGCCTCCTACATGGGCTAGGTGGACCTTCAAGCATTCTTGTTTGGGACCTCTCCTCTCTACTATATGTGAGGATCATTTCCTCACACTGAGAGGTGACCCATACTCGTGGCTTTATTTTTACTAATTTATTTTTAAGTAGGCTCTATGCATGTAACCCAACATGGGGCTTGAACTCATGACGGTGAGATCAAAAGCTGAGCTGAGATTAAGAGTTGGACGCTGAACCGACTGAGCCACCCAGTCGCCCCATACTCATGGGTTTAAACATCAACTTAGTGATACTCAATCCTTAACAGTGGCGGTGAAAAATATTAGTTATACAAGCACATAGTTTAAGGAATAAAGCATTTTTACAAGTCTTGATGAAGTTAGTTCCCTGAAGGAAATCCTTCATATCCTGTCATTTTCTACATGTGGCAACCACATTCAGTTCTTTTAACTGACTTTTTGGGGCACTTACCTCTAAATCTTTAAAAATGATGCTTTTATGGCTATTTCTTTCATTCTGCTTTTAAGATCTTAGCTATTGACTTCCAACAAAGATTCCGAAGATTTAGCTTCCTTTCACATGTACCACATCAAACCTATGCATTTTTCTTTTCTCGCTAGTCTTCCAAAATTGTCATTTTGTAATCTGGGATAAATGAGTAGTCAGAGTTTATATCTGCCCATGCAAATTCTACTTATAGTGGAGATGTATAATATCTTATGATTATTTTCAGAGGGAACATGTTAGTTAGGAGATAGGAGAACAGCTTCTGGAATACAGTTGCCTAGAATCAGATTCCAGAAATGGCACTTATTGTCAGGGTGAGTTTGGGAACGCTCCTTATTATCTCCACATCCCAGTTTTTTCAGGTGTAGAATGAGGGAGTCATAGTACCTACAACATGGGATTTTTGTGATGATTAATAGTGAATTATTTAATAAATAAGAAGATAGAACAATTCATTTTATATAAAATAAGCACTGTAGTGTTAGGAATTTTTGTTTTTATGATTGTTATCTTTCCCTGTGCAACTTTTCATTTTTCTTGGGATTAATAACCACAATAATAACAACTGTGATAATTTCTACTCTTTTTTTAAAAGATGATTTAGTTATTTATTTGAGAAAGAGAGATGGCAAGAGTGAGAGCGAGCACGAGCAGTGGCAGAAGAGGAGAAGAAGATGGAGAAGCAGACTCCTTGCTGAGCAAGGAGCCTGACATGGAGCTTGATCCCAGGACCCTGAGAACATGACCCAAGCTGAAGGCAGACACTTCACCAACTGAGCCACCCAGGTGCCCCAATACTTTCTATTCTTATTTGCATAGTTTTCCATGTACTTACGGCTAATTTATCCCTAATTGCTCCTCAGTATCTTCTCAATTATATGCAAATGCTTTTGGTGATATATTAATTCCATTTTTATGAAGTCTCTCCTGGAGTCTTTGTGTCTGCACTAGACCATGCTGGACAGTGTTTGGGCTGTTGCAGAGTTATTACCTCTCTCTTCCTCTTCACCATTATCTCAAGCAGTCCATTCCCTTCTCTCTTGTTTTTGAGCACCTATTTCCTAGGTCATCTTTTCCCCCCTCTTACTTGATTTATCTCCTCCTTTTAGCAGGATTTACCTTTTTGAGAAAAAAGTGAAAGTAAAAAAAAATCTTTTTTGAGATTTTGCATATGCAAAAATTTCTCTATTCTAACTTCACACTCAATGGTTAGCTATGGAGTTCTAGGTTGAAATTATGTCCTCTCAGAATTTGGAAGGCATTATGTTGTTGTCTTTAGCTTCCATGTTGCTGTTGAAAAGTTCTATGCTGGGGCACCTGGGTGGCTCAGTGGGTTAAAGCCTCTGTCTTATCTCAGGTCATGATCTCAGGGTTCTGGGATCGAGCCCCACATCGGGTTCTCTGCTCAGCAGAGAGCCTGCTCCCCCCGCCCCGCCCCCCCGTCTGCCTCTCTGCCTACTTGTTATCTCTTTCTCTGTCAAATAAACAAATAAAATCTTAAAAAAAAAAGAAAACTTCTATGCTGTTCTGTATATATGTTTTTATGCTTTGTATATACACAAGTTCTTTTTCTCTGGAATCTTTTAGAACCTTCTTATTATCCCGTGTTCTGGAATTTCATGGTGTGTACTTTCATGCAGATCTGTGTCCATCCATCTATTATGCTGAGCACTTGATGGACCTTCAGTTTGGGAAACTCTCTTAAATTATTTCTCTAATGATTTCTTCTCCATTTTCTCATTTTTAGTTGTTTGTTTTCTTGTGTTGTTGTTTGTTTGTTTTTGTTTCAAATGGAATTCCTATTATTTAGATGTGGGCGGTCCTTTCAGTCTTATACCTTTCCTTTCTTACTATTCATAGTTTTGTCTTTTTGCTGAACACTCTGTAAGAATTAATTAAATTTTATTCCAGTGCATCCACTTTTTAAACTTCTTCTATTTGATTTTTAATTTACAAGATTTTTGGCCTCTGAATATCTATTTTGCCCACTGGAGTGACTTGTTTTTACTTCATTGATGCAATGCTTTTTTTAAATTTTTTGGAGCTTTTAATTTTAAAACTTTTTCTATCACTATATTGTCTGTTCTGTTGAAGTCTTTTAACCTTGGTTTCACATCCATCTTTTCTTTTGAAGGCTTTCTTCAAAGGTCTGGTGGACCTTGGATGTTGGCTTTTATTTACGAGGGAAACACTGAGGGTTCCATAAGAAAGTCTATGTCTTGGATGGGGCTACTAGCCCAAAGGACTTCCATTTCACCTAGTCAGAGATCATCCAGTCTTCTGTTGGGTAGGGTACGAATAGCTACCTACTAGTACGGGAGGATTTCTGAAAATCTGTTGTTTAAAGGGGCTTGATTTTAGCTCCACCTTCTAAATTCACAGGAATCTGGTACTAAGAATTCCTGAGTCTTTTGAGACTTCTGTGCTGTAGAGTAGGCTGTTTCCCAGTCTTTGGCTTAGGTTTTAGGTTTCTTGGGTCTGTGAATTGCTACCTATCCATCTGCTTTGTGGCATGCAATGTTTTATTGCTTTTTCTTTAATTTAGATATATGTCTTCTTTTGTTGTTGTTAACTTGGATATATGTCTTAAAAAATACCATTACTATCATTTTAGTGGGACTTAAGGAGGGTGCAAAGGGTAATGTGTAAGGTCTTATTAATGAAGGTGGATTTTCAACGAACGAACACATGTAAGTATATCACTATAAATTATAAGAACTATAAAGAAATGTAGTAAGATGATTTGAGAGAACAGTAAAGAGGGACCTAATTTGGATTGGTACGTCATGGCAAAGCTTTCTGAGGTAATGCTTAAGCCAAGTCCTGAAGACTAGTGGGATTTAGTCAGATAAAGAGTATAGGGAAAAGCATTACATGCAAATGAGCAGGCTTGAGGTAATAGAATAGTCAGGACTGTAGGCTACAGTGACAAAAGCCTAAGCTTAAGTTAAAACATAAAAATAAATAAAATAAAATAAATTATAGTGAATTGATCCGTACATATAACTGGGAAGTCTAAGATGTGGAGCTAGCGAGGCTTCCCTGGATCCAGGGATTTATATGAAGCTTCAGGTCCCTGTTTTTCTCTCTCGTCCTGCTTGTCTCTGTTTGGCCTCATTCTCAGAGAGACTTTCACCATTTGGTGTCAAATGGTTCCTAGCGATCACAAGGCTACATCAGCCTTATGGCTCCTGATCCCAGAGAATAAGAGAAAGGTTTTTCTCACTTTTTAAAAATTTTTTAAATTATTTATTTATTTATTTATTAAAAAAAATTTTTTTTAAAGATTTTATTTATTCATTTGACAGAGAGAGAGATCACAAGTAGGCAGAGAGGCAGGCAGAGAGAAAGAGGAGAAGCAGGCCCCCTGCTGAGCAGAGAGCCCGATGCGGGGCTAGATCCCAGGACCCTGAGATCATGACCTGAGCCAAAGACAGAGGCTTAACCCACTGAGCCACCCAGGCGCCCCTGACTTTTTTTTTTTTTTTTTCTAACTAGCATCCATACATGATGTCTCACATTGCTTGGAATAATTGCAACAAAAGAGTTATGTGTTTGACCAGATGCGTCCAATTCTACAGGCAGAAAATAACTTGATTGATTAAAAATACTGAGATATTAATTATCAAAAGAACTGAAGAGATAACATTATAGAGATTTAAATCATGGTCTTATGACTGATGTTAAGCCTTTGGCATTTATACTAAGTGAAGTGAGAAGGGATTGCTGGATTGTAATCAAGGAGTAGCATAAGTGCTATTACTGTTAATTCGATCCATTCTTTAAACCACAGTCCCTTTCCTGCCCCTTACCTGTCTCAGAATTATTACTAGTTTCCTACTGCCCTCGCTTTACATTTTGTAGTCATCTTTGAAATCTCAAGTTTATCACTCATGTAAAATTAGTCACTAAGCCCGAGAGGTTTCCCACTCCTGAAGTCTCTTGGATTTATCCTTGCTCCTGCTTCAGGTACATTGTCATACTGTTTCAGGCTCTTATCAAATTGGACTTGGTTTTTGTGATGGTCTCCTAACTGGCTTCTCTTCATTTTGTCCCTTCTAAGTCATCACACATGGCACTGTCAGATTGTTCTTTCGAAAAATACCAGTCTCTTTGTGTCACTCCTCTACCCAGGGGCCTATGATACTTCCCTATCATTTATTGAATCAAGTCCAAATGCCTCAGCCTGGCATCCACAACCTTCCATGATCTGGCCCTGTTGTGCCTACCTAGCCTTATCTTCTAGTTATCCCTCCACCACAGTAAGACTACTTAGGACCCTGACTCTCCAGCTTCTCACCTCCAGAGGTGGGGGAAGATAGACTGTTATCAATCACTTTGCAGCCAGAAGAGGACAGAAGTGGGGGGAGGTGGAGGAGGAAGGAGAATGTAATGAGTCACAGCTACATTAGATAAAGAAGTGCCATGGAGGTAAGTGTGACTACCCTGAACTTGCTGGTGTCGCCAAGCTAGCCTCACAGCAGCATGGGTAGATGGCAGTGTCAAGAAATCTCGAAGTGTGTGTTCTCAAGGTGAGGCTCTGGCTGGACGGAGGATATTTGCTCAGGCAAGGCTTTCCAGATTGTAATACCCACTCCTTCTAACAAAATGTGTGGGTTTCTGGGAACTTGCCCAGACTTTTTAGGGTCAATTGGTCCTGCAGAGCAATGATGGATTATCCAGAGAGGTGTGAATAGTGTCAGGAAACATGACCAATCCTGATGGGAACTCATTATTTATTTTTGCTCAAGTAGCTTTTTGTTGGGCGTTTGGCATAGTGTTTGGAATTTGCACAATAAAGTGCTATTACAATTGGAAGGGGATCTGGCAACCTAAAAAAAAAAACAACTAAAGTTTGGAGGGAAATTGTGTGAAAGTTTGTATCGGAATCCTAAGAAGAAACAATCCACAAAAAGGTTTAGAAAGTCATCACAGAATCACTATTATCACGACCTGGGATTGATTTGGTTAACTGCTTACTACAGTTATCAACTACTAGGTGACATGGGTAGACATGATTAGTTCAAATCTTATAATAATTTCTGTATGACTTGAACTGAAGTATAAAAGAGCTTACCCTAGATTTTGAGGAGTGGAGGAATTTTATTCATCCAAGAGGACATTTAAAGGGAACATGATACAAGACCACAGCAATTCTGTGGTAGGAAGAATAGTGATTCCAAACATGTCCACACCCTAATTGCTGTAACCTATGAATATGGTGGCTTACATGGCAAAAAGAACTTTAGAGATGCGATTGAAACTACAGACCTCGAGATGGGGAGATTAGTCTGTATTATCCAGGTGGGCTCAACCTAATCACATGAGTCTTTAAAATCAGAGAACCATTTCCAGCTGGGGTTGCTCAGCAGGCACTCTGACTAGAACAAGGGTTAGAGAAAGGCAACTTGCTGGCTATGAAGATGGCAGGGTGGTGGGGTAGGGGGTGCTCATGCACCAAAGAGTGTGGGAGGCCTCTACAAGCCGAAGAAAGGGAACAGATTCTCCCCTAGAGCCTCCAGAAAGAAACATAGTCCTGCCAACATCTTGGTTTTAGTCCAGTGAGTTCTGACCTACAAAACTGTAAGAGAATACGTTTATGTTGTTTGAAACCACTGAGTTTGTTGTAATTTGTGACAACAACCATGGAAAACTAAGGCCGATTATTTAGTAAATGTGTTTTAAGTGAACAAAGTTAGTCTAAGGAATTTGTAAGAAGATCATATAAATAGGCTTCTTTTGTCTGGGCTGATACTTAAATATGCTTGCTATTAGTGATGCATTTTTTAAACTAACTCACCTAGCACTTACTCTGTAGAAGGCACTTTTCTTTTTGTACTAAATCCTCATAATCAATGATATCATTACTATTACTTGATGACATAATCTTTCCAGAGTCATACACTTAGTAAGTGGAGAAGTTGAGTTTTGAATCTGGGAAGCTGTAGAACTTATTGCTGAGTTCCTACGATGGTGGTTCCCATACTTAGCTGCATATTAAAATCACCCGGGGAACTTTTACAAATCCCAATGTCCAGATCACATCAATTAAATCTGAATGTTCCATTTTGGAGCCAGGCAGCAGTGTTTTTTAGAGTTCTCTTGTGATTCCAAAGTGCAGTGAAGTTGGGAGTCCCTGCCTTTAGTGCACTCCCTCTCAAACTACAAAATAACTTGCTTCTTCCGTCTTACAGAAAAAAATTAAAACTCAGTTTGTTTAAAATTACTATCTAGATTATGTCTAAGTCTAAATTGGTGGCTTTATCATTGTTAGTAACTGTCATTAGTTGGCTAAAAGGGCAGTTGTTAGTTAATCCAAAGACAACAGTGGAATTGATTTTGCACGTAGACACAATTTGGATTGTCAGTCAAAATAATGGAAGGCCAGGAGTGGGGAAACCTTTCCCAAAATCGGATGAGGAGGAGAGAGAAACAAAGATCCTTATCTGATATCTACAGCCAGAGAGAATGAAGAGCTGCCAGGAAATCGGCAAACTGCCTGTCTGGACATTTGTCACCACTTTTGTTAAAAGTCTGTGACTTTATGTGTCTTCAGCGTCCGTTAGCAGCAGCTCTACTCTCCCACTGAGATTGGCACCATGACTGAGAGTGTACGTGTCCTCTTCGTTGCTGCCATTGGCTTCCGGTGCCACCCTCATAGCTCCCCGAGGGTCCTCAGGGTCCTCAGCAGTATAGCATCCCCCTTCTGGTCAGGAAACAGACTGGAAGTCAGGGCACTGAGGGAAGTTTGGCTGCAATCCTCTGTCATGGTGGCAGATGACTGGTCTTTCCTTTAAATGGCATTTCCATAAGGTGCAGCATCTGACTTCCCCTTGGTCAAGACAGGCCCCCTCTGTTTCTTAATCTGCCCCAAAACTTCTTGACTTTCTCAGTTTTGCAAACAGAAATTGTTTCAGCAGCTTTCGACTGGAAACAGGTGTTGATGGTGGTGTCCAAATCTTCGATTCAGGTTCCCTCTCCCCTTTGCCAGTCTTTCCATGGGAGTAATGAGCAGGCCTGTGTTGGACGGAGCAGATGCACGTCTCCACATGGCCTGAGCTCTTGCTTCAAATCACACAGATGATAGTCATAAATTAAAATGCATTTTTGTCTCACTGGTAGTAATTGCAGACCCCAGTACATCATCTTTCTGTATATGCTAAGCCATGAACTTGCTTCAGCCAGGATTACTTCAGGATTCCTAATTGAACACAAGACAGTCTTTTTGGCCTAAGTTTTCCCAACTGGCTATATGCTTTTTGTAATTTCACTAGAGTGTTGACAATACTCCACTCCAATGTGGGCTATGTAGATGTGGAAGTAAAATAGCAAATTAAAGGAAGGAAAGAAGCAACTTCATAAATTTTGCCTGATGAGCATTGCTGGTTTTCTCTTGGATTTACTCATCTTAGTAAATATTAGAGTTTATAATTTCATTTTACCTTTATTGATCCTTATTTACTTTCTGGGTTTTTTTTTTTTTTTTTTTTTTTTGATTGGTCAAGAAAGAAGTTTGGACTTAAGAGAAATTACTCCAGATGAGATTATACCCTAGATGGAACAGAGGACCCATTGTTTATTTAGTGGATTCGTATAGTATAAATAGGCAGATGTACCAGTCAAAAAGTAATGTTGGGCAATTGCATAAAACTCTATTTTCTTATCACACAACATTGTCCTAGAATAAGGACTGTAGGCTTCTTTGAGTTCTAAAGATGGCTGAAACCATCTTTAGAAATCACTGAGAATTGAGATCTTTCATAAGTCATAAATTCTTTAATACCAAATAAATACTTAAACTAGGGAAAAGCGGGACTGTTTTCTGAGAATTCCCTTCTATGTTTTCCTTGTGGTTAACTTCAAATTTACATTTTCTCAAAACTGATTTATATTTTACACAGTTAAGTGCTATTGTATACTTTGCAATTTTCAAGGAGTTAGATGTTTCTTCTCTTCCTTGGAGATAATTTTGACACTGCCTACAGACAGCCACACACACACAAATAAAAAGTTATCAGCCAATATCAGTAAATGACTAAAGCCCTGAGGAAACTATTGAAAATTAAACTTGCTTGTAGTACAATGGTATCTGCAATGTATTGGCTACTTATCCATGTTTATAAATAGGACACAAAGAGCTTAATTTTATCATAATTGAAGAGCAATTTTGAGAAAGTCATGTAATTTAATGGTTTAACTGTTTTATATTGCCGTATGTAAATGGACTAAATAACAGCAGTAAATGTTGAACACAATCTAATGCACTACAATTTCTTTGGAACACAATTTAAATTTCAAATTATGTTTAATGTTTTTGTACATATCACAGGTCTCTTTTTTAAAGCTTATCACATGGAATTGATTTATTTGAGGAAACTGGCATTTGGGAAAAATAGAGAAGTAGAACAGGTCATTTGGAAATCCGACCAGATATGTTTTAAAAAGCACATTTATTTTTAAATAATCTTTTCCTTCCATCGCTTTGAACCTGACCAGTATCTTCCTGAGCTATATATTTAGATCTCTGAATAAGACAATTTTTTCCAGTTGCATTGTGTTACTTGGCCTTAAGCATTTCCTTTTTTGTTTGTATAGTTGGGCCTAAAGGGAGATGTTGATGCATAAGACGCAACATAGTATAAGTTAGGCCACTTTTTCCCTTCAAAATGATTCACTAACTGGCATCCTTTGATTCTGTTCTTGTTGTCTTCAGGACCAAATAACTTTCTATATGAAATAATGTTCAGTAACAGGAGGGAGAAAACGCTGTTCTTTTTGTGTCCCCTCTGATTTCAGAATGTTCCAATTAAGGTACGGACATGAAGGTCAGATAAAGAGGTTAAAAAGTAAAAAGTTCTTTTGGGAGGCAGAGTTAGAAGGCTCAGATGAGATTTTAAGATAGGAGTGTTAGAAATAAGCCAGGTTGTCTAACCCGCATTTTCATGAGCTGCCATCAACCATGGAGAAACATTACTCTAAAGCAGACTCATTCATGAAATTTATAAATCTTAGAAGGAGAGTACTCAAAGTATATTGTGCTTACAATAATATACTTTGAACTGAAATTTTATTTTTTAAGAAGTTCAATTTTGTGCTCACTGGAGGACTGCAAACAAAATTGAGAAAATATGGGACAAGCATGCTTTCGGTTAAAAAAAAATCTATAAATCTACCATAATAAAATTATTAAAATTTTGCAGCACATAATTATTAATGCTCTAAGGAAAAATCTTGGTTTTCCTCAAACTTTTACTTTCTCGGGGTAAACTTTTCTCTCACTCTCCAACAACTAACTTCTCCAACCCCCAAGCTGGTTGGGGTTGATTAGATCTCATCTATTTACTCATGAATTCATCCAAAGGGTGTACCAGACTTGATGGATTTAACGGTGGACCAAACAGCATTAGAACTCAAAGGATTATGCGAAGGACAAAGAGTAAACAAATACTAATATAATTATAATAAATTCCTAAATGGAGACTGGAAGGCTGGAGTAAGAAAGGGACTTGTGTCTTTCTTTTGTTTCCTGGTTCCTGTAAAGATGAACCCAGGGTTGGTGGCAGCAATCAGTAACCAAATGGCTCCAGTTTGCCATTTTTCCAACATTCACAGAACAAGCTTCATCTTCTCCTACCAGTGGCTCTCCGCAGAGGTCTGGGTCCCAGCTCTTTTGCCCTCTCTGCTAAACTTCGGAGTTTTAACAATTCTAATCTCTTTCCTTTGTTCCTCGGCCCTGGGTGTGACAGTTGCTTCCTATAATTCCTCTTCTTTGATGTCTTGTTGTTCCCATTTGGTTGATTTTCAGTTCTCCCATACCCAATTAACAATTCTCTCAGTTAAAATAATTTGTATGAAATTTGACTGAAATCTATCTCATACAGTTGTCAAAATTCTAACATCAATCACATATACATCTTTTTTTTTTGCCCCTAAAGACTTATGTTGGATATGTTGGCAACATATTCACATGTCCAGGATATCTGGAATGATACTCAATCAAAATAAAAAAAAGTCAAATCAATAAGCCAGACACTGTGGCAGGCTTTGGGAGATTAATACTGAATTTACAAGTCAATGGAACAGATGGTAATATAAACAATGGGCTATAAAACAACTCAAGAATTGTAGGTATGAAAGGTGTTTTTAATGCCATGCCAGCCTGATAGTAAAGACAACCCAACAGATAACATTACTCCTAACTTTGCTTTCCTTACAAACTGTTAACGTAGGCCCTCTTTCTGGCTTCAGGTGGGTGAAGTCTAAGAACAAATATTAAATCCTAACCAAAAAAAAAAAAAAGAGTCATATTGTAAATAGGAAATGAAACAGATAAGTGAATGTGACACATTTAAAGAGCATTAGGACAGCCACTTAAATGAATGTTGGAGATTCATAGTGACTTCGTTATGCCTTGATGTTTAGGCATTTGGGAATAGCTGACAACCCCTTTGGCCACCCCAACACTGCTGGTCGGCGTTGATGCCCCATTTTTGCTGCAGCATTGGACTCTCCAGCATTAGCAAGTGTGCCTATCCTCTGTAATCCCCCCTTCCAATTTCAGAGTTTTGAGTTCAATGCCAGTTTCTGGCCCCTTACAGCCAGTCAGTCTTACTTGGTCATAAATAATTGGATAAACTCTCTTAGGATACCATCTACATAGGATTATTCCAATATCACATTATGCTTAATTCATAACAAAATATCCGTTGGTGATAAGTGCTATTAAATAAAGCAGAACAAAAGTATGCTATTTTAAATAGAAGACTTGGTCAAGTTCTGATTGATGAGGGGCCAGGTGGGCAGAGACCTAAATGAGATGCACAGGCAAGCCACAATGATCAAGTGAAAGAGTACTCTAGGCAGATGGAATAGCAAATGCAAAGGCCTAAAGTAGACATAGTGTAGCCTACCTGAGGAAGTACAGGCCAAGGTGGAGTTGAAGTAGAATGAGCAAAGGATCAGTGATAGGAGATACTAAAAAGATAGGCAGAGGTAGGTGACATAGTCCACTGCAAGTTGTTGTACTTTCGGTATTCTGGTCAGTGTGGTAAAAAGCCATTGATGAGTTTTGAGCAGAGAAGTCATGTGATCTACATATTTTCTTAGAGGACAACTCTAACTTCTATGGGGAGAAAGAACCATTGGCCCCTCAAGACCAGGTAGGTTGTCATTGTTGTGGCATTTCCGACAGGGATAATGATGGTTTGCAATAAAGTGGCTCATAAAGCTGTTGAGAAGCGGTTGGGCCTGACTTATATTTGATGTTCAGCTGGCTGACTTTGCCAAGGGTTTATACATGAGGTCCAGGAAAAACTTAGCAATTGATCGAACAATGTTCTGATTACAGCGATGAAAACTGTTGGGGGAATGGGTTATCCAAATATGTTGTGTAAGGTTAACCATATGTTGTGTTTGAGATGCTAATCTGATATTCAAGTGAAAATGTCATCAGGCTGTTAGATATTGGAGTTGACTGTGCAGTGTGTAGTTTGGGCTAGGGATATAAATGTGGATACTATTAGGTGATTCTGCAAGCCACATGATTAGACAGATTATCTAGGAGATCAGTGTAGAGAGAGAGGAAAGAGGACAAAGATGGACTCCTGGATCACTCTGACATTTGGAAGTCAGGAGAAGGAGGGATCAGCGATGGAGACTAAAAGGAGACTAAAAGAGTAAATTCTTTTTTTTTAATGATACATAAACATATGTATAATTTTATGTTGATGAAAATAATTTGGAAAAGAGGAGAAATTGATGATGCAGAAGAAATAAGTAAAAATGTTAAGAACCAAGTCCCTGAGCAGACAAGTGGGTGTAAAATGTAGTGTACAGACGTAGGGGCTCACCCTTGGAAGGTCTTGAACAACTGGTCCATTGTAATGTGATGGGGAGAAGGATGTACGAGTACAGATGTAAGGAGGTCAGTAGATTTAGTGATGGGAGGAGGACCCAGGACAAAGATGACAAAAACACTCAAAGCAGGCAGGTGTTTCTATTTTTTGTTACTTGGGGGTGGTGGTCAAGGCTGTGTAGTTTCAAATGAGCACTGGGTGGAAATGCCACCTAGTGTCAGAAAAATTGATATTTCTCCCGTGAAGCAAGATTCCCACACAGTTTATCCCTACTGTTAAGAAAAGTTAAGAAAAGGGGCACCTGGGTGGCTCAGTGGGTTAAAGCCTCTGCCTTCGGCTCAGGTCATGATCTCAGGGTCCTGGGATCGAGCCCCGCATCGGGCTCTCTGCTCAGGAGGGAGCCTGCTTCCCCCTCTCTCTCTGCCTACTTGCGATCTCTTTCTCTCTGTCAAATAAATAAAATCTTAAAAAAAAAAAAAAAGAAAAGTTATGTGTCCCCTGCCTTATAGGAGGTATCATTCCCCTACACATATGTTGGGTGAGCCAGTGTGAGATAAGTGCAGGAGTTGGTGGCACAGTGACAGCAGGGACAGTGAGTGTCATGTGCCCTGGGTGCAACAACGACAGAAAACTTAAAAACAATAATAAGACTCACTTGGTTTTCATTATAACCACACATGGGCAATTCTGGACATCAGTAACAAGATACCTCTCTCTCTAAAAAAAAAAATCCTTTTTGGTTAAGTTCTAAACAATTATAAGGGTGACTTTTAATAATACATCTGTAAGCTTCAAATTAGCACATTTTTATTGCTTGTCCTTTAATAAACATTGTTTTTGATGTGGAAGCTCTCATGGAAAGCTCCCAGTGATAGAGCTTGTTCTCCTACATAGGGACACAGTGGTGCTCGTTTGGAGAAGTTTGTTGAGGATTCAGAATGTTTAGGAGCTATTTTCTGTCTTCGGTTCCTAGGGCACTACACGTTCCTGTGTTTTAAAGGGTGGATTTAGAGTAACTGTTGATAAACAGGGGGAAAGAATGTGAATGACTTCAATTCCATCATCCTATGCAACCCTTTGGATTTTAAAATCTGTGTTGAAAAGGTAACATGTGAACTGCAAAGTTTTTCACTGGGAGGCAAATTTTAGTTCATATATGAAATATTTTGTGATTGAACAATAGCTCTAAAATTTAGTGTAACTCAGGGAACCTGGGTGGCTCAGTTGGTTAAGCATCTGCCTTTGGGGGTACCTGGGTGGCTCATTGGGCTAAAGCCTCTGCCTTTGGCTCAGGTCATGATCTCGGGGTCCTGGGATGGAGCCCCACATCGGGCTCTCTGCTCAGCGGGGAGCCTGCTTCCCCCCTCTCTCTGCCTGTTCTCTGCCTGCTTGTGATCTCTCTCCTCTCTGTCAAATAAATAAATAAAATCTTTAAAAAAAAAAAAAAGCATCTGACTTCGGTTCAAGTCATGATCTCAGGGTCCTGGGATCAAGCATTAGGCTCTCTGCTTCTCTGCTCAGCGGGAGTCTGCTTTTCCCTCTCCTCTCCACTTCTGCTCTCCCTTGCTATCTCTGTCACTATCTCTATCTCTCTCTCTCTCTCTCAAATAAATAAATCAATAAATAATCTAAAATTCAGTTTAATTCTTGAAAGTTGTTTTAAAACTAAAGAAAAATACAAAATACAATGTTACATCTGTGGTACAACTGAGCATTTTTGTATTTTTTAGAGATGTTTCAGCTTTATTAAAATCTACTCCTTAGTTACTGGGCGATTACTTACATAACATATATATGGGACTTTTGATAAAACTTTCTGTCAGCAATTCTTTTCTGAGCATTATTATTAGTTTCATTTCTTGGTTATTCCTGAAAATAATTTTGTCAAAGAAAAGAGGGGGGGTGTTAAAAATTCTACTCTGTGTGTCCTATATGGTAGATTTGCCATCAAGTGGAGCGTTTCCTTTAATAGAATAGAGATGTATGTTTTTGTCATTATGGGGTGTGTTTCCATGGAAGATTAAGAATCAGGTTGCTCAAAGCACTTCAGATTTTTGGGGGAGAGAGCAGAATCCTTGTATTTGGAAAGCTTGCTGTTTGATTGGCAGCATAGCTGTGTCAGTTTGTTACGGGGCATATTGTATTGAGTTTTACATCTAGCACACTCTCAAAGGCCAAAGGCTAAACCAGACAGATGATCTTCAGAATCATGTAGATCTGCATTTGATTCTAAGCCCCATCTCTTCCAAACTGTGTCATTGTGAGCAAATTAATTTCCTTAAGCCTCAGTTTCCTCTCCTATCAACATGTATATAAAATAGATATATCTCAGAGGACTGTGAAAATGGAATATTCCGTAAGTGGAAGCACTTAGCTGATGCTCAGTCCATACAACAAGCCTGGTAAAATGTTTCCTTTTCCTTTACTTCTTTTAAATACTCCATGCAGCCATGACCTCATTCTTTGCATAAATTTTCATTAGCTGGACACTTTCCTTGTGTTTTGTGCTGATTTTTATGCCCTAAGGAGGTTTTAAGTACATTTGCTAATAAGTTGTGATATGTGACATCAGTTTCTTAATGTCTTTGTTAAAGTTTCCACAAACTATTTACTGACCGACTAGGAGATACGGTAAACAGGAAGCATTAATTTTTACTGTGTTAAACATGCATATAGCTGTCAAGTATAAATGGGATCTTTCAGCCTCAAGATTAGAGGCCTGGGGAAGGCATGGGGGATGCAGAGTGCAGGGGTGGGTGGTAAGTGGGGATTAAACAAAGTCAATCCATTGTAACAATTTTATATCACTCTCATCCTGGGGAAGATTTGTATTGGTGGACCTGAAGCAGAGAGCTCTGTATCCCATTACCAGCCAATGAGTCATTCAGTCTCACACAGATCCAAATAAAATTTTACAGAATACCCAATGGCATGCCTTTCAAAATATATGAATGCCATAAAATATATCTTTTATTTTACCATATGAACTGACTCTGTCCCTTTTTCACCATTTGGGATAGCAATCTCACCATGTGTTTTTGGCTCTTAGGTTATCATCAGATATATTGGAGTTCTCTGAGCTTTTCCATTCTTAGTCCCCATGGTATTTTCAGGAGTTTTATAACTTGGTTGTAAAAATTCACTCTAAACTGAAACTTGGCAAACAATATATTAATCTGGGAAGTTAATTTCTTTTATAAAGTCCAGAATCTGTTTAGCCCCTCTTTTGAGTTTTCAGAGACCTTGGAAAAATAAAGTGAGCAATTAAAGTTTTTTGTATCCTAAAAAAAATTGTAATTACATTTTTTTTCCAAAATCCCCTCAGCCCTATTTTTACAGGTGAACAGCTTATATTTTGGACTGAGTTCTGATATATTTTGAATCAGATTTTTTTTTTTTTTTGCACAATGAAATAGAATAATTAAAAAAGGAAATAGGCTGAGCCTACCCTTTACATCACTGGAATAATAAAATACATTTAGAGAGTGAAGCCTTTCTGAGTGTACAAAAAGGAGTAAGATGTTAATATCATTGGATGTGCATGAACCTACAAATAAATCAGTACAAAGTATCACTTAAAATACATCATGTGCCCTCAGTCTTGTAAGAATTACTAAATGGTGCTAAAATTTCTGTTTGAAGTCTGTGTATTGGACTTTGGGAGTGACGGCGCCACCTGGCAGTGCCAGCAAATGTGAATTAGACTTGTACGTCCTCCTGGCACCAGTGAGGCTATAAAGCTCTGTGATGAGCTAGATCACAGTCTAGCTGTGATCACAGTCCCAACAAGCTGATAGGCTAGATGGAACCTGCGCTCATCACCTTCTCACCACAAAGACAGGCTCAGGGACAAAAGAAACCTTAGAAAGACAAAGGATGAAACAAAAGAACATTTAAAATGAGGCCTTACCAGCTTTAAAATACTTCCAGGTATATTTTACTGAGAGAATGCAAGAGATTTCAGCTATGGCCTCTAGAATTAGACAGACCTGATGGCTACTACTAGTCTTGTGGTCAAGGGCAAGCTCCTTTATCTTTGCAAGTTTCTCTTTGCTTATTCCTTAAAGTAGAAACAATAGTGCATCCTTCTTTGGGTTCTAGTAAGCCTTCAAATAGGAAAATATACATAATGCAATTAGAATGATTAGCAAGCCATAATTAATACCAGTTTTTTGTTATAGTTAATATTATTCAATTTTTTTGGTTGATTTTATGAAGTAGATTTCATTATTATCATTACCATTTTACAGGATGAGAAGTATTTAGGTTCAAAATGGGTTTTAACTTGTGCAAGATCTCAGCTGGTAAATATGCTTTGCTTGGTTTCAAATCTAGGTTTCCTGATCATAAACCTAGTGCATCTTTTCCTGGTAACCATACTGGATATTTGAGGAAGACTTTCTTACTCAAAAGTTGGATAAGTAGTTGTTTCATAGAGAACATAAACATTTTTTATATTGATATAAATATATTGATGCACAGGTATCAATGTGTTTACTGGGTAGAGTTTCAGGATCCCTAGTCTTTTTTTTTTTTATTAAAGTATATTAACAACGTACTAAAATTATTTGTAATGGATTCAGATGTATCTGGTATTGTCTGTTATGTTATGTTAATAGCACCTGGAGTTCCCAGTGGATCAGATGGTTTAGAGTGAAATAGTCATAATAGTTTAATAGCTTATTGATTTCTATATCCATGGAATTCATTGGTAATGTAGGTCTTGTTTCACCTACAGTAATCATGAAGGCTGCAAATACAGCTAGTCATGTACATAATGAAGTAGGGCAATACTTGAGGAGGAAGGAGAGTTGGGAAAGATTTTTATTTTTATTTTTTTATTTTTTTTTTTTTTTAAGATTTTTATTTTTAATAGGAAGTTATTCTGGACTTATTTAAAACAGAAGAATAAAGTAGGGCAACTGCGTGCGTCAGTGGGTTAAGCATTTGCCTTAGGCTCAGGTCATGATCTCAGGGTCCTGGGATGGAGCCCCATGTCAGACTCTCTGCTAAATGGGGAGTCTGCTTCTCCCTCTTGCTCCCCCACTTAAATAAATAAAATCTTAAAAAAAAAGAATGAAGCTGGGTTCATGAGATTAGTGGTAGATGCAGGGGGATGTAGTAGTATGACCAGATCTCCTTTAAGAATGATTACACATTCTGGAAGGGTCCAGTACCTCTCCCCTGGCTATGGAGGATTCCTCTCCCTGCAATGATTCTTAGATGAAAGGAGCTGCTTTGCCCAACATTTTCCCCCATTCCTGGAAGATGCCTTTGTCCAATGACTAGTTAATGTTGAGTCTTAAAGACTTGGCCCTTCGGCTCTAATTTGTGATAACACTGATGTACCATCCAGCTGCAGGGCTCCTGTAGGATTGGCTGAAACCCCTGGTGCAAGAGTAATATAGTTCAACTTCTCCCTCTGCCCAGTCCGTCCTACTTCCTTACAAGTGATGTTCCACTGAGTGCTCCCTATAAATCTCCTACATGCAGATCTCTATCTAAGGATCTGTTTCCTGGGAATCCCAACCAAAGTTTGTAGTCATGCACAAAAGAGTTAACAGGCTTATCAGAAACCCTGAGGAGAATGAGCAACTTTACAGTGACAGAGAAAGTGAGAGAGGAAGAGTCAGAGAAAAGGCAATGTGAATGGATGAATTTGAGTAGGGGCTATGGAGTGTCATATAGAGAGGCAAAAGAAAAAAACAGACCAGATAAGATGGATTAGAGAGGCTGAGCCTGTATCACCATAATATTTTGTTACATGATGGTCAGAGTTTAGTAGGACACTGGGCTAGGTTTTTATAAAATAATCAATATATCCTTGGGTGGCAGCTTGGTGAACCCAGAATTGGAGGTCTGGCCTCTACAGGCTGGGACTTTAGGAATGGTTACACAAATGGCTTTTACAGTGCCCAGATAGGCAGTGTGACCCATGTATGAGGTGTGGCTAATAGTGAACCTATCTTTTGTAGCAGCAAGCCCAGATGGAGCTCACACCACCGTGATTGACTGATACACCAGGTACAGGCAGGGGGTCAGTCTTTATACCAAATAGGGCAGAGTCAAAGGGCAATCAGAAAGGGGGCAGAAAGAAAGAACAAAGAAAGGGTCCCAGCTCAGACTAAGTGAAGTAAGGGACCAAAAGAGGAGTTGAAGCACAGGGCAGGGCTCTAGGAACAGAAACTGGAGCATAATCAGGTCCAGGATTTGGCAACTTCAGCAAGAATGACTGGATTCTGAGTCTGCAAGAGCGAGGCTAAAGGGATTTTAATTCAGTCTGTAGGCTGAGATCTCCCAAATCTTTATGTTTAGCTCCAATCACTTTCTTTTTAATCTCTAGATTAGTGTCTACGCTGGACATTTTCATGTGAGTGCTTTGTCAGAAATTCATATTAAACATGTACAAAACACATTTTGTTGCCCAGACTTTACCATCCACTTCCTACCCTTGGTTAATTGCATTACTAACTCGCGGTTACACTATTTGTTCCTGTCAACATTATATAAATTGAACATAGACTCCTGAAAAAGGTTTGGATGAGCAAATTTTGGATTCTAGTGTAGGACTTAAGTGCAGAAGGAGATACTGGTGTTCCTACTTTGTCTCCAGTCCATCCCCAAGCTTTCCTGCTTTAGTTCCCAGCCCCACAACCATGACCCATTGTCACTGTAGTCTCCACATCAATGCAGAGTGTATGTTAGTGCCTCTTAGTATCTTGACTTGACCCTCGAACCCTTGGGATTATGGTAGTTGAGGTCTCTGTGTCTTCATTCCTCTGTTTTCATAAGTTCCACAAATTAGTTTTACTTTGACATATTTGATCACAAAAACTAAGGGGAAAGTGCTGGAGGAAAAATATGTTGTACTTTATTGAACCTCAAACTACTTAAAAATCATTTGATGCTCTTTTTGAAGAGCACAGTGTTTAACTCAGTGGAGTTAAAGATAACATAAGTAGTGGATCACTTGGCAATTGTTTCCTTAGCTTTCATACTGGATGAGAGTCACCATTTATCAGTGTTTCCCAATTGATTAAGTTGAAGGGCAGTGTTGATGGCAGGGAGACTCCTTAGCCTGTCACTCTGCTAGGAAGAACATTGAGCACAAAAAAAGCCAGAGTTCCCAGTGGGCTAAACTTGAGAAGTGGCTCAAGGTTATCTTTTATTTATTCATTTATTTGCTAAATACCTATCAACTTCTCTGTGCCTTTGGTGACTCTAGTCTTTCTATTTTGAATCTTTTCTCTCACATCTTCTCAAGTACTCACTGATCTTACGTTTCTTTTTTCTCTACTGCCAACAAAACCTTCTCTCAGTTTTTTTTTTTTCACTCACACTAATTTGATAAGCAACTAAGATGTTACCTTTCTGTGGCACCATTGCAATTAACTTTGCAATCCAAAATCTTAAGGCACAAGATGAATTATGTATCAATCATTGTGAAGTCACAACATCAGGGCTTTTCTAGTCTACCTGAAATTGTATTACCTAACTGATCTATAGAGTAGGCTGGCCTTAGGCCCTCACGTCCAAGGAAACAGGCAAACCAGAAGTGGAGTACTATAGAATGGTATGTGTTGGATGAGACCAATAAAGAAATTATCACTGAGCATGTGACCGTGTAGAGTGGGGTAGCATGATTTTTGGTTTGGGGATTAGGTGGGGCTTAGGTGTGAAACTGGCTGTGGAGGTCAGCTGTGACCTTCAGCAAACTGTAAGCCTTAATTTCTTATTTGTACAATGACAATAATAACAGTACATGGCTTATAGTTATGAAGGCTATATGACATACTCTACACATAGCACTTAAAGGACAGTGCTGGAACACCATTACTCAATAAACATTTGTGATGATGATGATGAGAGAGAAAAAGGAAAAAATGAAGAAAGAGTAGGAGAAGTAATAAGAGAAAGGGAAGGGGAGGAACTCACATGGGATTTTTTCCTGTCAGAAAAAAGCCAAATGGGATCACAGCTAGTTCTATTTATGTTTATAAAGCAAGACTTGTTGCCGTGTGCACCTCCTTGTTTGGGCTATTTAGCACTGCTCAGTATTGCCACTTCTTTCCAGCCCATACTGGCATATTCTGGAGTGGCAGCAATGACCATAAACTGCCTCCTAGGGTCCATTCTTATCCCTGACTTTGCCTTGAAGCAAGGAAGGAAACTTTGTAATTCTTTTTGTTTCCTGTCTTCTCCTTTTCTCCAAATTTTATGGAGGTTTGGCTACCAAGACTTAAAGACTGGGTTCTGTAACTTTTTCTTGAACATGATGGTTCTCCCATTCTTTTATTTAACAAGTATGTACTGAAAATCCATATGTGCCAGGCACTAAAGGCGGAAGATTCAGTGGTTAGCATTAACATGTAAGCCTGCTAGTAGAGCTTAAAATCCAATGGAGGTTCCCATAAAAAGATATTTAATATTATTAGTCATTAGGGAAATGCAAGTTAAATATAATGACCAACCACTCTATACCTACTAGAATGGTAAAAAATAATAAATTACCATCATCATCACTGAAAATCCAAAGTGCTGGAACAATGGAACACTTGCTGAGATTATGGAATAGTTGACGATGAGAATGCAGAATAGTTTGGCCACTTTGGAAAACAGCACAGCAATTTCTTTTAAAGTTAAACGTATATCACATATGACCCATCACATCCAATCCCAGTTTAAAAACCCCCAGTATTCCCTCCATCCTGGTACACATGCTTTCGGGTTTCTTTCCACATTGGTTCTTTCCACATTGTACCAGAGTTAGTTTGTGTGACCAATAACATATGGCAGAACTGATTGTGTGTGACTTCTAAGATTAGGTAATGAAAGACTATGACTTCTGTCTTGCTCTTCATCTCTTTGACCACTCTTTGGAAGACATTGTCTGCCACAGAGATGTCCGTGAGGACACTTAGTCTATGAAGAGGCCCACATGGTGAGGAACTAAGCATATGACTAATCACCAGCAAGCAACATCCACACATTAGCTAAGAAAGTGGGTCCTCCTCCAGTTTAGCTGTCAGATGACTACAGCCATACCGAGAGCTCGATTGCAGTCTCAGAAAATAGCCTGAGCCAGAACCACCAACTAAACCTCTCCTGGATTCCTTACCTAGAGACACTGTGAAGCACAACTTTAGGAAATGTTGCCAAAATGTTACTCCAAAGAAACACTTTAAAAATCACTGCTTTGGAATGCCATGACAGTGTACACAGCTGCTTCAGAAGCCCTGCCAGCCCTCACACAGCATTTTACCTACGTAAGAGTCAGAAAAAAGCCAAATGGGATCACAGCTCACACTTTCTTGCTGAGATGATCATGATATTGCTATCCGTCCTTATTATCTCAATCACTGCCATGTGACTTCTCTGGCCACCCATCCTTAGCAAAATCACACCCCTATCCTGCACTGATCCAACCACCTCAGTCTCTCCTCCTTCCTAAACCCTACTACTCTGACCTGTGGGTCATCTGCTCTTTGTTCAACCTGTCCCATCCTCAAACTTTTCCTAGAATTAGCCTTATTACTCAGCTCTAAATCAAGCTTGGCTCTCTCTTGAGGCTACTACTTTCCTGTAGCCTTCTTGGGACAAGTCTGGTTTTATCTCTGATGCTCCCATAACTATGGGACAGTGAGGATGGTGTTCCTCTCATTCGCTATTGCAGTTTTCAGACCATTATGACCTCTCTTTCTTCCTTCCTTTCCCCTTCCCTTTCTTTCTTTCTTTCTTGCTTTCTTGCTTTCTTGCTTTCTTGCTTTCTTGCTTTCTTGCTTTCCCTCTCTTCCTGTCTGTCTGTCTATCTCTCATTTGCATGTATACACATGTTACTCCTTTTAGGTGCATGACATTTATACCATACTCTCCCCAGACTCACTGCTTTCATCTACTGACCCTTATTCACTTCACTTGTCAAAGGCCTTAGTTCCTGGCTCAGCATAACTTTCTCTTCTCCTGATTCTGTGATTATTTTTGGTGACTTAAGCATCCATTTAGATAAACGGCCTAATATCTTTTATTCTTTGAGCTGCGCACATGTGGTCTCACCTCATCTACCCAGAGCCTCACTTGAAGGTATTCCACTTTTGAAATGTTGATTTCAAACACCCCACTCTCTAATGAACTTTTTATTTTCCCGATCATGTATTCAACTTCTCTTAAGGTTGTATTCTGTGGCAGCATTGAGACTTCCAACCCACTGTCATCTATCCATTTCTTTCTATCCATCAGTCTCCTCCTTGCTCTACTTCTCTTGTGGTCTGCCCAGTTTCCAGAGGCCATCACTATGGTTGCTCACAGAAAAGGCCCTCAGAACACTTGCCATCTTGTTACTCTATCATTCTAAATAGATAGATAGTTGGAGTTGATAAAACTCCAACACTGCATGAACTCTTCCATGAGTTGCCTCAGTGCCAATATGTGAGACGTTTAACTTTGCTTGGAAAAATATTACAACAGAGTGGAATGTTTTTAGTTTGAATTTATAATTTACTTTTCTGTCAACATTGAACAACTATTTATTCGGCACCTACTTTACTTATGTCACCTATTATTTTAGACATTGGAGAACCCAAAGAAGCACTAAATGTAAAATCCTGCCATCACAGAGCTTGTACATTAGTCATTGTTCTCTTTCTTCACTCTCAATGTCCTCACTGAATGAATACAATTGGACCTTTTACTCCATAATTTCTCTGGTCAGCAAGTTTCATGCTGTTAAATCCAGAGAACATTTCTTTGGCCTCAATGTTAATACCATGAGGACAGTGTTTTTCCAGCTCCTAGTCTCCTCCTCCTGCTGTTGCTGCTGTTACTTCTTGCTTCTGTTGTTCACATTCTTCCGCCTCTCCTTTCACCCTACGGGCTACTCCATCTCAGCCTTCTCTGTGATTTCTATTTTATCTTGTACCATCCTCTCTATCTGTACTCTCTCAGTAGATGACCTTGTCGATTTCTCTGTATTTAAATGCCATCTCTATAGTGATGAGTTCTACATGTATATCTTCAGCCAAGACTGTTCTCCTGATAGCCAGATTTTCACATGCTACTTAACATGTCTGGTTGGGTCGTTCACAGATATCTCACACTTGACATGTCAAAATAGAACATCTTCCATTAATATATGGGCTTTTTCTCTTTGCCAGTCATTCCTGTCTTGGAAGATTGTACTATAGTTCACGTATGCAAGCCAGAAAACCATATCCATAATTCTGTAGCTATGGCTCTGTCTGCTCGCCAGTCTATCCCTTTCCCCTCTCTCTTTAAAAATCCAGCCATCCTATGTTTTTTCCACTTCCTCAAACTCAAATTCTTTCCGACTCAGGGACTTTTGTGTATGCTATTTCCTCTATTTGGAGTATTCTTGGCCACTGAGATTCTTTCTCCTACTCAGAAATGCCCAGGGAGAAGATAGATTTCATATTCAAAATGCTCCACAAGGCCTGCATAATTCCTTTTTATCTCAAGTAGTATAAGTGTATGCATTTGCATTTATTGATTCTTATGCCATATGTGAATGGTTTTAATGCTCACTGTTGTCTCCTTCTAACCTTTGGTTGTGGTTACATGTGGATTGAACATACCCATTTGGACCCACGTTGGACAAACATCTAGTTAGATCTCCTCTAGTAAGTGGAGACAAGTTAGGTTTTTAGCAGTGTTTATAATCCCCTCACTTAATACAGGCATAAGCTGGGGATCCCAAAATGATGGAGGTTAGTTTTTAATACCATGGAATTAATATTAAACAAAGCTGATGAATAAGAAGGATGATATCTCTAGAATAGTTAAAATCCTTAAAATGTTTTCCCAAGGACTCTGTGTCCCATATTGTATTCTTTCTGCAGGGAACGTCATTGGTTTTTGACAATGCTGCTCTGTAATAATGTGCAGTACAACAATAAATTTCTTTAAGTGTGTGACTAAAGGCTGCCTGAAAGTCTTTGTAGTCATTCAACCCATCATTCTTTGTAAACTTCTGCATTGCAATTCCATTTGTTTCTTGGTTATTTTGTAGTTTCCCTTTAGTGAATGTCTGTCGACTTCTTTGCATCTGGATCCAGTTAGAGACCACTCTTTATGTGAATCTAATTATCTGTCCCTACATGTGCTCAACAGAGACACACTTATTAATAAGAGTTTGAAGGTGGATATCCATGTTCAAATTACTTTGTCCTTTTATTAGGCAATCCTCAATAACCTGAATTCCAGCCCTAATCCTGACTCTGGCTTTTAGACATTGAGAAAACTGGAGCACCAGCAAGTAGAGTAAATTTCTTCTTATAAGCGGGCCAGATCAGGTACAATCAAACAGGACTTATTTGATTCCTCTGTGATATAATTTCAAGGGTACAAGGGAGGATATTTTTCAAAAATATTCTTTGCCTTGATGGTTTAATCAGCTTTTGCTGCTCTACCACTTCCTCTCCCCCCAAATCATAATAGGTGGTGGATTTAAGCATATATGTTGCTGTGGGTTTTTGCTAAGTTTTGACAGCCATGTTTCTATCTTTTCTCTTTTTTGTTAACAAAACTCAAATTTCCTTTTGGAGAAACACTCCCTTTACCATCCTGCGTAAGGTAAGGGTAGAAGTCCATACTTATTTCCAGGGGTGGCACAAGGGACTTCTGCCTATGTAACATTTCTCGTGTTTGTCTAGGGATTAGTTAAGTAATGAGGGCACATTCTGAGCTATTCTAGCGAGAAAAAGTAAAGTCTTGAGTCTTGGGGAACAGCTACCAGAAGACAACTTTGAATGTGAGAAGACGTGCTAAGATATTAGAGCCACTTTTTTTTTTTTCCACAATCAGTGCTATCAGAGAATGTAGCCAACCCAGAGGAAGCAAAGCTTCAATAAGAAAGAGAGAAACCATGTCTTCGTGCTATTATTTGAACTCCTGGATTGATCCAAACCTAATGTTTCACTATCATTTCAATTTTTAAAATATGTGAATCAAAATATTCCCCTTATGTTTAAGAAGGTTTAGTTTGGGTCACTGTTGATTGTAACTGAAGGACTCTTAACTGACACATTGATTATTCACATTCTAATTTTCATTGTTGTTGTTGTTTTTTTAATTAAGATTTGACACTGGGGAATTGAAGGGAAAAGCAAAATAGTAATAGATGTATAAGCAAATGTGGAAATAAATCAAGCAATGAGATAAAGGGAGAGAATGGAAACCCCTGAAATTCAGATTTAAAACTTAAAGTCTAAGGCTTTTGATTTTATGCTGGGATCCATCAGATTTAATCTCGACTTCTGAGGAGTGCAACTATTTGGAAATGCAGAAGACACAAGAGAATAAACAACTAAGAGTGTTGCATAGTATATATTATGGGCTGAACTGTAACCTCCCAAATTCATATGTTGAAGCTCTAACCTTCAGTATCTCAGAATGTGACTATATTTGAAGATAGGACATTTAAAGAGGTAATTAACTTAAAATAAGTACATAAGGGTAGACTCTAATCATATCTGACTAGTGTTCTTATAAGAACATATAAAGAGATTCCAGGTTTATGTATGAACAAAGAAAAGACCATGTGAAGACAAAGCAAAGAGGTGGTCATCTATGAGTCAAGGAGAAAAATCTCAGAAGAAACTGAACCTTGATCTTGGTCTTCCAGACTTCAGAATGTTGTTTAAGTACCTGTTCTCTGGTATTTTGTTATGGCAGCCCTAGCAAACAAATATAGGATACATCTCATATTTATTGTTTGCTTCAGAAGTGGACTTTATATTCAAGAGTAAATGCAATTTCAGGGGTTGGGGGATTGCCAGTTACTCAAAAAGGTGCACCTAAAAAAAAAAAGGTGCATCTATTATGTGAAAGAATATGGAGTAATTATGGTAGAGTGGGCATTTCCAAATATAAGACAAAATTCTGGAATGTATAACATTTACAGTAATTTGGGACTTAAGCCATTTACACATGAAACAAAACAAAAAAAAATAGACACAAATCATGAAATGGTAAATGAATAAATAATATAAACATGTGCATTCTGTCGATGTTCAGGAAGTGGAGAGGATTACTTTAAACTGGAAAGGCTGGAAAATCTTTGTTAGAGAGGTGCCATTTGAGTTGGGTCTCAATCAGAAGAGGTTTTAGTTAAGAGCTATGAGAAGACATTCTGGGCAAGGAAAATTTTCACTAAAATAAGAAGGTACGAAAGATGTTTGGGGAATAGGAATAAACCAGTGAGGCTAGAACAGAAGGTTTCCATAGAGAGTAGCAGAAAAATAAGCCTAGGAAAGGAGTGTAGAGGCAGAATATAGAGAATTTGTCAGATAAATCAATTTGGATTTTTTTCTTGAAGGCAAAAAATGGGAAGCCATTGATGGTTTTTCAGCAAGCAAGTGCTGATAAGAGGTCTGTTTGCCAACTTCTCTTTGGCATCCCAGAGGAAGGTGTTAAAAGGAATTCAAGGTGAGAGACTAGAGGCAGGGGATAGGCAGTGTTGGCTGTGGTCTATGTAGGAGATTGGGGTGGATGGAAGTTCCACTTAACTCTCACCTAGACATATGTGCCCAAGCATAACTTTTAGTTTGATTTGCCTCAGGCAATGTGAACAGCATATTAACCCTTTCTAAACGTATTCTAGATTCTCTTTAAATGCTAAGTAAGTCCTTGTTCGGCTAGCTTGTACATGAGATTTGGCAAGTCCTAATAATATACTTTCTTGAAATAAGATCTTTATATTCTTCTGTTACTAATTCCCCCTGGTGCCTTTGCATAAAATGCATGAAATCTCCTTATTATTGCTTAAATGCCCTTGCCGTTACAAAACTACTTATTTCTTTGTGGGAATTTTCCTTCAAACACCTGTTCTTTTTTTTTTTTTATCTGCAAATTCTTTTTAGTTCAAGGTTATCCTTCCTTTTTTCTTTCCTCCC
>CM053606.1:59990475-60027868 GCA_028646535.1 Procyon lotor | reverse complement strand
CCCCCCCCCCCCCCCCCCATTATCTCATGTAGTGTTGTTTCCTCCCCTGTGAAATAGTCTGGCCAGTTGAGGTCACTTGGCAAACATTTAATTAGCAATCATCAGTTGAATACTGTGTGTCTGGGCTCCACCCATGGTCTCCAAGCTAAAGATCTGAAGAATTCCAAATCCTCCTAAAATCCCCTTTGGGTGTAACAAGGAAGAGCCTGTAGACTGAAAGCCAACTTGTCCTCACCTCAACTCAAAGCCCATCATCCACTTGGGAAAAGGCAGTTTTAAAACAAAACAAACAAAAAGCACAATCCAACTCTTTCTCCAAATAAACTTTGTAAAGTATCAAATTAAAAAAAAACCCCTTTGTGCTTTTCTTTGCTTTTTACCCTTCCTCTCTCGATGCTGCATATGGGCTGTTTCCTGCCTTATAGTCAGAGCCAGACTTTAGGCTTGTGTAAAACTTCAGAGGTTGAAAAGAGCCATGCTTTTGGGTGGAGCTGAGGGTTAGGAAGGGAAGTGGAGAGTAGGGGTGCTTTGAAGTCAGATTCCAGTCTTCCCGATTCTGCTTGGTGTTTTGCAGCAGTGTCTTACTAATTGTAAATATCTGAAAACTTGTTTATAGGAAGTAAGCTAGATTTGTGGTCACTTTCATATTAGAATTCATAAAAATGTTTCATAAAAATGTAATTTATTCCATGCCATGGAAGGGAATATCCTGTTTCTGTTTCTCTTCTTTGGCACTCCAAAGACTTCAAGGAAAGCACATGATCTACATAATCTTCTCAAGTCCTATTTCTTTTTTTTTTTTTTAATATTTATTTATTCATTTGATTGAGAGATCACAAGAAGGCAGAGAGGCAGGCAGAGAGAGAGAGGGGGAAGCAGGCTCCCCGCCGAGCAGAGAGCCAGATGCGGGGCTTGATCCCAGGACCCCGAGATCATGACCTGAGCTGAAGGCAGAGGCTTTAACCCACTGAGCCACCCAGGTGCCCCTCAAATCCTATTTCTGAGACTATGGAGATGCATACCACAAAAGACTAAAATTTTAACATGAATTCTTTTAATTTACAAACCATAGACTTCCTATTGGAGAATCTTAGTAACAGGAAGATAAGCTCAAAATATTTACTTGTTGTTTGATTTATTTTAAGTACACCAAATACTTAAGAGCTCCTAAAATCATGTATAAAGTACAAATGATGCAGTAAAACTCAAGCCAGAAGTCTGTCTAGTCTGCATGAAGCTAGACCCAAGAGATTTAATCTTATCTACATTTCTCCTAAAGTGAACACACTGGAACTAAATCTGGGTTTTCGGGAAGTCATCAAAGGAAAAAAAAAATCATAGCAATACAGTCAGCATGGTAACACCGTCTCGCTGGCTCCAGTCCCAGGTCATGTTTTCCCGAGTGCCTAATTGTCAGGAAGGCTCTTGCGGTATCTGTCGCATCATCCAGAGATGCCTCCTTTGATACAAGCAAGGCCAAATGCCCTCCACTGCCAACATGGGTGGTGCCATTATTCTATCACTGACAAAGCTGTTCCTAAGACATGTATTTTACAGCAGAATCTAAATGGATTTTTTAGATTCTAAACATAAACTGTCTTTGATGGTTAGAAAATAGCCAAGAAATGTCCCATATCTCACCTGAGAAAGCTACTGGCTGAGTAGGGCACACAGATGTTATTAATGTGATGGCGTAAGCAGAGAATTAATATGCTAACTCCCCATATTCAACACCTCTCCAGCCCCATACACATATAAGGGGAATATACATAGACTTTTTCAAGTCTATGTATATTGAAAAATATTGAAAACATTGGCACTTTTTTCATTGAAAATGTTTTTTCAATTGAAATTGAAAATTGTCGGGCTACTTGTGGACAGATTCTATGAAGCACTTCATGACTCAACTAGATTTTAAGGCATCCACACCTCATGGAAAATAATGCATTTTCTCAATTAGACCACTTGAATCCTCTGAGTGATGAATTTAAACGTAGCTGAGTTTAAAAATACATTTTAGTTTCTCAATTTTGGCAGTTTACTCCATTTCTTTATTACTGTTCAGTGATTGTGGGAGTATAGTCGGTATAGAAAAAAATTAACCATTCCAGAATATAGAAGACTGAATAATTGACAGAAAAATACAAAACACATTTTCAACTCTTCTGCTTCTATTTTTTTTAACTTTTAGGAAGCTCATCTCTCATTTACTACTTTTCTAAAGAAAAGAACATGGGATTTAGTATATAGTGCAAGTATTTGCAAATAAAAAATAGAGCAATTTTGTCTATTCAGAGTTGTGATTATTAGCTAAGATATTGGATATGAAGGTATTTTGTAAAAATTAAGAAATACATTGTTAACATCTATTATTTCATTCATCAAACACTTATTTAATATATATTGTATTATGAGGCTAGTATTCAATGGCGCCTATAAAAATATGAGCAATGCATAGTTTTGCCATGAAGAAGCTACATCCTATCAAGGGAGATGTGTTCCATCATCCTCATTGTCATCATTGTTATTGACTCTGTGCTCACTGGGACTCAGGCTCAGTTCCTAGCCAAAAGCAAAAGTGATGAATAAACCAGAGTCCCTGCCTTTTTCAGATTTAGAAATATAGTAAATAAGGAAATAAATATAATTATTATATATACATTATTATCTAATAAATATACATTATTAGATATACATTATTAGATAGTGATAAAAATTATGAGGAAAATAATGCAGGATAAGGGTACAAAGTAATTTGTGAATATTTTTGAAGAGAAGGGTTCTTCAGAGAGATAATACTTGAATTGGGACAAGAATGATTTTGAAGACACCATGCAAAGATCTGGGATCAGTAAAATGGCTTCTGAGGTAAGAGGGAAACCAAAGAATGTGCTGAATTGGAAACTAAGTGAAGAAAGGAGAGGTCGACTCTTAAATGGTACTGACAAGCTGATTAAAATTAGGAGTGAGAATTGAGCTCTACTTGGGTAAAATGGAGGTCATTGGTGGCCTTGTAAGCGTGGTTTGGACAAATTTCTGGGGAAAACCTTGATTGTAGTAAGTTAAAGAAAGGTTGGATGTGGAAGACACATCCACCTCCTTTTCCTAAAGAAAGGAGGTGGAGTCACCAAATATAGATACATTCTAGAAATTGTGCTTAAAATAAAGGAAGTAGAGAAACAGTGCATTACCTACTGAGAGACATAGCATCAATCTAAAGTTTTTGAAGATTCTAGTCAGTAGTTCTTAAACTTTTTGGTTTTAAAATGTCTTTAAATATAATATATGTATATGTATTATATAATTATTGATATATGCTATATTAGAATTTCAAACGTAGAAATATTTAACATATTTATTAATTCAAAAATAACAATAAGCTAGCACATGTTAACATAACACATTTTTATGAAAAGTATATTTTCCAAGGCAAAAAAATTAGGCAAGTTTTTACACAATTTTACAAATCCATTTAATGTTTGGCATAATAGAAAAAAGATGGATTCTCCTATCTGCCTCTGCATTTGATTCATTGTAATATAGCCTTTTGGTTAAGTATATGAAGAAAATCAGGACTCATACAGATGTGCATTTTAATAGGCTTTTCTAGGCATCCTTAGAGACTGTGAGTGAAAAATGCAAATAATGTCTTTGTATCTTTATGAAAATAATTTTGACCTCATGGACATCCAGGATTGGGACTCTCAGGGGTTACAAGGCCACACTTAGAGAACCGCTGAAAGCATTTTATGTCCAATAACTCCTGAGATTTGTGTAGTGTGAAATATTGTTAGGGTAACAAAAAGTGAAAACAACAACAGTGGCAGAGAGCTTGTGAAAAGTTGAAATTCCTTTTCTTCCAAAAGCAGACTAACTAGGTTATTATATAGAGTCTCGGAGGGTATATTGGCTAAGAGACTTGCTGTCTGGCACTCTCTAACTAAAAATGCTATAACTTAGGCGGTGACTGTTCTCCACTCCATGCCCCTAGCTTTATTAGGATATAAATGACAAATATAGATTATATATATTTAAGGCATATGACTTGATGTTTTGATATATGTATACATTGTGAAATGATCACCACAATCAAACTAGTCAACATATCCATCACCTCACATAGTTACCTTTTTGTGTGTGTGGTAAAAATACTTAAGCTCCATCCTTTTAGCAAATTTCAAGTATACAATAGAATATTGTTCACTATAGTCACTATAAGTGATGGCTGTTCTTAAAAGGGTGTTTCTGATGACTAGTGCTTTCCTATGATTAGTAGTAGATTTTAGAAATTGTTATTTGTCCTTTTCTTTCAACTATGAATTATTTTGGGGTGACAGATGGATATGTGCTAAAATGCATTAATTTTAATGTGTTTCTTTATTTTTCATGTCATAAAATTAGAGATGGAAGAGACCTCATGAGTTGTGCAGTCCATCACCCTGGCATAATATCATGGTTCTTTCTAGAAAGGCTTTGTCTGGCTCAGTTTTAAATGGGAAAGGCAATTACATTCCTATTAGTTCCCTTGGAAGACTATTCCATTTACTGATAGATCTCCATTTTGAAATGTTGCCCAACATCAAACCCATGTTCACTGAATACTATTAATCCTGGAGTGGATAAAACCCGTGTGGTACTCCCTACTGGAGAACTTTACCCACATTACTCATGTGGTACATGTTCTTCTAGCATGCAAGCAATCTGTGGTCTAGGAACTGTGCAACCCAAAGGGTTATCGAATGTACACTGGCTTGTAAATTCTCTCCTGTTGAAACATATGATAGAGAATTTGTTATATTATGTATATGTAAGATTTCTGCAAGGACATTCATTAAAAGGTCATTGGAAATTATCATGTACAGAAAATGTGTGGAAGGGTGTCTTATTTGGTACGAAAACTTTTACACCCCAAAAGGAATGAAGTGTTACTAGTGATTCAACATATCAAACAATAGACACAAGTGACTTTTTAGAGTCACCTTAGAAAAATGACTGTCATCTAAAATCTCAGGTATTTGTAGTAATGATGATTAAATAATTTCATAAACTTTTAAAAGGTGAAATACACATTTCTATTTCTATACCAGAAAGTCAAGATGTAAATCTCCAGGGACATGTTTTTAAAGAGGATAGGATTTTTTTTTTCTGCCTTGGGGATATTTGTATGGCTTATTTAAACATTATTTTCTGAAAGCATAAAGTTTGAATTCCTGATTTCTTCATGCTTAGCTGATTGGGTGATGGTTTGGCAGACATTATGCTGTCTCCTTTCTCTTGCATTTAAAAATTTATTTCCATTTACTCATATAAATCTAGATTATTTTGTCTTCACTTTGAAACCAATTTCAACAAATCTCTTGATGTAGTCCAGTAAACATTCTCATGTAAAATGATCTTTAAGTTATTCCTTAAGAGGCAGAATCTCCCCTCCCTCTCCCCTTAATGACATAACTTTATGATTTGTTCAAGTTAAGAAGAGGAAAAAGCAAAACACCAGATATGGAATTATGCTTATTTTATTATTCCAGTGCTTAGCACTTGGACAGAATGTGGTTGCTTTTTTATTAATATAGAACTTTTCCTTCCCACTCCCTGCATCGCTTCAGTTGGATTTTGTTGCTGTTTTGTCTTTAAAAGAGACTGTTTGGATGAGTCAGTGAAGCAATAATGAAAAATAAGAGGTTGGAAGTTCCCTCTCAGCCCTCCTAGGCAACATGAAGCAAGGCAAGTGCTCCACATGATGTTTTAGAAAAAAATCCAGCTCTTAAGATCTCTTGTTAAATGTACAAGAATTAAAAAAAAAAAAAAAACAAAAAAAAAACCAACTAAAGGCCTTTCAGTGGCTGCTAAAAGGATCTTTATTCAATCTGGAAAGGCAAATAATTTACTATACTTTTAGAAATAGTGCTTTATCATCTTTCAGATTTGTTTCATAAAATATATGGCAAAGTCAATGCCAATACCCAGTGACTCCATTTTATATACATTTATGTTCTTTATCAGGAAATGAATTAATAGAAATAGAAGGTGAGATTACCAAACTCTTAGAGGAATATCAAGATTCTCTTTGCAATTTCAAATAGTTTTTAACTGTCGGGCTTATTCTTAGCTCTACAAATTTAATTAGAAAAAAAAAAGAAATACAGAAAAATAATTTTATCTGTAACCTTAAATTGGGGTGTGTGTGTGTATGTGTGTGCAAGCACATGCATGTGTGCCTATACACTAACTGTTGTTAGTTTCCAAATATGAGCGACAAAATAATTTCTCTTTGCAAATTCAAAATAGGTGGTCTCCACTGATGGTTCAGCATGGAAAAATTACTAATCATTTCAGACTAAAGGCCTATAGATGACATTAAGTGTCTTAGGTCTATGCTATAGAAACTCCATATTTTACTCATCTGAGATGTCTCACCAATTTACACAGTATTATGGAAAGTCACTATGACTGTGCCAGATGTGATACTTTAGAAATCAGTCATTCTTTTATGGACTCTGGAAATACCAAGAGAAAACCAAAAGCTCTTGGGACAGATGCTCTGTCATTAAGCATCTGCCTTCAGCTCAGGTCATGATCCCAGGGTCCTGGGATCGAGGCACCCATCAGGCTCCCTGCTTGGTGGGAAGCCTGCTTCTCACTCTCCCACTCCTGCTGCTTGTATTCCTTCTCCTGCTGTCTCTCTCTCTGTCAATTAAATAAATTAATTAAAAAAAAAAAAGAAAAGAAAACCAAAAGTTCTTCAGTGGAGCTAAAAGGGGCTGCATGCTACATACCTAATATTGCTTAGTTGTTCGTTCATTCATTCATCAAATACTCACTTTTTCTATACAAGGTGCTGTGCTTAGATACTGGAGGAGAGAAGGTAAATATGAATTGTGATTTTTCTCTTTTTGCCCAATTATACATAAAACTCATGTAGTTCCTATTTCCCATCTTCCTTGAATATGCCAAAAACTATGAAGAAATGAGTAAGAATGAGAACCAGTTTATAGTGATGGTAATTCAAAGGCCACTGGTATATTTTGAAAGCATATTTTTCAGTACAGTGATGAGGTGACAGACTGAAGGAGGTTAAATTGAGAATGAGTTAAAATAAAGCTGAGGCTAGGGTATGGTAATAGAGCATAGAGACTTTTTAAAAGTAAGAAGAGTATTTCAAAACAGAAACTATGACAAGGTTAAGGGAAATGCTTTTCCTCCCTACTAAATGAAAGAGACTTGATATGTATTCAGTTAAAGAGAGGAAAATAAAAATAATAGTGGAGAGGGGCGCCTGGGTGGCTCAGTGGGTTAAAGCCTCTGCCTTTGGCTCAGGTCATGGTCTCAGGGTCCTGGGATCGAGCCCCACATCAGGCTGTCTGCTCAGCGGGGAGCCTGCTTCCCCCTTTCTCTCTGCCTGCCTCTCTGCCTACTTGGGATCTTTCTCTCTCTCTGTCAAATAAATAAATAAAATCTTTAAAAAAAATAATAGTGGAGAAAAATATCTGGAAGATGTGGTTGCTGGGGATGGTAAAAATGATGATATATATTGTGAGATAATCTGAGTACACGTAATTCCTGGAACAAGTGAGATGAAATGGATGCCAGTGTTCCCCACACCTGGGGAAAGCTCCTCTGTGAGCATGGCACCATCAATAGGTAGACACCCCATGGGGATGGGGGTCTGCAAAGCCCTAATCCACCATTAGAAGGCCAACTATTTATCTCTTGCTTTGTATGAATATCTCTGTGAATTTCAAAATAGGCTGCTGGTTATCCTATAGCCCCAGACTATGGGGTTTGTTTTTCAGATACTACACCAACTAACAAGTTACTTAAATTCTCTGTGCTTTGGGGACACTGCATGTAAAATCGGATATTAGTAGCACTCCTCATAGGTTGCTATGATGATGATTAGACCCATTAATATACATAAATGTATTAATATACATAAAAATACCTAGAAAAGCTCTTGGCACATAGTAAGTGTTTTATTATTACTATTGGAAGTTGACACCCTCTAATTGTGCCATTGGTATCTTTCCAACAACCATATCCCCAGTAGGTGTATTCAAATGATTTGCTAACCCTCTATGGCATTTATATTCCTGAGAATGTGGCTTTCAGAAAAATTCTGGTATAGTCCACTGTACCAGTCTAAAGTAATAGTTTGTTAAATGGGACTCATAGTATAGTTAAATAATTCATGCACTTCAACAGTTAGTACATGAATTTCTTTTTCACCAAAAGATTCTAGTTTCCCTGAGGTGGGTAATTCAAATTTTATCATGGAATTTATTATCACTAAAATCAACCCCATGATTATGTGAAAATGCTTTAAAATCTCCTTTTTAAAAGAATTCCTTTTGACACATTCCCCTCTAGCTACCATCCCATTTCTTTCTTTTCTTTATAGAAACTCCTGAAAAGAATTATTTATACTCATTGTCTTGGATTCCTCTCCTTTTGTTCTCTCATGAACTGGATCCAACAAGACTTGTACCCCTACTGTCCACTGAAACTCTTCTGAATTTTCAAGACTACCTAAGAACTTCATGTGGCTTGACCCACTGGTGAGTCTCACATTCACTTTATTTGACCTACTGGCAGCATGAGCATCAGCAGCCTACTTCCTCCTGAATCAGATTTCTCCCCTTAGCTTCTATTACCTTAAGAGCTCCTGGTATTCCTCCTCTTTTTCAAACTTCTTCTCAGTCTCCTTTGTTAATTCCTTCTCTTCATCCCAATATTCAAAGGCCAAGATGCCCCAGGGGACAGTGCCCAGAACTCCTCTCTAGTTGCATCATTTCACTGTAAACTCATCTGGCTCATGTCTTTAAGTACTGTTTATATCCTCACGATTCTGAAATTTACCTTCTAGACCCCGACATCTTTAAATTTCAGACTTATCTCTCTAGCTGCCACCCAATTTTTTTCGATTGATTGTCTAGTAGCAATCTCAACTGAACATGCCACAAACTAAACTCCTGATCTTCCTTGCAAGAGTGGTTTTCCCACTGCGTTTTCTATTAAGTTAATTGCAACTCCCCATTTCTGGGTTCTCAGGCCCAAAACTTTACATTCTTCCTTGAATCTCATTTAATCCCTTTTGAATCCATCAACAAATTCTATTGTCTTTACCTTCAAAATATATCAGAATCATACCATTTCTAATCACTTCTACCACTACTGCTCTGGTCCATGCCATCATCCTTTCTCTGGATTATTGCCTTGCTTCCTAACCGCTCTCCTGGATGACATGCTTGCCTCCTGTGCTATTCTCTACCAGAGGTACTGTTGTTCTTCGTCTTATCGGTATTCAATCCTCCTTGAAGTCCTTAATCAAAATCTCAGCCAATACTTTGTCCAGTCTCAAAATATTGCATGGCATTTAACAAATGTCAAAACAGAAGATCTAATGACATAACTCTTTCTCCTCTTCTGTTCTTATGCCATGTCACTTCACTTCACCTCAAGAGAGATACTTCGTGGCTGTGACAAACTCTTCTGCTACATCTTAGCCTTTGGCACTGATGATGGGGTGAGAGTAAAAAGGAAATACACATAAGAGAGGCTGAGATAAGTTTAGACAATAGGATGATACAAGTAAGTATTATGGATAAAACACCCTGTGCTCATGTTCTTAAGACATAGCCTAAAACAAAATAATTTTTGCCTAAAGACCATGTAGGCATGTTTCTAGCATGTTCTCTTGCACAGTCTTGGTAGTTAACACACTAGCCCTTGAAAAGATCATCTGTTAAATGCAATCATTGTTTTTAGGGATAATCACATAGTATTAAGTTTATTCCAATAAATTTGATTTATAAATATCTTTTTAAGCAAGAATTTTCAAGCCCTTTTCTGCAGTAATAGGAGAAAGGCAGGAGACAGATGGCTGAGAACACACAAACTGAAGAGGGGCTGTTGAGGGCACAAAAGCTCGAAGCAGAAACAGACTATTTGTTAACATCCTATGAGTGCTGGGAAATGATTGTGATTGTTTTCTGTAAATATAGGAGACCCTTTCTTCCATTTATCTTCTTAAAATAATTTTGTACCAATCATTTTCTCCTTCAATCTGGCATACTCTAAGCTGACGCTAGGAGTAATTTAACAGAGACTGTAAAAAATTGTTGCTGGGCTACTGTGTCTGAAAATTTATATAATGTTCCTGATGGTAAAAAATTTGTCCAAGGACTTTGTTTTACCTTTTTAAAGATTTTTTTTTAATTTTAGAGAGAGAGAGAATGAGAGAGCTTGAGGGCGAGGGAGTGGGGTCGGCCAGGGAGGGGCCGAGGCAGAGTGAGAGAGGGAGAGAGAGAATCTCAAGCAGAGTCCCTGCTGAGCGCAGAGCCCCATGGAGGTTAAATCTCGTGACCCTGAGATCTGGACCTGAGCTGAAACCAAGAGTTGGATGCTTAACTGACTGAGCCACCCAGGTGCCTCTTGTCTAAGGATTTTAAACAACAAAAGGAGCATCTTTACTGGGCACACATTCTATGCCAAACACAAGACTAGTAGATCTGAGAACATTATCTCATTCTGTCCCGGCTGAGAGCACGTTTGTACCCGCCAGCAGTCCTAAATTTCTTCTAGTCATCCATCCCTCTAGCATTCTCACAGTGGCTTCAGAACTTTCTGCTCAGCTCAGACTTCTGACCTTCGCATCTTTCTTCACTCTTGGGAAATGACTTTGCCTTCTACGGTCCACAGAAAATAGAAATCATAAAAGGATTTTATGTCCTTTTCACCAAGCTAACTAACTTATGTCCCTTTCACCAAGCTAACTAACTTGAACACACTTAATTTTCCCTTTTTCTGTTCTTTTCTGATGCAAACCCTCTCCCATATCTACTGTTTCCAAAACAAGAATATTAAGACATGCTTAGATGGTCTTCTACCTTAAAATAACAAATGGACACATAAAGAATCCAAACTCTATCTGTCATCTTTATCTCTTTATTCCTCTTCAGAACCAAACTCTAACTCACAGTCTCCACTTTTTCACCTTTCTTCTTGTGGCCACAACTCTGTTTTCCCCAAGGTCTCCCTTCTTTGACCTCCTAATTGTTAAGTCCAGTGGTGCTTCTCTGTTCTTGTCTCCCTTGACTTCTCAGCATCACTTTTCCTTTCCTTCTTGAGGTGTTCTCTTGTGCTGAATTCCACAACTATATGTTCTCCTAATTTTCCTATGAGCATCCCTTCTCATTCTCCTTTTGAGTAACTTTTTTCTGCCCAGTAACTTTAACTTTTATCTGCCCAGTTTGAAGCTGCATTGATATTTCTTGCGGTTTTGGCCCAGAGCTTCTCCTTTCACCACACGCATTCCCTGGCAATCTCACTTGGACAACTGAGTTTAGAATATCAATTCTTTTTTCTTTTTTGTTCCTATAAAAGTTGATGTTCAGGGAAACTGACTCTTCCATACATTTTTTAAACATTTCTGGATGCTTTCTTTGTAGTGGGCAGAGTTAATATTTCCTTCTCATTATAAGAACAAAAGTAGCATTTTCTCGGATGAGTTTCTGTTCGGTGGACTCTCCTAGATTCTTCAAGTTCACTTTCTTTTAGCTCTTATTTTAGTTTCACAATTCACATCTCCTTCATGGGGCAGTTTAGTATCAATGATTTCACCCTCTACCTCCTTCTCGTACTCTGTGTAGATTACTCCAATGAGTATGTTTCCAGCCACAGATTGCCAGATAATGTGGTAGACAACTTGTCCTGATGGATTTACAGAAGCATGAACAGAGATTCTCTTTAGGGAGGATGTATTCAGATGTTTGACACAATAAAAATGAGGATCCCATGTGGTCAGAACAGATGGGATGCGGTATGTAAACAGTGGCTCTATAGTTTGAAATGAGTTGTGACTTAACCTATAGGCAAAAGTACATAAACTTGATCTAAATCTTCAAAGATGAATGAATTTCTTGGTAAGATGTTACATACTGATAAGGGCTTTATAATAGTAGCACCAAATTAACAAAGTTTATTAGTGACCCTTAGTATATCCACCTAGTATGAAGAGCTTTAACAGGCTCAGTATAGAGCTCACTCATCCCATTGAGTTCTCCTTTTGCAAAACGTTGTCACAAGGGGCACCTCGATATGGATTAAAAAGCTATGAAATAGAAATAAATGATCTTGTGAGCACATCATAAACACATAGGTCATGTCTTCCGTATATAGGCTTACATTTTTCACACATTACCATATGTTCTTCACACATTGTAGACCTCTTATTCAGAATCTTGGCCACCACTCAATTCTGCTCACACCTGCCTTAAACTACATGAATGTGTGTTTTTTATTTTTATGTACAGCATTTACTTAGGCAACCAATATCCCCTCTTTCAAAGAGATTTACTTACTTGGGGGAGGTCTACCTTCCATTCACTGTGCATGCATAACTCAAATGTAAGCTAAGGTAGGTTATGTTTTCATGTCTTGGGAAGAATAAACTTCTTAAATGCTTTACAAGGCTTTTATTTTGGCCCTGGGACAGGACCACCTTGTGTTCTCCAACTCTCTAAAATATGAAATTGTCGACTCATTTCGGTTTCAGAAGGCGATTTTTTTTTAACAGCCAAGAGAGGTAATCTCAGCATTGTGAGGTGCTATAGTCGCAGTAAACTCGAGGTGATGAGCATGTTTGAAATGGAGGCCACTGGTAGCAAGAAGATCCTTAAATTAGGAGGAAGAATGTCGAGTTTAGAGCCAAAAGCTGTTGTGCTGTTAGGAGCCAATAACTTCTATTGTTTCAAAAAAAAATAAACTCAAAATGACAACGTGTGAGGGAAGGAGCTGAGTTCTGTAAAAGAGGAAGTTCAAAGTGCCTCTCTTGCGCAGCGAGTGAACCGTAGATGAAAAGGCCCACCGGGGTTGAGAGAAAGGTAAGTTTTCCACATGGCTGTGCATTTTTTAATAAATAAACTAAGATCATTGATTCTTCCTGTGTCCCCATAGCCACCTCTCTGCCATTCTGCAGTTCAATTTACAGAGCCTCTGTGACGTGTTATTTTTATCTTCGTAGTGCAAACTTACAGTGACACAAGGCGGCAAGAGAAATGCAAAATCACAGCTTTTCTAATCCAGATCCTTAGTGTTAAAACGTGGCTGGGGCTTGTTTTCGTTAAAGCGACACTGTACGTTGTTGCTCAGCGGCTTCATTGCGTCCGAGCCAGAAGCACTTACAGATCCTCTGACTTCTCAGAAGTATTTCTGAGGCCCTTCCACGGCCGCCAAACAATACTTGCCCTCCGAAGCCACCTTTTCCATTGCTGTCACATTTGTCTGCACCAAGACAGTAGGGCGAGTCTTACATTAGGAAGTAAATTAACTTCCTCTTATTTTTATACCTGCCATGAGGCTAAACGGGTTCTGGTCCTTTGTTATTTTCAAACTGTTATCAGCAGAATTTATAAGTCATCAGCATAACCTCTATGTTTGGTCAACTAGATCAATAGAGCAGTGGGGTAAAAAGCAAAGATAAAAAACAAATTGTCATTCGATCCATTATTTTCAACCACCAGAAGAGTCAAATCTCAGCATGCAGTAATCCTGTGTAAACAGGCCTACTGAGTCTTCAACTTTCACCTGGAATCTGCCTCCCTAAAGAGAAAGGGCTCATGTAACATTCTTACAGGCCAGCCAAGCATATATATATATATGTGTATATACATACATATATATACCCTGTTACTCAGAGACATACCTGTGTAGACTGCATCATTATGTCCACCTTACACAGACATAGCAATAGTATTTTTCACTGCACAAATATCACCACAGCTCCAACCAAACTGACCTTGCAAATGACACGGTCTCCAGCTGGGAGGCCTAGGTCTTACTGACTGCAGGAGGGACCCATGGAAAATGAGGAGAAGTTAGTTTATTTTACTTACTGCAAAGATTGAAACATACTTTTCTTCTTTTTTTTTTTTTAATGACATAAGTGTGTGTGCTAGGATTCCTGGCTACATGAACATTGAATTCCTTTATAATTATGCTTTTTATGTAATCATGCTGGGGCATAGCTCAAAATATTTGGATTCATACATGATGTACAAAGGGGAGTTTCTGCACAAAGAAATACTCTAATTATATACGATGCCTGTCTCAGCTAGGTGGCATGAAAGGCAGTGGGAAGAAGCTATTGCTTGCTTTCTCAGGATTTATTGTATCCATTGGTCTATTTCATCATGAAACTTCTTTGTGCCCAAGCCATTAGGGTAAAGAAAAAAATACACATTTCAAAGTGTGTGCCAGCTGGTTGAAAGGGCATCCTCTACCAGGTAAATCTTAGATCAAAACCATCAGCAATCTCTTGTCAATCCTGGGCGCATAGAACTGTGCTTTGCAGATGGGCAGAAAGAGGTCTGTTTCTCCAAAATGACCTTTGGCTTAAAATGACCAGGCCTGTAAGGACAGATTTTGACTTCCAAGTTCCCATCAAGCAATTGACTTTGTCATTTCTTCTTCCTCCTGTTGACTTTTTCCTCTAGATTCAGCAACGTACTTTAGAGTACAACTTGCCCCTGTAAGGATTTGGTGACAACTTTTGCTATTCTTATATCTTTCCTCAACCACACTCTGAAATACTCTTTTGATATAAGAACTGAGTCCTGGCCCATTCCCATTTCTGTTTTTTATTTGGTACTTCAGTCAGGTAACAAATATTTGTTAAATACCTCTTACATGCCAGGTATCAACTACCAAGAGGATGATGATGATTTTTATTTGCATTTCTTTGATGATCAGTGATGTTGAGTAGCACGCTCTCTCTCTTTTTCTTTAACGATTTTATTTATTTATTTAAGATAGATAGAGAACAAGAGTGAATGAGAGAGAGCACAGCAGAGGGGGAAGGGCAGAAGGAAAGGGAGAAGCATACTCCTCCTCAATGAAGAAGCCTGACTTGGGACTTGATCCCAGCACCCTGAGATCATGACCTGAGCTGAAGGCAGGTGCTTAACCAGCTGAGCCACTCAGGCTCCCTGAGTATCTCTTCATGTGTCCGTTGGCCATCTGTATGTCTCTTTGGAAAAGTGAATATTCAGGTCCTCTGCCCATTTTTTAATTATTTGATTTTTTTGGTGTTGACTTATATGAGTTCTTTATATATTTTGGATTTTAACCCTCTATTGGACATTATGGTTCACACTTAATATTGTAAATTCTATGAGTTTGGGCAAATGTATCACGACACCTATCAATCATTATAGGTATCACACACACAATCATTATAATATCACACAAAGTATTTTTGCCTACCTTAAAAATACCCCATGTTCTGCCTATTTATCTCTCCCCACACTGACCCCTGCTTATTATTGATCTTTTATTTTCTCCATAGTTTTGCCTTTTCAGGAATGTCATATTGTTAGAATCATATAGTATGTAGTTTTTTCCAGATTAGCTTCTTTTACTTAGTAATGTACATTTAAGTTTCCTCCATGTCTTTTCACGGCTTGATAGCTCATTTCTTTTTTAGCTTGAATAATATTCCATTATCTGAATGTACTACAGTTTATTTACGCATTTACCTACTAAGAGACATCTTGGTTCCTTCTAAGTTTTGGCAATTATGGATATAGCTGCTATAAATATTCAAGTCCAGGTTCTTATGTTGACATAAGTTTTTGACTCCTTTGGTTAAGTGCCAAGGAGCATGATTTTTGGATTGTATAGTAAGAGTATATTTAGTTTTATAAGAATCCATTAATCACTCATGTGATTAGATTGAGCCCACCTGGAAAATCCGGAGTAATCTTCCCATCTCAAAGTCTGTAAACTTGATCACATCTGTAGAATCCCTTTAGGCATTCACAGGTTTCCAGGCATAGAGCCTGGACATAATGGAGATTATTATTCACCTACCACAATGATGTTTACTTCACAGTCTCAGTTTCTTTATCTGTGCAATGCAACTAATAGCTCTCATTTGTGTTGTTGGGAGGATCCACTCACTGATTTGTAGTGAGTGTCCACTGACAAGGTATATGCACTCTGTATACTTGAAAGTAATATACAAATATGAGATATGAATAACATTATTAATAAGTAATACATTTACCTGACCTTCTTATTTGACCTTGGGTTCTTCAGCAGAGGAGGACCTAATTCTCAATAAATGTTTGTTGAGTTACAGCCTGAATAAGTATTACTATTGTTATCTTTTATCAGGGCAGACCCCATTTTTGTGAGACTTTAAGATTATACAATTTGTAAGACCCTCTTTAAGAAACAATATCAAGCTATAAATGCTAGGCAGAGGTCCTTAAATGTTAGGTACAGGTCCTTCAAAGGGGCCTATGCAAACAAAGAGTCCTAAGATCTGAAATTTAAAAATCATTATCTTTCCCCCAAATCCATTTCTGCCTCTTATCTTTTCTGTTTTGTTTTGTTTTTTTGTTTTCCCTTTTACTTTCTTATTCCATGGTGCCTCCTTAACTTGTTCCTAGATTTTTTTTAGGGTGTCTGGGTTTTTCGTTTGTTCGTTGGTTGGTTAGTGTTGCCTATCCCTGCTTAAAACCCCATTTCACTGATTTCCTTCTGTTTCTGGCTCATTGTGGCAATAACAATGTAAGAAACAAATGCACAGTTAATGTATTTAACATATATTTATTGAATGCCCTCAACATGTCAGGAATTGGACTCAGAGCTGTGGGCACTATGATGGCACCATATGTTATATTTTACATGTTGCCTGGTTCTAACTGAGCAAAAGGTAAAAGAGGGTCCCAGGCAGGGGATTTACCTAAAGTAACCTGAGGAAAACTAGCTAGAACTGAATTAGCACCACTATAAGAAGATATGTCTCAAAACCCAACTGGCAGAAGAATAAGCAAAAAGGGAAAGAGTTGTATATTTAAAAGCCTGGAGAATATATTTAAAGGCAAGAGAGGTCTTGTACATGTAAGGAGAGGGCACAGAAGCCCATGTCAGAATTCAAGTGCTGAGGCCCCTAGGACACAAGGTGAATCTAGGCCACATGGCACGTGGGTGCCATGAACTTCATAGGGCAACATGCCAATTCTAAAGTTGCTCTTTATCAATTCACCTTGAAATCTTAATTTGGCATCAAAATCTCTTTCCAGAGATTTTTTTTTCATCAATCTTTTTTTTTTTCTCATGTCAAGACAAACTTAGGTTATTAATCTCTCATAGACATTGTGATGTTTGACATATATTGTATTACTGGAATAAATGGAATTATTAATAGAAATTCCAGGGAACTTGAAGGCTCTTGGGAAACATTTAAAGTCAAGGAGACAGGATTATTTTATTTTCTGGAAAGCCTTTTAAAAAAGTCACAAGGAGCACACACCATATAACCTTGGCTGTCTCCAATACCACACATTTTGAGTTTAGTATATGTTGGCATACAATATACATTTGCTTGTTAAATAATTGTGTGAGGTATTATATATTTGAGGCATTTTCACATATTTTATATATTTTTTCCTTTAAAAACTCTGAAAGTTAGGAACGTGGTATTTCTTATTTTGCTTAGAGTTTATTCTTGCCATCATTGATTTATTCTCTAAACTCCTGATACTATTTTATCCCAAAAGCTGTGCTATGATCTGAGGATGCTAAGACAAATAGATCATAATCTCTGCCTTTTAGAAGTTTCTAGCCTGGTTGGGGAAAAGACCATCAAATAGAAGAATGTTATGAGTCTGGTGAAACAGACCATAGAGGACAGGTTGCCTGCCTAAAGAGTCAGGGGAAAACTTCCCAAAGGCTGACATTTTGGAGCTGAGCCCTATAAGGTAAGTGGGAATTTCTAGGCAGATAGAACTAATGGGAAGATATAATAATTTAATTAAGATGAATGGGAAATAGGACTGGGGAGCAACCATGTGTAAGGGCATATAGATAGGGGTTTTCAAATAGTGTAGGTGTTCAGAAGAAGAAGAGAGGATGGCTATTATCAGGTGATAAAGTCATAAAGCTTAAGACCTTGCAGTAATGACAGATCAAATCTTTCCTCTTCCGCCACTGGTCTGCCTCCTAACTAGCTTGTCACCTTTAAGCCTCAGTGTCTGCCATACTGTGGGGATTCAAGTCCTACTGTGGAAGAAAAAACAACTGAGAGGACGAATACCATATTGCATCTGAACTTCCCTGAAGTGTCTTTTTTACTTTTGAGCACTGGGGACAGAACCATTCTATTTCTCTGTCTTATTCTTTCTTACTATGCCCTCTTTCCTACTCTCTTTCAAGCTCTCTCTTACACACACATGCACGCGAGCGTGTGCACGCACATGCGCGTGTGTGTGTGCGCGCACACACACACACACACACACACACACACAGTTACCCAACAGTGTCCATTCTCATTGATAAATTCTTTATACTTCTCCAGTATAAATGCCTTCTGGAACTTGGAAGTTTGTTAGTCAACAGTCTTATAGTCAGCTCTGGATATGTGCGTGGAGGAACAAGTTGAAAAGAAAATCCTAAATTACAACTTTGAACAAGTTCAAAATACCCGTTAAAAATTGACTGTATTTCAATAATTATCTCTTCTCTGATTCTTCTCAACTAAAGTAGAAGTGCTGAGGAAGAAACATAGTAGCTCCTCTTTGGTTTCCTCTCCTTAGAGCCATTTTTTTCACCGGCCAAAGAAAGAGAAGGAAGAAATAGGGTGGCCGCGCTTTGCTGTCTGGTAGAGGAGTGGGAATTGGTGGTTGCGGCCTTGGGGCTGGGATGAACCGCATTCTCAGTGGAGGCCGGGCAGCCAAGCCAGAGCGATGGCGAGTACAGTGGTAGCAGTTAGACTGACCATTGCTGCTGCAGGATTTGCAGGCCTTTACGTTTTGCCAGCTAGGAAACACATGGAGCCTCAAGTAAAACAAGTTTTTCAGAGTCTGCCAAAACCTGCCTTCAGTGGTGGCTATTATAGAGGTGGGTTTGAACCCAAAATGACAAAATGAGAAGCAGCATTAACACTAGGCGTAAGCCCTACTGCCAATAAAGGAAAAATAAGAGATGCTCATCGACGAATTATGCTTTTAAATCACCCAGACAAGGGAGGATCTCCTTATATGGCAGCCAAAATCAATGAAGCTAAAGATTTACTAGAAGGTCAAACTAAAAAATGAAGTAAATGTGTGATGGATTTTCAGTTCCTGTTATGTACACAAGTGCTAGCTTTTTATAATAAAATGTCTCAAAGCTACAAATTTTAAAAATGATTTAGCACAAACTAAACCAAAGCTTTGGTAGAAATTTCTTCTTTGAATGTGAGGATTTTAAATCACATTATAGAATATTTGGAGTTTTAACATTCAGTAATTAATTATAGATACCATTTGAATGGAAGTAGACTGTCTCTGGCTTTGAAGGAGCCCCCAATCTAACGAGATCCTGAAAAATTGGTAATTAAAATAAAATGTTATCCCATCATGGAATGTGCACAGGTTGTTATAGGAAGGATTCATCTTATTGGGAGAAAAGGCTGCTCAGAGTTCAGAAAACCAACCCCACTGCTTGGAACCTTAAATTTAAAAGTGAGTTTGGCCACAACTTTAACATAAGAAAATAGAACTGTATCTAGATATCCAGACATATATCTGTCATATATATATGACAGAATTTAGATTTCATACATTAAAAACTGTTAACAGTATAAGATTTGACAGCAGAGGTCTTATTTCTAATAAAGAAGTATTTACATGGTATTTGAACAAGTCACTTAAATTGAAAGTTTATCAATTATTGGGGGCTTTTTAATGTAATAAATTTTTGCATTTGTTATCAAGCTTAAACACAATTAGCAAGACTAAAAACTGATATGCTCTTTTTATGGAAAATATTCAGCATGGACTATTGGAGAATTTATAGTCATATTTAAATAACCTTATGGATAAATGGCTGAAACTTGGCCTAACACAAAATAATAGAATGATCTGAACCAGAGGACATGTAAAGACATCTGAAGTAAAAATCTGTGGCCACTAGCAGGAATATTATCATTAGCTCTAAGAGGATAAGTCATACTACCTATCTTCTAAACTTTGCCATCTTAAAAGTTCTTACTAATGGAGAACACGGGACTTTCAAGGTCAGTTTGGTGTTGGAATGTGTTTACTGCACTTCAGATTTGGGTTATACCTATTCTTTATTTTTCTACCACTTCCTTAAAATCTGATTAAGTTTACTTGTTATGATTTAGAGTACAAGAAAGCACTGACTTAAGGCACCATGGCTTTTATGTAGAATAAATCTTTTTAAGTTATTTCTAGGGATAAGGGATATGAAAGTACACTTTGTTATTCAAAATAGTAATGTTCTATGAAGTTACTGAGAACATTGAAATTAGCAAATACTGAACCATGTGTTCATAGGCGAAATAAAAGTTTCCTCTGGAAAAAAAAAAAAAAGAAAAGGAAAAAATATCTACGGATTGAGGTCACAGTAGTCCTATTGACTACATTGACTTTGATTAAAAGCTAGACATTTCCTACATGTTAAAGAAAATGTGAAATAACACTTCCTTTGAAATTTTTCTGGTTGTAACTCATTTTATATGATACTTAATTGTTCAGGTGGTTTTCAGTAAGTTGCTTTAGTTACCATGAGAAACAACCAATGTTTACAATCTCTATACCCTTTGCATAGCTCCAAACAGCATTTAAGCACATTTTTTGAATGCATATTTGAACACGTTTTATGCCTCTTTCTCTCCCTTTGCTCTGCTTTACTTTTGATCTGACTTCTTCACATAGTGTCCCTTTCTTTAGAGCTTGTTCAACCTTCCTGCAGTCATACTTTATTGTCTTATATTCCATTCCCTCAGAGTTTTGCTCTCTGTGGAGTGATGGAATTCTATCTGTAAACCAAACCATGTTACAGAGGAATAGCCTATGAATGTGTTAGCTATCCATCTGAAAACCCAGAGTCAAGGCTATCACAGTGGGAATTTTATGTACTACTTGGCCAGAGAAGAGTATATGTTCTGTGTATCTGGAGAGAAAGTATTCTTTCTCTCCAGCTAATGCCTACGTGAAAAGAGGAGAAGTTGACTGTGGCCTCAAAGTTTAGAGAAAGACAGAGATGCACAGGCTGCTTTCAGATTGCAGAGCCTGGAATTAAATGTTCTCTTTTGCATCCTGATGAGTGCAGATTTCTTTTCCTTACTCTGAAAGACACGTTAGACCATGGAAAATACCTGTGACCCTGAGATATTGCCATATTTCTTTTCTTTTTTTTTTTTTAAAGATTTTATTTATTTGACAGAGAGAAACACAGCGAGAGAGGGAACACAAGCAGAGGGAATGGTAGCGGGAGAAGCAGGCTTCTTGCCGAGCAAGGAGCCCGATGCGGGGCTCGATCCCAGGACTCTGGGATCATGACCTGGGCTGAAGGCAGATGCTTAACGACTGAGCCACCCAGGCGCCCCATTGCCATATTTCTAATGACATTTCAGTTTATGTAGACCATCTGAGGAGTTTCCTTTGCAGTGATCTTTCCAGCTGCTTCAGCTTCAGAAAAAAAAAAGATGAATCACTTTACTAACAAGGGTATTTTCTTAACAGCATGGATTGAGTGGATGGGGTGGAGGGAGGTGGCAATGAAAAAAGAAACTTGATTGCTTCTGTTTGAAATAACTATCTGATTAAAACAACAGCAACAATAACACCACCAACAAAGAGGAAAATATACTCCACCACCAAAAAAAAAAAACACAAACCCCAAAACAATTTTCACTTTGGATGGACCATTTCCTTTGAAATGAAAAGTAAAAATGAAGCAGTTACACCATGGGTGTCCCTAGCACAAGATGTATCCAACCTATAACTTCTGATTACTCAGAAATTCACAGAAAGTAAATCCAGATAGGATTAAGAAAGCCCCCAGGGACTAACAAGTAAGAGAATATTTATTTGTTTGTACCAAATAGTTGACTGAATAATGAATAACTATTAGCTTAAATTGCAATAAACAGTTATTTAACTGACATCTAACAGTTTACGTTTTTCTTTTTTTCTCCTGAGCAGCCTCTGAACAGCCTCTTCAGAGTACCTCACAAAGAGGGTGACTATGATCCCTATGTCTGAATAGCAGCATTGTTTTCAGTGATTTTCTGATCCTTCCTTTTGTTCTCTAAGATGATGCCTGTTAGGATTTGAGAACAGACCCTCACAAAAACATTTTCATTGTTTGGACAAGAGCAAAGGTTTGCTTTATCTAGACATATTCATCTTTTACAAGAAAGTGACATTTTTAGAAATAAAAGACCAGGTTCTAACTCAGAATTAGCCTTTCCAATCACTGGTTATCTTCACCCTCCCCTCCACTCATATCTTTCAGCAGTGAATATATTAAAAATATTAAAGTTTATCAAGTTATATCAACTGATACATTTAAATATTTATTTGTTTATGTAGGATATCCCATTAGAGGATAAATTTGTGCCAGAAAACCACCTTAAAATTTTAGGGAAAAATTCTCCTTTAAAAGGTGGTAGGGAATGGACAAATTCTTCTGGAATCATTGAAATTTTTTACGTACACAAGAGGAGCCAGGCGAGGATGCTTATTTTGCAGAGAAAATGGAGTATAAAAGGGATTATTTATGCACAAGGATTTAGGATATTAGCTTTATGTAGAGTAAGGAAGCAGAGCTTGGAGTCCTAATGTGATGAAGGGGTTATAATTATATATTTGTGTTTCTAGGTATGTTGAGGATAATAGGTTGCAATATTAATCTAGAATCTTTTTCTCTCTGAATCACGCCTTTTTCCTTCCATCCAATTTAGGGAAAGGGTGTGAAAAGGCAGAAAGTAGAAATAGCTTGCTGATCTATTTTGTTGTTGTTGTTGTTAGGTTTTTTGGTTCATCTGTTTGTTTTTCAAATTCCCCAGAGAGGAGAGAAATATCAAACAAAATATCTTGGTCAGAAGCAGCAGCTAGAGCCGGACGTGGCCCCTAAAAACTGGGGAGATGTGTTTTAGCCTCTATAGAGAAAGAAGATAATATGTACAAGCCCTGTGTGAGAAGGACCAAGGCCTCCGCCACCAACAGTAAGGATTAGCAGTGGTAAAATCTCAAAGAGGAAATAACTGCATGTGGTATTTGAGAAGACAGGATCTAGGCAGAAGCTCAGAGAAGAGTTCCATGTCCCAAATGTTCCCGCAAGAACAAATGGGCCAGCAGGCCAGAAGGCATCATGTAGACTGGGGCCGAGGGCATCTGAGCGGCTATCTCTATGGACACTTGCTTGAAGATCAGAGAGGTCCCACTCCAGAATTCCAGAGTACTCTCAGAGCCTCACAGGGAGACAGAAAATTGTTAGGACTGAATTTAAGCTTCCTACTACCTCTGTGAGCAATGTGGGTCTTAAGATAAAAACTTACTTTTATAAAGAATTGTGTGTTTCTTGCTCATTTGAATTTGTGGGATGAGCTTCACACATTTTAATAGGGTTAAAAAGGGCAAGCACTCTGGAATGATGATACAGGTGGTGGGATTGAAAAGGGGAAAAAGGAAAAGGGAAATGATCGTTATCTGTCCTTAGTGGCAGGTAAGTACCTGAACCATCTTGTCCTGGTGCCTTGGGGCTAGTACACCCTGAACTGTCCAGGAGACTGAGATGATTGAGTATTAATTGCTTCTATCAATACAGGAAGCCCAGGTGTAGTCCTGAGGGCCCCAAATCAGTGCACTTCCTTTAAATCTGCTGGGTAACACTTAGACCGGTGAGACAAGCACAGCAGGAGACCGTTATTAACTGGTAGACTCTGTGGGGTCATTTTCCATTGTCCATCCTGCTGCAGCAGGATGCAAAGGAAGTGGTCATTTGAGAGACTGTGGCTCTGTAGGCTCGGCTGTGTAAGTCTGTAATATCCTCTTTTTAATGCATGTAAACCACCACGATTATGAACAGTCCAGTGGAGTGAGGACCCCGAAGATACAGAAACCGCTTGCTTATAAGGCAAGTGATACTTGAGCTACAGATGGGGATATAGACATGTTCTCAAATTTTGTGGAGCAATTTATATAGGAGTAATCCATACAGAGTGGTTGTCTTCAGAGAAATCTATTCCACATTGCGATGCTAATTCTCTGACTGTTAGAAGATTTTGGGGGTTAATTGGTATTTAATTATCTCATGTAGCAGATGCAAGTTTAGTTCATGTCAGGGTTGTTTGCTTCATTGAGCCAAGTAGAAGACTGGGTAAGAGTACAAGGTTGAAGGCTGGGCTCTGACTTTTAGGAATTAGATAATGTCGGATATGATCTGTCTGATTGTAAAATAAGAAAAAGTCTAAGCAGAGGGAAAACTGGGAGTAAAGTGGAACAAGTATTTCATAGCCACTTTTTTTAAAAATGCTTTATGTCTTTAGAGCAGTTTTAAATTCACAACAAAATTGAGAGGAATGTACAGAGATTTCCCATATACCCTCTGCCTTTATACATGCATAGCCTTCCTCGTTGTCAACATCACTCATCAAATGGTTCATTTATTACCAAGGATAAACCTTTATTGACACATCATAATCACCCAGAGTCCACTGATTACATTAGAGTTCACTTTTGGTAGTGTACATTCTATGTCTTTGGACAAATGTATAATGACATTTCTCTACCATTATAGTATCATAAAGAGTATTTGCTCTAAAAAATTCTCTGTGCTCTGCTTATTCACCTCCCCTTTCCTGCCCCCCTAACACTTGGTCTTTTTTTACTATGTCCATAGTTTTACCTTTTCCAGAATGTCATATAGTTGAAATCATACAGTATTTAGACATTCTAGACTGGCTTCTTTTATATAGTAAAAGGTATTTAAGGTTCACATGTCTTTTCATGGCTTGATGACTCACTTCTTTTTAGCACTCAATAATACTCCATTGTCTCAATGTACCACAGTTTATTTACCATTATTTATGGATATCCATAAATACCCATAATTTATCCATTTTCCAATTAAGAATAAAGTTACTATAAACATTTGTGTGCAAGTTTTCACGTGGATGTAAATTTTCAACTCCTTTGGGCAAATAAAGTGTGTGATTGCTGTATCATATGTGAGTATGTTTTGTTTTGGGAAAAAAAAAATGCCAAACTATTTCCCAAAATGGCTGTACCATTTTTCATTCAGACCAGCAATATAGGAGTTCTTGTTGTTCCACATCCTTGTTACCATTTGGTGTTGTTAGTGTTCTAGATTTTGGCCATTCTAATAGATATGGGTAGAATCTCACTTGCTTTAATTTGCATTTCCCTGATGACCTTTCAAGATCATCTTTCATTTGCTTATCTGACATTTCTGTATACTTTTTTGATGTGATCCCATTTGGTTGTAGTGGATAGTTCTTTTTATAGTTTTTTGGATTAGATTTGTTAATATTTCATTGAGCATTTTTACATCTATATTCATGAGAGATATTAGTCTATAGTTTTGTTTTCTTATAACGCCTTTGTCTTATTTTGGTATTAGGGTACTACTGGCCTCACAGAATGAGTTAAGAAGGATTTCCTCTGCTTCAAACCTCTAAGAGATTGTAGAGAACTGAAATTGTTTTTTTCTTAAATGTTTGGTAGAATTCATCAGTGAACCTATCTGGGCCTAGTGCTTTCTGTTGTGGAAGGTTTTCATATCTGATTCAATTTCTTTAATATACATATACAAGTTCATTCAAATCACCTATTTCTTCTTATGAGAGTCTTGGTAAATTGTGTCTTTCAAAGGATTGGTCCATTTCATCTAAATTATCAAATGTGTGGGCATAGATTTGTTCATAGTATTCTTTTACTATCCTTTCAGTGTCTGTGGAATTTGTAGTTATGTCCACACTTTCATTTTTGATACAAGTAATTTGTGTCCTCTATTTTTCTTAGTTAGCTTGGCTAGACACTTACTGGTATTATTAATCTTTTCAAAGAACTAAGGTTTGGTTTTATTGATTTTCTCTATTTCCTATTTTTCAATTTTATTGGTTTCAGCTTTATTATTTCTTTTCTTCTTCTTATTCTGGATTTAATTTGTTCTTCTTTTTCTAGTGGTAACTTAGATAACTGATCTTAGGTCTTTCTTCTTTTCTAATATATACATTCAATACTATAAATTTTTCTCTCTATGTACCACTTTTGCTGCATCCCACAAATTTTTGACATTACATTTTCATTTACTTCAAAATATTTTTAAATTTCTCCTGAGGTTCTTTTTCTTTGACCCATTTATTATATTTAGAAGTATATATTTTATTTCTATGTATATTGGGATTTTCCAGTTATCTTTCTATTGCTGATTTTTTTTTTCTATTACTGATTTCTGGTTTAATTCCACTGTGGTTTGAGAGCAGACATTGTATAATTTTTGTTTTTTTAAATTTAAGATGTATTAATGGCACCAAATGTGGTCTATTTTGGTGAATCTTTCATGTGAGTTTGAGAAAAATGTAGTAATTCATAGATGTCAAATATATTCAGTTGATCAATGCTGTTGTTGAGTTCAGCTATATTCTTAGTGGTTTTCTGCCTGCTGAATCTGTCCATTTCTGAGAGGGATATTGAAGTCCCCGACTATGATAATGGGTTCATCTATTCTTCCTTGCAATTCTGTAAGTTTTGCCTTATGGAGTTTGATGCTGTGTTATTAAGGGCTCCTATGTTAGTAATAGCTACATTTTCCTAGAAAATTGATCCCCTGTCATTATGTAATGCCTTCATTATCCCTGATAATCTTCCTTACTTTGAAATCTGCTCTGTCTGAAATTAATATAGCTACTCCTGCTTTCTTCTGATTAGTGTCAGCATGTTTTTAGCATATTTTTCTCCATCCATTTACTATTAATTGATATGTGTTTGTATATTTAAAGTGGATTTCTTATAGACAGCACAAGTTGGGTCCTTTTTTTTTTTGGGTCCTTTTTTTTTTAATCTGTCCTGACAATCTCTTTTAATTGGTGAATTAGATCATTGATGTTCAAAGTAATTATTGATATAGTTGGATTAATATCTACCATATTTGTCACCGTTTTCTATTTGTTGCTCTTATTATTTGTTCCTATTTTGTCTTCCTCTCTTTTTCTGCTGTTTGTGGTTTTAACTGAGCATTTTATGATTCTCTTTTCTCTTCTTTCTTAGCATATTGGTTATACCTCATTTTAGAAAGCAAATACTGCCAAGTTTACAATGAAATGGGCTGGAGAAGACATTATATTAGGGAGAATAAATAAGTTAAAAATAATATTTTGGTAACACAAAACTGAATTTGTGTACTAATAGAGAATTTGCAGAGACTGTAGGACTTGGTAATTAATTGGATGTGGGTGTTCAGAGAAGGAGGGTGTGCAGTCACTGAAGCCAACACTTTTGGTCTTGACAAATAGATAAATGATGAAGCATTCAACAAAGATAGGTAACAATGGTAGAAGAAAAAGCTGACTTTATGGTGTGTGTTGAAGACTCAGATGGCAACATCTAATTTTAATTTGACAAACACTTGTTGAACTTATTTTGAGCCAGGCAATGGCTAGGTCCTAGATCTGAGAAGTCACAGCTTCTGCCCTTACACTGCTAAACTATGTAGTGGAAAGATTATAAATGTGATACAGATCGAGAAGACTAATTATACATGAGTGCTAGATAAAAACCATAGGAATTGATTTCTTTATTTAGTAGAAAGATTATTCTGCTGTATCTTTAAGACAATGTCTCTAACTTGGTGGAATTTCTTTTCATAGACAAATTGTGCTTTGGATTTAGAAAGAATGGATTGCAATATTGTAACTCTGAAAGCTTCCTGCTGACATATATTTTTTTCACACTGGTATTTTTGAAAAAGGGGGAAAAGAAGAGGTGGATAGTCAAAAGAATTATCATTATCCTGTTTTGGATGATGTAGAATAGTAAAACTCACAGGGCACTGTGACTTGCTATGTATTAATGGATTCTTCCCTGCTAATGTTAGTAGAACTTCAATGGCAGAGAAAATAAAAGGAAATGTATTTCTTCTCTTGATGTTATTTGCTTTAGATTGTAAATAGTAATATATGTTCGGCTTCCTGGAGAAAAAACAATGGGTGAATTGTGCTTTGAAACTCAAGAGAAAACATTAAAAATAAGTTTAATGTATTGCCTAATTTGTGTGTGTGTGTGTGTGTGTGTGTGTGTGTGTGTGTAGGCAATATTTTAATACAATTTAGATATCAGTAATCTTTTTTTTCTTTAAAGAAAGGCAACATAGAGTTCTGCCATGATAAAATACCAAACTTTCCTCAGTTTTGTATAATTCTTGTGAGGCTCTACTTGTGTAACAGAAATAATACTGTTTTTGAATCATTTAATTATCTTTTTGAATGCCTGAGCTTTTTGTGTCCTGGTTTAAAATAATTCAAGAGATATGGGACACTACCAATGTGAATTCATAATCTTATAGCTCTTACCATCATGGTGATCTTTTTTAATTATTGGGCTATAATTTATCTTAAATTATTCATTCCTAATATTACATATACTTATAAATTTCACTCAAAACCAAAAGATCTCTTTCAGTATATTTTCACAACTGTGACAATTTAATATATATCGCTTCTCCTTGATTTATAATTTTTGTTATTTCTGCAATCAATTAATCAATAAGTATTTATAGAGCTTCTATTTAGAGTAACATAGTTTTAGACTTCAGGCCTGCTGGGGGGTTATTCACATGGGAATTAAAACTCTGATTTACCCATCCTTTCAATAAATCCTCCAGCAGGTTGCTGGTTCCTTGCCTTTGGTGAGCAGGCACAGCTATAATGAAGTCCCCCAACAGTTTACATCAGCAAAGGAACTCTTTTCAAAGAACCCAATGGGGCCTTACACTTGGTAGCTGGGAATCTTGTAGGACTTGAGACCCTGGGAGCTTTATTCCTTCTCTGTGTTGCTCCTTCCTGTGTGAGGATAAAAATCTCAACCTCACCCACATTAAAGCGATTTGTATCTCTTATGTATGGTGGTGCCTTTCTGAGAATACATCCTCATTATCTATGTGGCAACAGCACACGACCCACTTTTTGCCAAAATTCCATGTAAAAGCACTGATATGTAATGCTATGGAAGGCACTGACCCATGGAATTCTCAAAAACCAGAAGCATAACAGGATTGCAGGGCTTCTCAAACTTTGGTATTAAGACATCTTTGTAATTAAAAAAAAAATCACTGAAGATCTCAAAGACTTTTTTTCCTCTTTTTTTTTTTCCCCTGTATGTGGATCATAGCTATCTGTACTTACTACATTGGAAGAAATGCTGGGGACTTTTTGAAATTTTCTTCATTAATATATTTAAGATAATTATTATTAGGATAATAATAAGGTCCTTACAAGTTAAGTGTAATGTCCTAGAAGCCAAAAGAAATGTATCAATAAGGAATGTGCATCATGAGATTTAGCAACCAAGAGGATGTGACCTTAATAGTAATAGTTTAGGTCAAATAATGGGACTTTAAAGCCTGATTACAGTAGGATTATAAGAGAAACTGGATAGGTTGAGTATAGATCACCCTTTCCAGTGTTTTGTTTGTTTGTTTGTTTTGCAAAGACTTGAAGAAATAGAGTAATAGCTTGTAGGAAGAGTGAGCCCCATAACAGGTATGATTTTGGTTTAGTTTTAGCTTTTTAAGAGGAGAATTCATAGCATGCTTATATGCTGATGCAGGCAAAATATGTGAGTGGAGACAGGGCTTGGTATCTAGTATAAATTGTAGAGAGACTGGCTCTGGAAAGACTGCATAAAATGCATGTTTCAAAATAGAAAGGTAGGGTAAGTACAGGTGAGAAGACTGGGAGTCCATCAGGGACCCAGTGGGGTTATGAGCAAGTTTTCTTTGAATTGCTTCACCTCTCTCAGTGAAGCTAAGAATGATGATGGACAGAGGTGCCTGGGTGGCTAAGTCAGTTAAGCATCTGCCTTAGGCTCAGATCTTGATCTCAGGGTCCTGGGATCAAATTCCACATTGGGCTCCTTGCTCTGTGGGAAGCCTGCTACTCCCTCTCCCTCCACCTGCTGTTCCCTGCTTGTGCTCTCTCTCTCTCTCACTCTCTGTCTCTTTCTGCCTAATAAATAAAATCTTGACTTTTCTCAAATAAACAAATTAATTAATTAATTAATTAATAGAATCAATCTTAAAAAAAAAGAATGATGATGAACAAGGAGGTATTGGAAGTTTAAAAAAAAAAGTAGGTGCAGAAGAGTCACCTAAGAAAGTAGTAGCCTGGGAATGAACTAGAACAGCTATTCTAAGGGTAATTCCCCAGACCAGCAGCAACAGCAGCAGCAACACCTGGGAACTTGTTAAAAATAGAAATTCTCAGGTCTTATTTCAGATCTATTGAATAAAGAACTCTAGGGGTGACCCAGCAAATCCTTCAGGGGTTCTGATTCTCACCGAAGTTTATGAGTCACTGGATGGATAGTTAGTTTATAAATTTTGGGTCACCCCAGCTTTGAATGTTGAACATATGCAAAGTGAGACCAGCCAGTTAGTATATTGTAGGTTTTTCTCCACCCAAAGTCATATATTTTTTATGAGATAAGCGAATAGTTGGATTTACAGGTTGTGGTTATTGGTTTATAAAAGATTAAGTGATGGGTCTCTAAAAAATTACAGTAATAAAGATTGTTATGGGCTGAGTTGTATTCTCCCCTGACATTTCTATGTCAAAGGTCCTAACTCCCAGTATCTCAGAATGTGACTGTATTTGGACATGGGACCTTTAAAGAGGTAATTAAGGTTAAATGAAGTCATTAGAGTGGGCCCTAATTCAATATGACTAGTGTCCTTAGGCAGAGAGGAGACTGGGACACAGAGAAGCTTGGAAAAAAGAGCATGTGAAAACAGAGATTTTATGGCCATTATAAGCCAACGAGAAAGGCCTCAAAAGAAACCAACCCTGCCAACACCTTGATCTTGGACTTCCAGCCCCCAGAACTTCGAGACAATAAATTTTTGTTGTTTAAGACACCCAGTGTGTGGTACTTTCTTACAACTGTCCTAATAAATGAATATAAAGATATGAGAAAAAGTTTTTGTTTTCTGAACACTTAAAGTACAAAGGGCTGACTTTACTTAGTAGATCAGTATCTTGTCCAACAGACTTATACTAAGTATCTTTATTCCTTCCATAAAGGAGAATTATGGTAGCATCTGCCTCATAGGTCTAGTGTGGAGATTAAATGAGATAATTCATGTAAAGCCTTAGCTCTGGGCCCTAACCCATGAAGTCCTTGGAAATGTTAGTATGGACAAAATGGCATCACCTCAAAAGAGCGTGTGTGCTCGGCCAGGGCAGCTCACCCTCATGAATGCACAGTTAGAACTCGAACTACAGAGTCTCTGGGGGAATCAGGCTCTGTGGCTGTCGATCGGAGGTGCATGTTCCTGAACCTTGAACCTCATGGCACTGCCCTTTTAGTCTTCTCCGGGATTGATTTCTGAAGCAGCCCTAAAGGCCACAAGGCAGGGTTGGGACTCCTGGATTGATTTTCTCTGTTGACACAGCAGGCCAGACCCTGTCTGGTTTATAAACTGATTCTATATTATTTCCAGGTCCCTTATGAAACTGAGCCAGGAAAATCATTCTTGCAAGACTGTTGGATTTTCTCTTGTGCAGTTTTGTTTTGGGGGGCTGTGGAAGCAGGGAAGGGCACTGGGAGGTGACTGAGAGCAATTCCTTTTCTCTTCGCAATTTTGCATTTAGCCATTTCAAAACGTCATCACACTGAGAAAATACTGCTTAATTGGCACTATGACAGCTTCTTATATAAGACCCCATCTAGGCTTAGGATGCTACTTACTGTGATTATCACTTCCATGGGTGATGTTTGTTGTATTTTTCCTCCACAAGCAGTTATTTGTGGGTAATGGATTTCTGTAAGCCAAATTATATTCCCCCTTTAAGGATGATTTCAACTGTGCATCTATAGCACCCTTTCCAGAAAGGGCTAATTATTATTGACAGGGATGATAGAGAGACAGATTCTCTCTGTTCTGGGCAATTAAATAACCTTTCTTTCCCAGTTTACTTTGCACAGATCTGTTGTTGAACCAGCATCCTGGATTTGTGCTTAAACTACAATAAAAATAAATGTGGGAAGTCTCAGTTTGTGCAAAGACCAGTGCTCCTGTAATTTTAAAGCCTTTTTAAATTTCTGCAAGTGGGCTGTTTATGGATTTCACAGCCTGATCTTAGGGTCACTTAATATAGAGTGAGCATCCCAAGTGTCATATTTGTCCATTAAGGCAGAGAAACAAACTGGTGGCTTATGGTTGAACCAGTCTTACATATTTAAGAGCTTGGCTCACTTACTAGAGTTTTAGTGTTTTTCTTCTAGTTGCGTAAGACTTTGATCTCATACAAATCTCAATCCAATATGTTACATCTTATATTTGTTCAAAGATTTTTCCCATGGTAGTCCTGGACTTTTAATTTTATTTATGGTATTTTCTGTGGTGAGTAGTATAATGTTTCCATATCCACAAATCTATTTATATTTTCCTTTTTGAAGTAAGGTGAACACTTACATTGTTTAACCCTTCCCCCCAATAGCTCAATAATTATTTCCATACCTTTCTGTTTCTCCCTGATTTGAAATATGTAGTACATTTCTTATTTATGCTAAGTAATCTATATCAGATATATGCCCAGTTCTATGATTTGTGGGCTCATTCTTTTATCATTACCATTCTGAGACTGGAACCTTAGAGTATATTTTCATATATGGTAAGGATAGTCCTTGTCTATTACTCTTTTTTATCAAAACATTTTATTTATCCTCATTCTGCTTATCATTTCAAATAAAATTTTAACATTGTAATTATATACATAATACATACTTTTAATTATAAAAACATATTTAATGTGGAATGATTTTAGGTAAAAGTAAAAAGCCCTCTTGGTTTTTTAATCCCACACTAGAATCAAACATTTAATTCAATGAGTGTCCTTCTGGATCGTTTTCTTTTTTTTTTTTTTTTTAAAGATTTGATTTATTTTACACAGAGAGAGAGAGATCACAAGTAGGCAGAGAGGCAGGCAGAGAGAGAGGGGGAAGCAGGATCCCTGCTGAGCAGAGAGCATGCAGGGCTCGATCCCAGGACCCTGAGATCATGACCTGAGCTGAAGGTAGAGGCTTTAACCTACTGAGCCATCCAGGTGCCCCTGGATCTTTTTCTAATCATTTGCATGTATGTGTTTTCAAAATAGTTTCTTTTTACATGAAGTATAATAACATACATCCATACTTTTTCAGTACATACCTGTAGAGAATTCACATGCAGTAAGTACTGGGATACATCAGTGACCAAGACGAGCAAACTCACTGGGCTTGCGAAGCTTACATCCTCTTGGAGAAAAACACACACTTAACAATAACATATAATTAAAATCACATAATAAAACGCTGTGTAACAGCAAAGCAGAGTAAAGGACGTGAGAACTTCTTGTGTGTATAGTGAAGAGTGTTCTAGTTTTAAATAAGATGGTCAAGCAGCTCCACTTAGAGAGTAGCATTTGAGTAAGACTTGTACGAAGTATTCCAAAACTTGGTTTTAACACTTAACATATCTTGAAGACATTTTTTTTTTTTTAAAGATTTTATTTATTTGACAGAGAGAAACACAGCGAGAGAGGGAACACAAGCAGAGGGAATGGTAGCGGGAGAAGCAGGCTTCCTACAGAGCAGAGAGCCCGATGTGGGGCTCGATCCCGGGACCCTGGGATCTGACCTGGGCCGAAGGCAGACGCCCAATGACTGAGCCACCCAGGCGCCCCTCTTGAAGACATTTTTTGTCAGCATACAAAGATCCCTTTGTTCTTTCAGTTGCCCCTTAATATCCTATAGCACTGTACTACTTCTTTCTGGGAAATTAACTAATTATAGAAGAGTAAAAAAAAACAAAAACAAAAACCACGCAATTAACATTTATTTACTAGACATAGAAGTATATAACCCAAACTAAAAATATATCTATGTTCTACCAGTATTGAAATATCTATGAATAATTTACCACACATTAGGTATTAATCAACATCTCAGTAAATTAAAAACAACAATAAACAAAAAATTAAAAATAAGCATCAATCAGGCTATACCTTTAAACCCAATGCAATAAATCAAAAAAATGAACAATGAAATAATAGTTAACTAAATATACTCACATAGAAATTAAAAAAAATAACTGTTTAATTCCTTATTGATACATAACTGTTATAATTCCTTGTTTCTAAGACCAATTTTTGATCCTCAAAATTGATACTAGAAACTCTTTTAAGATTTAATTATTTATTTGAGAGAGACAGAGAGAGAGCTTATAAGTGGTAGGGGAGGGGAAGCAGACTCCCTGCTGAGCAGGGAGCTGGATGAAGGGCTGAATCGCAGGACTCTGGGATCATGACCTGAGCCTAAGGCAGACTTAACTGAGACACCCAGGTGCCCTGATATTAGAAACTATTTAAAATCAGTAAGCAGAAATAAATAAATAAGTGAAATAATACTCTTCATAATTCCTATGAGATACAATAAAAGAAATATTTAGAGTTAATTTTAGAGTTAATTTTAGAAACCCCAAAACACTTATTTGAGAACAACATGGTTTAAAATAAAGTTTTATATACAAAATCTATAAACAGAATAAACAAAATGTAAGTAAAATAGAAGAATTTTTAAAGAAAAAATAATAATATTAAAAATATGTATACTAATTTGAAAAGACCCATTCCAACTTACTTTGCAAGTCACTCGAGGGAAAGAAGATGAAGGGGTATAATTATAAATAAGGAGAAACTTTTCTTCAATAAAGAAGAATGGCATATTTATATGTAAAGGAATATGTATACTTTCAAATGAGAATCCAGATAAAGTATGTAGTTTCTACAAAAATATAAATGACTAAAACTGAGTCAAGAAAAGCAGATAATCTTAATAGAGCAATTCCAATAAAATAAGCAAAATATAGTCAAAGATATTCTTTTTAAAAAGGATGTTAAAAAGTATCTAGCTTTAATATAGCTAATGATAGTCACATTTCCACTTATTCTCTCAAATATGGAAAAGTAACCAGAAAAAATAAGACATAAAAATGCAAATTCATTTTGTTGTTGCTGTTGTTGAAACTACTAAATTCCTGAACAACAAAATAGGAGAAATGGCTGCCCACATCAGTAAACTTGAAATAGGAGTGGAGAAAGAAACAGGAAAAGAATGTCCATGACTTTAGAGCTCAGAAAATATTGGTAAAACATATCTTTCTATCCTAAGTGATGTACTCTATTGCAAAAGTGACAGGTTTTTTTTCTTTATAACAACAGGACCTGGGCCTTTGGACTGCCAGTAGGAACTTCCATGGAACAGGTTCTGGGGGGAAGGAGAAGACAAAAGCTGCATCGAGAATTTTTACAAACAAGCTGTATTTTCAGGTAACAGGGTGTCAATGAAGTAGAGGATATAAGGAAACCATACATTATGAGTAGTTCTGCAGAACTGATTTTGGTGAACTGGGGAGACGTAAGGCTGAAAGACATATAATTCTGTCTTTCTAGGCTAGAACATGAACTCTATCTTCTCTCTACATATTTTGAAAAGAGTTGGTCCTGGATTTTTAATCAAAATGGAAAAGATGAGTTCTAAAAAAGAATAGATAGTGTAGTATTTATACAAAGATTCTATTTTAAAAAGAAAAGAAAGAAGAGAACATAAAAAAAAAAAAAAAAACCAAATGGGAGATATGAGATATGTAACACTCTTTGGAAAACAAAACTTTTTCATAAAAAAAGTTGTCACTAAATAAGTCATAGAAGATTGAAATATGACTTTAAGTAATTCTTTTCATAAAACAAAAAGACAAAGAAGATATACAAGAGTTTAGGAAAGACAGAAAAACTGCAGAAAGAAATATGAGCTGGCAGAGTTCAGAAAAGAAATAGAAGATTATAAATAATCATGACAAGCAAGGTGAAATGAAAGCAGCACAAACAGGTATATAAAAATGAGACACTACTGAAAACACAATAAATAATACTAAAAGGCACAGATTATGTGAGTGATACAAAGCAAGCAAGAAAAATGAAAGTGAGCAAGAATTTAAAAGGGTTAGAGAGAAAATTATAAATAAAATAAACAATCCTAGCCCCACAAAACAAGTGAAAAGCATGAAACTGAAAATGGATTAAAAATACTTTTCAAGAAAATTTCCTGAAACCAAAGAAAACTTAGAGTTCCATTGTTAGAGCACATCTTAGATACAGATTAGGCAACACAGCACATTTTATAATAGTTACTAGACTTGAAAGATAATGACAGACTCCTTAACCAGGAAAAAAGTTAAACTTCTCTAGAAAACATCAGGGCACCCTCATTAGCTCCACAGTAACATAAAATGCTAAAGTCAGTTGCAAGGATGACTATAACCTCAAAAGAGAATGTGGGCACTTGGATGTCTCAGTTGGTTAAGCATCTGCCTTCAGCTCAGGTCCTGATCCAGCCCCACATCTGGCTCCCTGCTTGTGTGCGCTTTCTCTCTCTCTCTGTCTTGTGAAATAAATAAAAAATAAGATCTTTAAGAAAAAAAGAAAGAGAAAGAAAAAGAAAGAAGGAAAGAAAGAAAGAAAGAAAGAAAGAAAGAAAGAAAGAAAGAAAGGATGGATGTGATTCCTAAAATTTCCACCCATTGGAGAGAAGGCAAGATGGCGGAGGTGTAGGAGGCACGGAGAGCGCTGGGATCCAGAAAGAGGCTGAAAACCACTCTAAAAGCTGGCAAACACAACAGCAGAGAGAAGAGAATAAGAACAGCAATTCTAGGAGCAGAAAATCAATCACTTTCAAAAGGTAGGACGTGTGGAAAAAGTGGATTTAAAGCGACGGGAAGAGAGACCCCGGGGGGAGGGGCTGGCTCCCAGCAGCCCCAGAGCCGCAGAGCACAAAATCTGGAACTTCTAGTCCGCTCCGCTGAGGGACATTGCTCCGGAGGCCAACTGGGGGTTCAGCCCTTGCGGGAACAGTGTGGTTTCAGGACCCGTGGGGTCACCAAGGGACCAGGGGAGCCCAAGTGCGGCAGAGCTCCCAGGTATCGGGGCAGAGAAGCCGGCGGCAGAGAAGGAGCCGCGCAACACCGCATAGGCTTACCTTGGACTATAGGAACTGAGACATATAGTTCATATAGGGCTGCCACACTTCAAGCGGGGACCCCACGGGAGGCAGCTCTGGAGACACCCCCTCCTTCCTCCTCCGGAAGGAGCGGTGCGGGCGCGCGCAGCAGGAATCTGCTGGTCTGGGGACTCCAGACAGGGCTGCGCGCCACAGATAGAAGCGCTCCGCCACAGGCTAGCTGAGAACAGAGCGCCGGCTGAGGACAAGGGAGACGGGAGTGATAACGGCTTTCCTCTGAGGGCCTGTGGAGGATCATGGCG
>CM053606.1:59928024-59989975 GCA_028646535.1 Procyon lotor | reverse complement strand
TGGAACTGGAGGGTATTATGCTAAGCGAAATAAGTCAGTCAGAGAAAGATAATTATCACATGATCTCTCTGATATGAAGAATTTGAGAGGCAAGGAGGGAGTTTGGGGGGGTGAGGGAGAGAAATGAAACAGGAAGGGATGGGGAGGGAGACAAACCATAAGAGACTCCTAGACTCATGAAATGAACTGAGGGTGGCTGGGAGGTGGGGGTTGGGTAGGGATAGGGTGGCTGGGTTGTGGATATTGGGGAGGGTATGTGCTGTTAAGTGCTGTGAAATGTGTAAGCCTGATGATTCACAGACATGTACCCTGGGGTAAATAATACATTATATGTTAATAAAAATTAATTAAAAAAATTTTCCACCCATTAAGACTGTCATAAAAGGCAATTTAAAAATTTTGCCTATAACAGTGGCAAATATCAACAAGTTTGATAACACAGTATACATTGGGAAGAGTGTAGGAACACAGAGGTTCTTATACATAGCAGGTGAAACAATCCAATGGTATAATTTTTAAAGAGAGCAACATGACAGAATCTGTTAAAATGATGCATAGTACTCTTTGAACAAGCAACCTCACTTGATTTTTTTCTTTCAGAAATAATTGCACAAAAGCACAAGAATTTTCATGTAATATTTTGTTTATAGAAAATGATTGGCAGCAAACTAACTAACACTAGAAGAGTATTTACATGCATTGTTACATACCCAAAGAGAATACTTTGGACAAGGTAAATACATTTTCATTGTAAAAGTCCAGATGGCAACATTTTTGATCAAGAAATGGACCTTTCTTTTTTCCTGATTGTACAGTCAGACTCCTTAAAGGTCCTGATAATTGGGAAGAGAGCTAGTATAAGCATTTCCATCCACTTTATTTTAAATATCTTCACTAAGCCATGCTGCCTTTCCCTAGATGCCCCCATATTCTCTCTACCTTTTGACCCATTAAAGCTCTATCTTGAGAAAGAGTATGATAAATTCATTCTCTTTAAAGCATAAATGTCGCATAAGGTTACTGTGTGATTTTTCTTGGGACTATTTGCTTGCTGGGTTTTTTTTTTTTTTTTTTTTTTTGACAAAAAGAGAGATCACAATTAGAGAGGCAGGCAGAGAGAGAGGGGGAGCAGGCTCCCCGCTGAGCAGAGAGCCCGATGTGGGGCTCGATCCCAGGACCTTAAGATCATGACCTGAGCCAAAGGCAGAGGCTTTAACCCACTGAGCCACCCAGGTGCCCCAGGATTATTTGCTGTTTGAGAGAAGGCAACATTTAAGCCAATAGAAGAAATAGGTTATTGTGACTTCCATGTCAGCTTGCCTATTGATGGGATTTGTTGGTGGTGGGAACATAACCCTCTCCATGGCTTCTCAAATGTTATCCTCTGCTTGCCTGTAATCCTGGCCTGGCCCAGAAAATACACATTTGCATTCATTGGGAGAGAGAGTTTTTCTCTTTTTAAAGTTCTGTGAGGTTGTTCATCTTCTCCCTTGGGCATTTGTGTACAGAGTTTGTTTATTTGTTTGTTTTATGCCCCTTCTGCCACATTAGTGTGCCATACTGCATTCAACAAATGGCTAGAGAATTCAGTATAAGATTTTTTCAAATTCAGTATTTTATGTGCAAATCATGTATAAGCATTCTCCTGAGCATTATGAAGAACACTGGAGATTTTGCCTGAGCTCTTTCCACAGCTTTTAGTGGTACCCTTCCCACCACATTCTCTAAATTTTCCTCTTTTACTTTCTACATGCCTGTTTTTTCCTAAAAGACTGACTAATTTTGTGCCTTCTCCACAAAGCCTGTATTACCTCTCCAAACAGGAATCTCTCTTCTATGGACTCATAACCCTTGCTGAATGGGTCTGCAGTGTGATACTCTAGTAAAAAGTAGTTTGCTTATGTTTACTTATGTGTCCTCTCTCTCTCTCTCTCTCTCTCTCTCTCTCTCTCTCTCGTGCAGCTGGTAGATATTTCTGGGTTAATATTTTATGAATATGTTTCTTTGATTACAATATGTTGTATTCAGAAATATTTTTTCATTGAACTGATGTCTCTTCCACACACAAACATCTTATAAGCACTACTGGCACAATATTATATCAATACTTTAATTCTTTGAAAAAATAGATAATTAACATCATTTAGTGCTTGCTAGTAGGAAGCGACATTGCTCCATCATTCTCACACTGGGAAATTACTAGCTTTGTGAGAGTTTATCAAGTTTTTCAAGATGGAGTAAAATGGGGAAATCTCACTTATGTTTCCTTGCCAGGGAGGCAAGCATTCTGGGTTCCCAGAATAGAGTCTGCTCCATTCCTGTCACTGGTTGGGTGGTCCCTTCCCTCCTCTCTGACTGTTGTCTTTAGAAGTAGATTGGCTTCATTCACAGACTCAAAATCTGGAAAGCGTGTTCAGAAACCTTCTACTTTATAAGACGTGGGTTTAATAGACCATATGTTTTGTTCTTAGTGTTATAATTTTCTCCCTTTTCTCCCTTATGTCAGATGTCTTCCCTCTGTGGTTTTGCTGGCAACAAGCACAGTGGTTCTTCCATTTTTCTTGTTCTTGTTTTTGTTTTTTCACCAACACCCAGACTACATTTCCAGTGACACTTGCTAGAGTGCCATTCACTGGTTATGCATTTGAAGTTTACCATTTTGTGTGCTAACTTGCCAGCTAGATTCTAAGCACTTCCACGAAGCTATCATATCTTTGTATTCCCCCTTCAACCTTGCCCAAATTTACAAAACTTACACAGGGCTGTTATTTGACAATAAGTGTCTGTATCATCAAGAGATGACATCTACTCCATGCTTTCAGGGAAGGGTAGGAAGAATGGCTCCAAGGGTTTGCTAAAGGTAACATGGAAGTTCCTGTTCTCCTCTGTCTACCTTCCCACACTTAAGTTGTTAAAAGTGATGTTGACAAATGTCATAACTGGTGGCTGGTCAACTTACGGCGAATAAACAAAGCATTCTAAGGAGAAAATATACCAGGAAGTGCTCCAGATTCTTCTCCCCTCTGGGCTCAGGCTCTTTATGGAATAGGGCAGAGTTGTTATTTTATTAAACCTATCCTGGAAAGGTAGTTAACATTTTAAAACTGTTTTTACAATGTCCCAAACATCCAACAATCTAGACCCCACAGCCCTTTTACAAATCAACTCTGCTAGTAAATCGTTCTCTCTTAACATATCAAATATAGTGATTTCCTAAGTTCATATTAGCTATAATTTATCAGATAGGATCTATGCCTTGAAAGACTTAAGAAGATCTTTGTTAAGTAAAAGCAAATATACAGAAACAGTATTTTTTTGAAAATTTAGAAAAAAAATTAAAACATGGTTTCATTTTGTAGATCAACAGGTCATGCATAGTAGACCAATAACTCCTTTTTCTTTTTTTTTTTTGCTGTGAAGATGATTTCATACAAAACTCAGTTCACTCAGTTTATTTCTATAATTCCCAGGAAAAGTGGAGATCTCACTGGATTTGAAATTTATGGATTTTTTTTTTATCGGTTCATGGAAAATTTGGTAAAATAAGATTAAAATAAGATACATAGGAATGAATTCTGTGCATATCCCTGAAGCTTGTTTAATACTACATATATACAGCTCTTATTCTCAGAGGATAGCTTAGAAATGTAAGAAAGTGAGACCTACAAACTCCTTTTTAAAAGAGTACTGTACCCACCTTACAACTGTATCCTCCTGGAGGAAGATTATTTATTGAAATAATTGTAGAAGTTGACAATTTTTTTCCCCGAGAAAGTTAGAAAAGTTTCCTTTGTGTTTTATTCATAGAAGAGGCAGTCTGAGAAAAAGGTCTCAGTTGACCTAGATTCTCTGCTTTCCTGTATGCCAATAATTCAAAGAACCCAAATTTATGCATCTGACACCATCTCATCATAAATAACAATATTCCTGCCTATATAATAGAGTACTCTTCAAGATGTGCAAATCATTTCGCACACATTTTCTCATTAATCCTCCCATATTATTATCCCTAATTTCAAGGATGTGGAAATTTAGCTGGAGAGAAGTAGAGTTACTTACCCGAAAATATATATTAAGCTAAGTACTGAGCTTGGGAATGAATTTCCAGAGTGCTCCTAGTACTAGATGGCAGTTTTGCCCTTCCCCATGGCATCATTGAAATGTCTTCCTGCATAAAGTACCACATGCTTTAAATAACTGCGGATATATTTTTAAGCCAATTAAACACCTATCTAATTTATTTACAGTAGCCACAATGTCTCATTTGGGGGATCAATACCTCACCAATACTGAGCCATGAAACATAAATTCTTTCTGTTAAAAGCAAGATGCTTCCCATATCGATTTATGGAACCTGGATGCTAGCGTTGCGGCCCTGCCATCTTTCCCATTGGAATGGGCTTTGATAATTTATTTTGCCAAGGGCAAGATTTATACACATGAACCATTTTTATTACAATAATGAATGTATTACTTTCCTTTAAATGTACAGTGAAAAATTACTATGAAGTCATTATTCAGGCTCAGCTGATGGGGATGGGGATGAAGTAGTAGTCCTTTTAAGGTTTTTTCTTTTCCCCCTTCTCTCTCTGTCTTGAAACCCTCATTCTTCCAGAGGTGTGGATGATATACCTGCAGCCATTCTGGGGAGAAGCTTCATTCCATCTTCTGAAGAGATACCTTAATCTCCATTTAACCCTCCCATTTGGAGTGACTGCAAGGTTTAAAAGTATACTTCCTGGACTCCTTTACAGCTAGGTTCTGTCACTTAGACGCACTTGAAGGGGATTCAGAAGCCAGAGGTGAGGCAGGGGCCATTTTCTTGCAGATGTAGCAGTCGACATGGAAATCCCGACAGTTGTGAGGGATCAATGTGACATAGTCGTGGAATAGTCATCAGTGCTACTGATGTGAGGAGGCTATGGTGGCTACACTGACAACAATGGCAGTAGCTGCTGTGTGTCATTTGGGTTTTGTGTATAGTAATATGACCTTAAAACTAGAAGTTCAAGAGTAGTCCATGGACATCCATTTCTTCAGTTCTCCCAAAGATTTTGTAAGCACACACTTCCCTCCGTGAAGTCACTTTCTGCTTGATATGCTTTTAGTGATTTTGGGAACTGACTGAAGTGGCAGTTGTTCTCCTGTTTATTTTAAGTGCTGAGAAATAAATAATATTGGGTTGGGTCACTGTAGAGTGAAAGGTTAGACATATTTGGGTTCAGATCCTGATTTAGACAATTAGTAACTCTGAAATTTTGGTTCCATTTTCCATCTTAAAAGTGAATCTGTGGATATCCCCTTGGATAAAACTGTCTTCAATAAGAATGTCTTCAGAGAACTTGTTCTTAAGCGCAAGGCATGACTAGAGGCCAAGGTCAAGTTCAAAGAGAGGTAAAAGACTAGCAAGAACAAATGGTTCTTCCAGAAGCTATGGTTTTAGATCTGTTTTGTTTCAGTCATTAAAAACACCAAAAAAAAAAAAAAAAAAAAAAAAAAAAGTCTAAGAAATCCAACTTTATAAGAGTTTTGTGACTATTATAAATAATAATGTATATAAAGTACTGCATAAATCAGGTTCAATTTGTTTAACTAACAATTTAATTTAATAAATTATTAGTAATTTAAATAATTTTAAAAAAGATTTTATTATTCATGAGAGACGGAGTGAGAGAGAGGCAAAGGCAGGGGAAGAAGCCGACTCCCTGTGGGGAGTAGGGAGCCTGTTGTGGGACTCAATCCCAGGACTTTGGGATCATGAACTGAGCCAAAAGCAGATGATTAACTGAGTGAGCCACCCAAATGCCCTAAGCAAAGTGTGTGTTTTTGTTGTTGTTGGTTTGTTTTTTATAAAAGCCCTTTTACTTAAACTGGTTTAAATAATAAAGACATTTATCATCACAAATAATTGAAAGTTAATATGCATGTGAACCCTAAGAATTATGTGTTATGTGACTCAATAATATAAAAATGGTTCAGTGATGTAAATAGGCCAGTGGTCATTTTTTAAATAAAATTTTATTGAACCACAGTCATGCCACTATGGTGACTTCTTGCACTCTATTGGCCAAGCTGAATAACTTCCATGGGAACCATGGGCCATCAGGTCAGGAAAATTAAAGTATTTACTATTTGGCCCTTTGCAGAAAGTTTTTTGACCCTTAATATAAACAGTGACACTGTTTTCCTCAGCAGTAATTTCGTTCCAAGGTTGGATCTCTTCTTGCTCACAAGATGGCTGCCAATAGTAGTGAGGACAGAGAAAGAGGGAGAGAGGAAGAGGTGGTGGAGGGAAGGGGGGGGATTGAGATTGAGAGAGAAAACCATCTCCTTCAGGCATAACACATTCTGTCCCTTCAGTTTAATTAGACTAAATGATATGACAGTTACTCCCAGACCAGTAACTGTCATCAGGAGACATGGTGCCCATGAATTCATTACATTAAACAGAATGTTACTTGGAGTTAGTGATGGTCTGCTTATCTGAAAAATTTGCAGGCCTATAAGGAAGAGGAAATGTTTTTCAGCAACACACATTATTTATCACATGTACTTGACAAAATGCCTGAAAACATGATAGGTACTCATTATTTGTTTCTCCCTTTGCCCAGCAATGCCAGTGCATGCTTGGATAGTGTAAAATACGCACTGGGCTAGGAGCTGGGAGACATGGCATTTCCTATTGACTCAAGATAAGACTAGCTTGTGGCCTTGGGGAGAAATCACTCAGCTTTAATTTCTTCACTGGTAAAGGGCTGCGGATTAGACAATACCTAAGGAGCATTCTGGGTATTAAATCAAAGTATTCATTAAAGGATGTATATTTGTGGAATGCGTTAGAGTTTTCAAATTGATTTCCATATACATTAGTAGGAAATTCGTTGCAGTAATAGAAGAGAGAATATCCCCAAGTTTCAAGATTAGAGTGTACATTTACTTTTTGATAGATGCACATCTTTGTTGGGGCTTAATGTCAAGGAGAGGTGGGAGATGAACACTCCTCCAGAACATCTCACTCATTCATACAACACGTATTATTCAATGTCTGCTAGACTGAGCTAAATAGAAAAGGGGCCCTGATCTCATAAAGTCTACATTCAAATGTAGTGAAACTACATACATGTAGTCTACATGAATGGAATGTATCAATTCCAGATAGTGACAATGTGCTAGGAAATGAGAGTGCAGCGATTATGATTAGAAATGACTGTGGGTGTTTGCAACACGTTGGAGGGTCATGTCGGGTAGACTTCTGAGAGAGGATTTTTCTTCTGTTAAGATGTGAACATGTGAATCCAGAGGAAAAGTACCTCTTTTCTTTTTATATACTTTATCTCATTTTTAGATTCTATTTTTTTTATCAATCTTTTTCTATGTGATGTTAGTCACTATACAGTACATCATTAGTTTTTGATGTAGTGTTCCATAGAATCTAACATTATGGATGCTATAATTTTCAATGCCACCCCTAAAATTTTTTCTCTGTTGAGAAATTCTTACAAGTCTTCCCTCAGGAAAACCTTCTGTGTTGAAAGAAGGAAGTTTGGGGAAGGTGCAATTTTTAAATCATTTGGCTTATTTTTGAATTATGGAGCTATGTCTTTTGCAGTTGAAAAATTCTTCAGTCATTAGAAAAGTTAAGATTGTGTTTTTGAATTTTGAAAACATATTTTAGGCAATAGGAACTGAAGTACCCCGAGACCTATAGCAATATCTTAAAATGCCAGTCAAATTGCATGAATAGGCAGAGAGATAATACCCCAGATTCACCCACTCCTAGGTAACATGATTTCTTTAGCTTCAGAGTAGAGGAATAAAGTCCTTCAAGAGGTAGCAGAAGTATCTTGCTTGGAGTCTAAACTGAAAATGGTTTCCTTATTTGGGTAGACTTGCAACACTTTCTGTTATTTCCACCTCTCCCCCCAACAGGAGTTGATGATGTTACTGCTAAATTGATCCTTTTTAACTATAGCAAGTGTTTTATGTTACATTTAGTGATCCCTAATTCATGCTCCCTACTGTTGTTCCCTAAAATCTTGTTTCTGCTTTTGAATGTGCTTTTCAAAGCAGCTTATAGCATTCAGACATTTGAATATATTGTTAATGTGACACTTGCCAAAAAAAAAAAATTGTGTTAATCTGGAAAATACAAAGCAGTGTTGGCAAGAATAATCCTACCTCCAGGCAAAACTGACCCAGTTAATGTTTGAAATGTTAATGTTTGTAATGATTGGTTTGCAAGGATTTTATAAAAGTCAGTTTGTCTTGGCGGTGGCTGAGTCTACAAGGTGAAGAAGCAAATGATTAATTCAGTTAATTTGGTGATTCCTTCTGACCCAGAAAAAAAGTCAACCTGTTTTGTTATTACTGCTCCCATGACAAAATTTTGAAACTATCACTTATTTCCTATCGTGCAAATTATTAAGTTATTTGAAGTTATAAAAGCCAAAAATATTGAGATAAAAATACAAAAGATCAAATTGTTTGGTAAACCACAGAAATACATACACATATATAAGTAATATAAATAAACAACAATGAGATATTTTGCGTGCTTGCAATACACCAGGCTCTACCACTATGCAAAGAATCAGTCATGTAGATAAGCTCTTTAGAGATTCTAAATCCATACCCTAAATAGTGCCCTCTTCCCTTGGTGACTCCAACAATCACCATATTAGCCGAGGAAAGGACATAGAGATAGTAGATACAAAGAGGTAGATACACCATAGAGAATAATTACAACCCCATTTTAGAGATCAGGAAACTGAGGCTTAAAGAGTTTCTGAGTAACTCCCCCAAAGTCACATAATTCATAAATGCAGTTTCAAGCTCAGTTCTTCATAATACCAAGCTTCCTCTGTTACCGTAGGACACCTACACTGATATGCTTTGAATCTCCTATTATGTCTAGGATATATGAAACCTTTATGGTTATTTGCTGATTGGATGACATAATTGCAATACACAAGAAAACTCAAGGAAATCATTAAATTATCCTTCCAATTCCCAATCCTTAATTATTTTCACTCTCAGAGAATTACAATCTAGATTGGGTTTGGCTAACTTCTTTTTAAGGGCCAAATAGTAAATATTTTAGGGTTTTCAGTCCATGCAGTTTCTGTCGTAACTCTCTGACTTTGTCATACAAACACTATCATAGATGATAGCAAATGAATGGACAAGGTTATGTTCCAATAAAGTTTTATTTGCAAAAACAGGGCTGGCCTGTGGGTCCAGTTTACTGACCACTGATCTACTGATCATTAAAACTATTCCACTTTCTATTAATAATGAGTACTTTCTCTCAAGTATGATTCCTGTGACTTGCAACACTCACTTCTTGTATCCAGGTAGGCAGTGCTTACTTGGATTTGAACTGTCCTTGCATATACCTTCTCTGGTTTTTGTGACTGTCCCTCTCTTGGTCTGCTAACTGAAATTATGGGCAGCAGTTACAAATTACTAACTACAAAGGACTGAAGTTTGCTCTTAAGACCACTTACTTTGTGCTGTTCTTTTTAACGAGGTGTGGGATAGGATAAGTCCTTCCCTTCATTTTAAAATAATGACCTTTCATTAAAATTTTCATTTTTCAAGCAGGTCTGACTCATTCCTCAACAGTTCTTTCATCAGAATCCCCTCTGGTACATCCAGCATCCAAGACAGGATGACTTCTATTACTGGTCTTTTATATTTCTCCATATGACTCCTGGAAAGCAATAACTAGCTAAGTATCACCCAGGCAACCAGTTCACTTAAATCACCCTCTCTCTCGTCCTAAGCTTGTCCTCAGAAGAAAATATGTACACCCAAAAGCCTTATTTGAAACTTTTAGCTGGGAAGCCAAATCTTTGGGGAGTCACTTTGGACTCTTCAGACAGCATGAAACACAAGCAAGGATAAGAAAAGGCTAAGAATACGGGTGAGAAGGGGGTGGTAATGTATTGGTTGGGACACCTGGTCCCTGGTAGTATTTTGACCGCGACAAAGCATCTTTAATATATTATTTGACTTGTCCCATTCAGCTTTCTGAAGTTTGAAACCCTGCAATACTATGAAAACATGTAGATTCAGAGAGAAAAAGTGAGATGTCAGTATGTTTGGTGAATGGTGGGGCTACAGTTCCTTTGATATCAAGATCTAAGTTACTTTCTACATTTTCTCATGGGAGAATTTTATCCAGAATTTTCATATTAAAACCAGAAACCAATTTTAACCATATTAAAATTATATATATTATATATAATGTAAATGTATTAGCCCTAACTATAGTGTATTTCTCAATATTTGTTGAACACACATACTTACATATGATGGTCATACATAGTCTTCTGTCTACGGAAAAATGGTTTTCAGTCTAACTCTAGGTACAAATGTGTTCTGCTCTATCAGTGATGGTAACACCTTTCCTAGTGACATTGGAACACACTCTTCACAGGCCAAAAAATAGAAGGGGTCACGTGATATAAACACGGCAACACATAAGGAAAGAACCTATGTACTTTTTTTTTTAAAACCTATGTACTTTTGAGTCATAGAAAGCACCTTCCAAATACCCTTGCATCGATGATAGCAAATAAATAGTATTCATGTTACATTTTTTTCTTTCCCTATTCATAGCCATCATTACACCTGATAGTTGCCATGGATAGAGAAGATGGTGCAATATAAGTGTAATTTATTTGCACTTATGGATATTAAGTTATGGATATTAACACTATTATGGATATTAACACTAAAGGAGTCCTGGATCAGCCATTTACTAAACGTGTTGACAGCACTCTCATTCATCACAGAAGTGACCTCGAAATCCTTAACACAGCACTCTGGGCCTCTAAAACCAATCAGGAGGGGTTTGCATCACAGTTGAAACTGCTTGCCAACCCTGTTGTAGATATCAAAGGTCAATTGTCTCATTATTGGGATGGGTTCTGGAAGTGATTCATTCTTGCAAACACATGATGAATGTGAGTTCAGGCCTATCACTACAGTGAAAAATTTTGTTACACAGAGAGGGCATTCAATTTATATTAACTATGAGTTATACCAAGAGCTATACTTAATTCATTTGGACTTCATTTGGTCATTTGCTTTTTACATTTCACTCAGTCTTTTTGACCAGACCAAAATAAACACAACAACAGTGAACTTCAGTCTAATTTATTATGCTGGATATGGCATCTAGAGATAAAGGAGAGTGAAATTTTTCCATTAATCTAATTAATGGTTCTTTCAAATTATTCCCTTATTGTTTGCAACTGACTTAATTGCATAAGTGGTATTTCTGTGAAAATGTATTTCCACATTTACTTTAGAATTATAAGACATTTCTTAGAGATACTTTCTGTTTGTTACTTGTTTCATGTTTGGAGTTCAATTTTTGTTTTTGCTTTCAGATTTGTTCTATTTTGATATAGTCACTAGAGATAACTTAAACACAGAGGGTAGCCTAGCAAAAACATGAAGTATCTTGAGATTGTAGTCAAATAGTTTAAAAACTATATTTGAGATTTATGATTTCATACCATTATATAATAAGCCCCCAACTTGGAAATTAGTTGTTTTTTAAAAGTATCCTCATGAATTAATTGTTTCACTATTATAGTTAGATTTTTATATTAACTTCCAAAGCATAATTAATACATAATATAGCTTAGGGATTTATATGTAATGAGGAAAAAGGCAATAGTATGGGAACTCCAACTGGATAAACTAGTGTTTTATTTATTTTGAATATGAATAGCTTAATAATAAGCCTGTTTACTTAAAAGAGAAGGAAGATTTAGTTGGGATATTTTATAGAAATTCTGAAATGGAAGTCAGAATATTTTTAGGAATATTTGAACATGAAGATATTGTTTTTTAAAAATTATATATAATTACCTTTGAGAACAGGGTTTCTTTTTATTTGCATTATTCTTGTATTTTCTGCTCAAGTTGGAACCATTTCCAGAATCTATAGAAGAAAGAAAAATGGAATAAAAATTTAGTCATGTAAGTGGGGGAGAGTTGAAAGGGATAAGGAAATAGAAAAGACAGTTAAATATAGATGTGGGTTGTCTCAGGTCAAATCAACAAAGTTTTAAGTGATGAAAGTCAGAGAAGAAAGCAGAACATCTGTGCATAGCACTCTTAATTGGGAGGAAAGGGAATGCTGAGAGAAAGATAGGATTACTGTTCAGAGTACAGTTATGGTTGCTATCACTGGCATGGGACAAGCTGCTACATGTCCCCGGTGAGTGATGATGATGGCAAAGAGGACACAGCCACTTGGGAAGACAATTTGGCAGTTTCTCACAAAACTAAACATGCTTTCCCCATATGATCAACAATCGCACTCCTTGGTATCTACCCGAAGGTGTTGAAACTTGTCTCCACACAAAAACATACTGTTTACAGCAGCCAGCCTTAATCATAACTGCCAAAGCCTGGAAGCAACCAAGGCATTCTTCAGTAGGTGAATGGCGAAATAAACTGTGGTACATGCACACGGAGAAATATTACTGAGTGTGAAGAGGAAATGAGCCACTATGCCATGAAAAGACATGGAAGAAGTTTAGGTGCATGTTACTAAGTGAAATAAGCCAATCTGGAAAGGCTACATACTGTATTATTTCAACTATAGAACATTCTTTAATTGACAAAATTTTGGACATCTTATGGTTAAACAACAACTACAAAAAAACCCTATGATCTTATGGTGAAAAGACCAGTGGTTTCCAGGGCTTGGGGGCTGGTAGGGGACAAAGGATCAACAGGCAGAGTAAGAAGATTTTTAGGACAGTGAAAACACTCTGAATGATATAATGATGGATACATGTCATTATATATTTGCCTAAACCATGGAGCATACAACACCAAGAGTGAGCCCTAATAATAACTATGGACTTGGGGTGATTATGATGTGTCAATGTAGTTTCATCAGTTGTAACCAGTGTACCACTCTGGTGCATTATGTTGACAATGGGAAAGGCTATCCACCTCTGGTGGCAGTGGTATATGTGGAAATCTCTGTACCTTCCTCCCAATTTTGCTATGAACCTTAAATTGCTCTAAAAAAGTTTTCATAAAAAAATTTAAAGATGGTAGAGAAAGTAAGGAAAATGATCTGTTATTAGTTGCCCACAGCTAAGGAATATTGAGCAGTTATATTTTCATAACTGATGAAGTAAGCTTCTGTTCAAAGACAAACAACAAGTTCAAAAACAACAACATAATAAATAGATCAGTATGCACTTTTATGCCTTTGTGATGAGCTCGGGAATGGATCACTTCATACCTAGTAGGAACTTACAACAAGTAGTTTGCTGGCATAAGGAAAAAATGAACACACAACACACTTCCAGGTTAGACTGATTTATTGCAATGTCTTCTGTGCTGGTATCTTCTTAAAAAAATTGTTACTCAACCACAGTTTTCTTGGTGATGACCATCACTGTTTAAAAGCTTTCATCTTTTCCTCCAAGTTGAAAATCTGTTTTTTGTTGATGAATTTGTTATCCTTGGTCCGTTGCAAACTTACTGAGGTGCCTCTGAGTTGTCCCCATGATTTTTAGAAGGGCTTAAAATCGTACATCATAAGTGAATGCATCTTTCTTTTTTAAAAGATTTTATTTATTCATTTGGGAGCAAGAGAGCAAGAGAGAGCATGAGGTGTAGGGGTGGGTAGAGGCAGAGGGAGAGGGAGAAGCAGACTCTCCACTGAGCAGGGAACCAGATGTGAGGCTCTATCCCAGGACTCAGGGATCATGACCTGAGCCAAGATAGACACTTAACTAACTGAGCCACTCAGGTGCCCTGTGACTGCATCTTTCGTATGTGATTAATAGAAAAACCTTCCTTGGAATATTAGAGACCTACATACATCACCATATTAGGATCATTATCCATAGATTTTTATTGCCACTAATTAGCTATTTGTATATAATCTCATTAATTTAGGTCAATGTGTTATTAAAGTGCTTTGATTATATTCATTTTCTTTCATACACTCCATGTTTCTTACAAAAACATGTAGAGAGAGACAGAGATGATTTAAGTGCAAGAGATTTTTAAGAAGATATTGCCATTTTTTTAAGTTAATTTTATAAAGAATCTATACCCGAGGTCTGGGCACTCACGGCCCTTCTTATAAATAATCACTTCCTTATTCGATGAAAGAAAAAATGGTGAAAGTGTTTTGTTCATGTCTGATTATCTTAAGCCTATTTTCTGGCTCTGAAGGCCTCACAGTGAAAGAGTCTTGACATGCAGAACATACCTTCCATATTATATTTTATTTAAAGAATTTCAGAATAGTCAAGAACACCAAGACCTTGAGATAGATTATTTCTTCCACATTTTCTGGGCAGAGGCTTCCTTTTAAAAAATGGCAGATACAGCTATAACAAAATAAAAGAGAAACTATGCCTTTTTATCTCAGTTAAAAACAGGTAAGTTAAGAATATGATTGTATTTTCACTACATTGTAAATAAATGTTCTAAAATAGTGTGGTAAAGGGACAATTTTCCTAAAGGTTGAAGACATAGGAATTATTTTTTATTTGTTAATTAAGTAGATATTAGATACAAGTAGAGCCTGTGTGTGCAAACTATGAAATGGATTGAGTTAATTGTCAAGTACTGATTTAGTAGTGCTAACGAGATACTGGCACCTCCAGAATTTCTGCAGAGAGGCAAAAGAATGTGTGTGCCCATTGTGTACCTGATGCTTCTATCAGGACAAGTGGTGGAATTTTCCTTGAGTAGCATTCAGATGGGAGAGTGTTATAGAGGGGAAGTAGAAGCCAGTCCCAGATGCTGAAGCTGGTACAGAAGTTGGGTAGGGCCACCAGTGTGATGAGAATTCATGTGTTTTTTTCCAACTTTCTTCTGCTGGACCCATTCAGTGAGCTACAGAACACAGGAGGGGCTTGGCAGCACCCACAGGGCCTCAGTAGTGCTTGAAGACTTCTAAGATTCCCCTCCTTCTTATTTAGCAAATTCATGGAAAGAATTAACACATATTCCAAAAATACTTAGTAGAGTTTGGTTTAAAAGCTCTTAAAAAAGACTGATTTTTCTTTAGTGAACAAGATAGTGTGCTCATTGTCCTTCTTATTCCATACTTTAATTAGTAACCCAAAGAACCTGTCATCTTGGGAATAATAATTTTAAAGCTCCATGACCCAAATCTTATGTAAATGGAATATTGTAGACATCAGCATAATGCCTTAAAGCCAGCAAATCTCCTCTTTGGCAATATGAATGCCACTGAGCAAAGAAAATAAGCCTTCAGAATATGAAGACAACTACATTGGGTGATTTGAAAGATGCTAGAATGTTTTCCTTATTTCTCTCGAATCCTCTCCCAATTGGGCAAAGGAGTTAAAAATTCTATTATTAAATATAAATACTCTGGTTTAAAACTTTAAATTTAAATTCCCTCTTGATTTGGGGGAGAAATAATATTTTTATTAGTTATACAATTATTATTGGTAGAAATAATGACAATGATAAAAAACATTAGAATCACTTATTAAGAATTTTTACATGCCAGTCACTGGGTCCAGCTTTCCATACACATAAGTCTTCATAAAAGTAACTCTAAAGAATGCTCAGATGGGTGCAGTGTTCTTCTTATCCTTATTTCATTATTACGAAATATTACAGAAGAGAGTTAATCCCCTTAGTCCAGGCCTTAGTCTAGTGATTGAAGGCAGAACATTTAGTCCCAGAGGGCTTTCTCTTGATCACTGTAGAACTTGTTTATTACCATGTGTAATCATTTTTACATTGCTTAGGATAACATCCTCTGAGAGTATAAAAAGCTGACAATGTAAGAATGTTCTTGCATTGGCTCATGCAGTTTTCTCCACCTTTGCTTTCTCTGTAAATTGAAATCCTTTGTAGTCATCCTTCCAGATCAGTTCAAATACTGCAGGCTCTGAGAAGTTTGCCTCAACATCTTTCATCTGTTCCCATCCTATTTGTTGGAATTATTCCTTCCTCTTTGTCCAAGAGCTTGTTATCTGAAGCCTAAATTCAGTACGTCACATTGGGCTTACTTGATCCTGTCTGTCCCAACCCTGAGATTGCATATTTGCTCAGGAGTATGAACTGTGTTTAACTTTGAATCTCCAGACCTCAGCTGTCTTATATCCATTGTACATACACTATAAACAACTGTTGCAGGTTTGAATTTATTCCACAAGACTGGGTGTAGGAATACAATGTTTCTTCATTTCCTTTGAGTCACACCCACCTGTAAGTGGAAAATTCGTTGGGAATGTGGGGAGAAAGGAACTCAGAAAAGGAAGCTGACAAGTGTACTATATTCTGATTACTTCCCATTTTTATTAAGGGACAGACCAAAGGGGGGAAAATCCTGTTAGTCCTGTTCCAGGAGGCAAATGACATACCTAAGAGATTAAATGACCAGATCTGGAGACACTTTAGGCAGGAGACAAGGGCTCTATTACTATGGTGCTCTTACTTGTTCTTTGAGTTTTGATAGCAAATACCTGATATATAATAAGAAATTTTAGATAATAGCCATTGGTGTATTCTCACTGCACAGATGACCATAGACAAAGTTCTTAGGGTTCTTTTTTTTTTTTTTTTTAGGCTATTTCCTTACATCTAATGTCCTCATGGAGATTTTAGTAATTAATTCTTGGGGAATGCTATAGGTAACTGATGCACAATATTTACTCGGTAAGTAGTTCTTAATTCCTCTCTCTCTTGTCCCAACTGAATGACCCTCAAGAATTACTCTGAACAGATATCAAACCAGTTATCTTGGCAAAATTTTGCCCTTTTTTAATAACAGCATTTTATACTGAACTAGATTTAGACAAAAGTTTAATCTTGTTAGTGTTTGTTTTTCTTATCTGTGGTTGTTTGGTTTGTTGACTGGTTTTTAAATGACAGCTGAACTAACTATATTCTAGGGGGAGAAAAGTGTTTCTGTAACACTGTGTCTATGACCAAGAAATACAAATACCAGTGTAACTTGACTATATTACATTCTGAAATATGGACCCATCAACCATAACATGCTTCTCTTAACATACTCATGAAGTCACAATAGCTAGCTTTCTTTCAGTAAAAAAATTCAATTTGATTTTTAACGACATTCTTCTAAGCACTAGCAATAAAATTCACAGACAATCCATTAAGTGAAGACACAACCCAATATGATAATTTTTTTGAACAAATAATGGCAAAAGTAAAAAGAGAAAATATGAAAGTTTATCAGGTTCAAGCAAGATTGTTTACAAACTGTTAGTCTTTGTAAACTTGTTTTTTGGTGGGCAGTTGTTGGCCTTACTTAAGTAAAGATAAAATAATTGGGTGTTTGGCACATCATAAATGTTTGAACAGGGTAGACATGGATTGCCTCACCAAATCTCAGAATATTTGAAAGGTTATATAAGTTTATGGATTCCTACCATGTTCGTAATGGAAACAAATGAGGATTGAGGTACATACCTGACCTTTTGAAGTTAATATGATTAATTCTTCCCTCCCACAAAACTTTCCAGAATGTCTCTGTCAAAGTTAAAAATGTATAGAGTAGCCTGAAAAGAAACCCCCAAAACCAAAAAAGACAAATCTCTTCATCTTACTAGAGATGAAAATTAAAAACACAATGATTTTTTTTCAAACTGATCTCTTACATGTATAATTCACAACTTTAAGGCAGGAGGGGGCTTCAAAATTTGAATCATAGCAGATGTTTAATGGAGGCTTGTTGAATAAATAAATTACTGAATAAATGGAAAAACTAAAGGAACTTCAGAGCTAGGAAAACAAGGTAACCCGTGGTACCAGGTAATATTTCTGTTGATGAATAACCAGTGATGACAGTCCCAATTCCACTCACAACTACCATTTTAGGGCAAACCAGTATAAAAGTGCAAATGAGATAATGTAAATTGGATGAAAAACTGATACTTTATGGCCATTTGCTGTCACTATTTTTATGATTTATTTTATCACTTTATCTACAATTACAGTCTTTTTTTTTCTTAATTTACTTTATTTACTATCACCTTCCTTTATGTTTTCTTGCTCTGCCTCCTGACTGTTTCTATTGACTTCAAGTGAAGCCCTCTGTGGCGTGGCCAATCCATTGGCTACTGGGGCTGGTCATGGTGCCATCTCTAGGTTGCTGGTTGCAGCTACTCCTGGAATAGTGTCATTGGGGTTGGAGTCCTCATCATCTGGGTAAGAGGCTATTTTTTATGCTTAAATGGACACTGCCTATATTTCATTGTCTTTTCCTCTAAATAAAATATTAAATTGCCCTAAAACCTAAGATTTAAAAATGTTGGAAAGACTATAGGATACATGACCTTAGATTTGGTGGTTGCATATGGTATGTGAAAGGTCTGCTTAATTATGAAGTAATTCCAAAGTACCAGTTGGACCATTTCCTCTGAAAGGAAACTTGAAATAAATGTCAAAAAGTCATCACTTAACTGAATGCAAATTCCATGAGTTCATCTCTGTGTATGTTATTCTTCCTTAAGGAATAAAATTCAAAGGAGAAACTCATCTTAGATGCAGAGGACTTTAAAGGTTTTTCTTTGCTTTCTTTTTAGTTTACTCAGGCCCCGTGTCTTTTGGGTTCATTCCCAAGTTTCCTGTGCTACATTTTGCTTTGTAGTATTACCATCAATTCAATTCAGACTGGGGCATGAGGTCTATGTTTACAAAGTACTAATGCCTTCATTTGGGCTCCCAGTCTTTCTTTTTGACCTTCATACCTGCTGTTACAGAGAGAGCCCCGCTCTTTAAACAATAGAGTCCTAGACAAACATCCATCTCCCCTCAGAAGTGTTTCTTCACAGGCCAGACAGCAAAGAAGACATTAAATATCAAATCCAAGGTTGCTTCTCCAGACAAAGTATAAAGCCAGAATCTCAAATCTTTAGTCTGTTCCTAATCTTAAACAAACAGGGTTACCTTTTGAGAGGCTAGTGATTTAAAAAAAAAAGTTGGTTAAGAAGCAATAGCTTCTTATTTATCTATGAATAAAAAACAGACTAATCAACAAGTAAATGCTGAATTTTTCATAGGCTCTAGGTGATCATTATTATAATGGACATTAAAAGACAAATACATCTATCAGCCCATTAAAATCAATGTTATTATCCAAATGGATTCACAAACATTAAATACATCTTCCCATGAAACATAAATAAAGTACTCTGCTTCTGACCTTTTTGAAGGTCCATGTGAAGCAGAAGAAATGTTCATTAATGTTACTGGCCCACATCCAGATCTGAGCCAAGAGAAGTTGGTTTATTTATAAACAAAAGTCCCAATAACTTGCTTTTGCAGGATCACAAATTCCTACCATGAATCATTCTGTATTGTCTGATATATTTTCTAAATTTAGGATGCAATTCATTATCTAAATCCTTGCATGTTCTAGACTTTTGCCCTTTGTTCTTCAAAGTGTAAAAATAAAATAAAAAGTCCCTAAATCCACAGCACAATGTAACAGGATAAAAAGCTCTTTGTTTTAGAAAATTACATGTCAGTACTGTGTAATCTATGGCAGCAATTAACCAACAATGATAATTATAAGTTTTTAAAAGCTAGCAAATTTGTTGCTGTATCTTGGAGATGATGTTGATTTTTTTTTTCATATTCTTTTGAGATTTTCCCCTTACTTCATTTCATAAGGCCCCCTTTTTAAGAGTAAAAGCTATTTATAACAATAGATGTTTTAGGAATTGGCGAACTGTGAATTCCTAGATGGAATGGCATAATAGCCCCTCAAGGAGGGAATGGACTTTATTCTTGGTGAGTCCCAAATACACAAAAAATAAAGGGCTTGCCAGTTGCCAGTGGGAAGTGAACATAATTATGACTTCACAGCTGCTTCTCTGAAAGAAAAAGGCGAGAGAGAGAAAAAAAGGAAGAGTCGTGCTTTTTTTTGTACCGCATCTGAAAAGAATATGCACAGAGGGAATATATTTATGCCAGATATAAGAAGCCATAATTAAAGTAATACTGTACTACCAAATTCATGCCAAGAAATTCAGAGATAAGAGATATGCATCTTCAGTACTCTAGTAATTAGAGCAAAGTATGGAAAATCAAGGTTCCCAAATATGTTCCCACTAGCTTATTTTCCCTGAAAGAACTAGAGTGGTCTTTCAGCAAGATCGTCATCATCTGCTTTCCTCATTTGACTTTTGCAAAGTGACCTGTTAAGAGAAGAGTTCAAAACTTCATGTGTGGTCTTAAAGAAGGACATTTGGAAAGTTTTCCTTGGGACCTTGGAAATCAAATTTTATGAGTGCCGTTAAGATAGTCAAGGTTACTATTAATACCTGCCAGGACTGATCTGTTGTTTAATCTAGAACAGTTGTTGGTAGCTTTTTCTGTAAACGGTTGGATTGTAAGTATTTTAGACTTTGCAGGCCATATACTCTCTGGCCCGGCTACTCAACCATGCTGTTGAAGCATGTAAGTAGCCACAAACAATATGCAAATGAATAAGTGAGGCAGTTGTACTCCAGTAAAACTTTGTTTACAAAAACAGGCAGCAGTTAGATTTGGTCACAGGGCCATAGTTTGCAAGACCCTGAGCTAGACCCCCTTAACAGTGTTATTCACTTAATGCCATTAAGCCTTCTAAGAATCATTTTTTGGTGTGAGTAATTTCCTTGAAATTTTTTGTCAGTTAGTTGTGGAGACATGGGCACCAGTAAAGAACAGTTCTTTACCAAAAACACTGCAAAGATACTTTGGTGACTTGATACAAAATCATTGTATCAAGCAACTGCATACAGGAACTTGTACTGAAACCAAAATTCTAAACATTTTTTTTTTAAGTTCATTGGTCCCTAGCAGATGTTACAAATAAAAAGAACAGATGAACAGTCAACCTGACTTCTGTATAGATATTTTGGGGCAGGGAGAAAGGAGGTGCTGACTGAACTGAAGTTAATTGGGAATCTTCTTGAGACCGCCTCATGGAAAAATAATCTTTTTAACCTGCCTCCTACATTCATAGGCTATCTCTGTCGTCCGAAGAAATGTCAAATTATTTGAGTGATAATTGTGAGTCCAGGGTGATGTCTTTCCCTGGTTCTTCAAGTAATCTTCTATTGACCTCTATATGCCACTTAACTTGTATTTGATCTCTTTCCCAATTTATAAAATAAAAGAGAATAACGAGATGTCTGTAGAGTGGTTTGAAAGCCTGAGTGAAAGACTCTCTAAAACAGAGAGCTGAGCTTTGAGCTGAGCTTCAAAGAGTCAGGAGGATATTTTGGCTATTGAGAATACATTCTAAATCATGTAAGTGGCCACAATGGCAATCTTGTGAATGTTATATTACTCAGCAGTATTCCAAGGGGTCAAATAGATAAGGATGACATAAAAGTTTAATATTCAAGTTAAACCTCTTACTTAAAATAGATATGAGAAAAATATATAGCAGGAATGAAATTTGAATCGAAAGTTGTTATGTTGTGTTGTCAGCATAGACATAATTCACCTACATATTTTTCAAAAATTCTTTCAAATATAATTGAGACCTCAGCTTTTTTAAAATTGTATTTTACTTATTTTTTCTTGCTGTATTTTCCTTCATATTGTTCTCTTTTATGGGGGAGACCCTTCCTTGAATATTTTTAGTAATCCTGATAATGCTATAAACCTAATATCATAGAAGTAGCAGAAGGTAGTGGAATTGTGGTGAACTCAGTATCATAATATGGATCTGTATCATTTGCTTTCTTCAACCTTTAGTTTCTGCATAAGTAAGAGATAAGAAGAAGCTTACAAGAGTTCTTTTAGGGGGTAAGCAAGGTATTGAATGAGAAAGTACTTAAGAATTATAGAGGATTCAAAGACTTGAATCTGAGTTTGAGTTGGAGAGAAGGATACTGATTAAGTAAGGTACACAGACTTAGTTACTTTCTCCCATAGGAAAAAGAGAAAGAACAAATAATGGCAGTTCTCCTAACAGAGGAAGTGTTGGCATTGGGGCACAACAATTTTCACTCTGTCTTAATGTCCTCATTACAAGATATTTAACATCCCTCATCTTCATACCAAACTGCCAAGAGCACTCTGCCGGTCAGGTTATGGTGCAGACAAAGGAGTGACCTTATGTGTTCTAAAGGGTGGATACCAAATCTGGTTGATAATAGAAAGCATCTGTGAATCCAAAGAACACTGGATTATTTTAGCATTAAAAAAAATTACAGATACACTTGTGAATATACCAGCAGACCTGGGCCCTTCTCTTTAATGACCGTGGAGAGATCTGCTTCGAAATAGGGCAGAAGTGAAAATGAAAAATTTCATAAATTAAAATAAGTACTCAAAAATAACTATAATGGGGATGCCTGGGTGGCTCAGTTGGTTAAGCAGCTGCCTTCAGCTCAGGTCATGATCCCAGGGTCCTGGGATCGAGTCCCATATCAGGCTCTTTGCTCAGCAGGGAGCCTGCTTCACCCTTTCACCCTCTGTCTCTGCCTGCTTGTGTTCTCTCTCTCTCTCTGACAAATAAATAAATAAAATCTTAAAAAAAAAATAACTATAATGATTGAAAGGATACAAACACATCCACACACCCCCAAGATGGTTCAGTAATGTAGAGCCATGGCAAAATTGTCATAGGTATCATCCCAGTGACTCAAAAGGTAGCATGGCTCAGGACCATTGGGCAGTCAGAGCTGGTGACAGACCATCAGAATTGGCAAGACCCTCATATGCTAGTTGGCTTTAGATAACTTTCTATACAAATGAGGGATGCACAGGAAGTTGTAAGGCAGCAATAAAAAGAAATTCCTTTGCTCTATGCTTAGAAAGTATGTTGTTATGAAGGAAAAGAAAGGAGGAGGGAATCAGATTTAGAACATTATTTAATCATATGGTAACAACTGTTGGACAAGTAGTGAGTTTTTGTTCCCATTTAATCGATGGCAAAAACAAGAAAGTGAGGAAGGGTAGTTTTAGTGTTCATGACTAATTTAGAGTGGACATAAGGGAAGCTTAGACTAAATTTATGACTGCATTTTTCTTTGCCCTGATTATTTTGATTCTACTTTGAATAAGCTGGGAATTGCTTCTGAGAGTCGATTCAGGCTGCCTTCATACAGAAATGCAGAGCTGATCAGTCTGGTGAAGAGTGTTCTAGCTAATAGCACCCATTCATTGGGGTCTTCATACGCCCAGTCATTGTCCAAAGAATTTTATATGCTTAGTTCTATTCTTCACAATATACCCATAAGACTGGTATAATCATTGTCTTCATTTTCAGCCAGAGCTACCAGACAAGGAACTCATACCCTACCTGATGAGAGCACTGAGGCTGGGGTGAGGAATGGCAAGTCTAGTGAAAACAGAGGAGTGATTCCAAATGGATCTAATGGTGTCGGTGCTACTTTTTGGACTCTGGGATGCAGAGGACTAGAGAAGCCCACAGTTCCTGGATTGTGTAGATGCCCAGATCCACTGCTTTTCTGTTTAGTTTGCTTAAAACCCTGCATTGGCCCTAAAGGGAATTTGAATCTATACCACCCACAATGAGACAAAGTAAGTCAGCAGATGAGAGGATTATCTGCACGGCCCTTTAAGGAAACTCCCCCACCTCTACTCTCTCTTACTCTCTCTGAAGGAAGAGACTTTCAAAGGAAAAACTCAAAGTGTACAAGGTGGTCACGAATTTCCCCTTGACTCACAGGTAAAAGAAATTTGACTCCTAGTCGCCAGGAAACAGGAAGTCTCCCCCATGGTCTTTTGATCTTTTGTTGCTCTGAGGGGGCCCACATATCATTGCTTTGCCACTTCAGGCCATTAAACCCATTTGCTCCTTTATATATCTGCTAAACACAGACACCGAAATGAAGAAATACAGCCTAAATAAGGACACCAATAACAGCTTGCAGGAAGTATTAAAAACAAGTCTGCGAAGGTTAGGAGCCATGCTCTTTCCACTGTAAGCTTTAAAGATTCTCTCTTTGATCAGCCACAAGGTCACTTCACTACAGGTACCAAATTAGAAATGTTGAGGACTTTTGGATACTGTCTTTTCACAGCGGATCAGTTTGAGGCTATTAAGCACCGAATGCTTAAGTCATAATATACCGATCAGGCTGTGTATAAGTACTGAGAAGGCAGAATCTCATGTGTGTCTTCTCTGTCTTTTGGTTCTGTGGGCTGTGCCCGAGCTGCTGAGAGGAGGGACCTACAGAAAAGCTGTGAGCTTGGAAGTCTGCCAAATAGCCAGGACCACGGACACAGGAAGTTCCTCCTCAAAAGCAGGCGATGATGGGCCCTGACACATTGTCAAATTACTCATCAGTCAAGTCTTTGGGGAGGCAGTAAGGCATAGCGGTTAAGCTCATGGGTTTTGGAGACAGAGCTGGACTTGATTCCTGATACTGCAAGTGACTACTGGAGAACCACTTTATGTCTGTAAGACACAGTCCTATTTTGGAATTCATATTAGTATTTCCTACGTGGATTGTGATGAGAATTAAATACTTAATGCAATATCTGGCCCATAGTGAGTGCATCACACGTGGAGGTTATTATGGAGCAGCTTATTATGTACACATTACTGTTTGGAGTGCTGGAACAAACAAGAAAGGAAAAAAGCACGTGGTTTGCCTTCAGCAAGCATGCAGTCTAGATGGATTCGCAAGAAAAGTACATTTGCAGAAAAATTAAATAACTTTAAGTAGTATACAAACAAAATGCTAATTGTGTAACAAGAATGATGTGTTTTATCCATTTATTTATTCACACAATGAGTGCTTCCACTACACAGAGATGGGTAATGGAGCTTAATCTTCATAGGCACCCCTATTTTTGCTATGGAGTAACTGAGACTTAGAGACAAAAAGGCACACTCAACGTCTCACAAATTGTAAATTGCAAGGCTGATATTTGCACCTTGGCTGGCATGACTCCAAAGTTCACGATCTTGTAGAGCTGTTGTGAAGAGCACACAGGCTAGAATCAGAGGCACTGGCTTCACATCTGGACTTTGCTCTTCATTAGTTCTGTGATGTTGGGCAAGTTACTTAACTTTTCTGAACTAGAGTTTCCTCATCTGAAAAATTAACTTAAGATGTTAGTATTTACTTCTGATGTTGTTTTTTGTTTGTTTGCTTTTGAGGATTAAATGAGTTAATATCATTATTTATTTTTTAATATTTTAATTTGTTTATTTGACAGAGAGAAAACGAGCGAGCACAAGCAGGAGGAGCAGCAGGCAGAGGGAGAGGGAAAAGCAGGCTCTCTGCTGAGCAGGGGGCCCAATGCAGGACTTGCTCCCAGGACCCTGGGATCATGACCTGAGCCGAAGGCAGCCACTTAACCGACTGAGCCACCAGGCACCCCAAGTTAATACCTTTAAAAACGTATCTTATTTGGTATCAGGCACACTGCAAACACATATAAGCTCTGTTATTATTTAAATAGTGAGTATTATGATTATTTCTATCTTAACTGAGTTTTAACATGTATATAGAACATTATTTGGTATATTGTAAGGACTTTATGCTATTATTATTATTATTATTATTATTATTATTACCCAATAGTTCACACTACATTTGAATAGTGTGGCTGCCTTCAATCAAAATTGTCATTTCCTACCCCTAAACCTCCATACTCCCTCACCCTGTTAAATGGTATCAAATACCCCTTATAACGTATTATTTTTCACTATTTGAAAAAATTGATGTCTTTGTTGACTTTGATAGATAATCACAGAAATTCTTGGATTAGAACAAGCCTACTTTTGGGGCACCTGGGTGGCTCAGTGGGTTAAAGCCTTTACCTTCGGCTCAGGTCATGATCTCAGGGTCCTGGGATCAAGCCCCGCATCGGGCTTTCTGCTCAGCAGGGAGCCTGCTTCCCCCTCTCTCTCTGCCTGCCTCTCTGCCTACTTGTGATCTCTCTCTCTCTCTGTCAAATAAATAAATAAAATTAAAAAAAAAAAAGAAGCCTACTTTTAATTTCTAAATCATGATTTTTTAAAATGAGAATTAATGTGTGATTATACATAAATGATTCTAGCATATAGTACATCCTCAATAAATGTTGGTTATTGTTAGCATGACAAGTTCATCTACTTCTTTTACTATATCACACTCAGTGAGTCCTATCACTTTTCTTTTTAAATACTTTTCATATCATTCCTTCTTACGAATCTCCTCCTTACAGATCTTTGGGCTCCAGGTGTCCCCACAGGTACAGTCCATGCTGTGTACCATTGTTGGTGCCTTCGACACCTCAGTTAGACTAACATCACCATAGATGGTTTTATATTTCCCACCATGGCAGACCCTCTGCCTGATGGCCAAGGTCTTCTTTAATCCAGCTCTACTTTGTCTGACTCATTTTACTTCTCATAGAACTCCCATCCTATTCACAGTACTCTCTTCATTATCATCCTATCCTATGCGGACTTTGCACTGTGTTCATTGCTTTCTCATTCCTACCTCAGAGCCCTGTTTCAGTCTCTGCTGATCAAATCTGCCTCTCCTTTAAGGCCAAGATCATGTACTACCTCTCACTTGAAGCATGCCTTGACTGTATCTTTCCTTGAATCTTTCCCTTTTCTGAAACCCTACAGACTGATTCTTTCCTAACCCAGTTCATGATGCAGGGTAACATTATAAAGAGGTTAATTTAAACACACAGCCTCTTGACATAAAAAGACCACCTGTCTCATAGAATTATTTGTGCTCAAATAACATAAGCCATGCAAAACACTTAGCGTAGAAGCTGATGTGTGATAATTATTCAATCATGTCACGATATGGTTGCTATATTAAGAACTCACCACATGTTTGACTGAATTAATTAAACTATTCTTTTTATTTCCATTCAGCTTTATAATGCCCATGTTTAGATACAACATTCAGATAGGAAAATAAATTCAATAGTCTGAAGAGGATTTACGTTTATCGTTATAGTGTGGTTAGAGTCATATTGTGCACAGTCAGAAGGTCTAAATATTCTCCTCACCTTATTCTGGGCTTATCATCCCTCTCCCACTGCTCACCCCTTACTTAACTGTCAGAGAAAGGAAGAGGGTGATGGAAGACTTCAAGTCACTTCAGTTAAAATGCACAAAGACAAACCCATTTTGAGTATAGAGAGTGTTTGGGGGAAACTCTTTTAAGTTGAAGTCATTTTCCCTTTAGAAAGCATAGAAAAGTCAGTGGTTTAGATTCCAGAAGAACAATAGATAGGAAAGGTATTCTCCTTGCCTACAGAGGCTAGGGCTGTCTTCCAAGTTCTTCTAACGCAGTCAGAGTTTCAAAGAGGTTATCAGCCCTTTCTCCCTAACTACCTGCTATGCTTTCTAGAGGTCCTTCTGCTCTTCTCTGATTTTTTTTTTTTTTAAAGATTTTATTTATTTGACAGAGAGAAACACAGCGAGAGAGGGAACACAAGCAGAGGGAGTGGTAGCGGGAGAAGCAGGTTTCCTGCTGAGCAGGAAGCCCGATGCAGGGCTCGATCCCAAGACCCTGGGATCATGACCTGAGCCGAAGGCAGACGCTTAACGACTGAGCCACCCAGGCGCCCCTTCTTTGATTTTTTTGATTAAAAAAAATTATTTTTCCCACCATTCTCTTTTCTCCTCTCCCTTCTTCCCTTTATTTCTTTTTCTCTTTAATGGTCTGGCTTTGTTGTTGACCACAGTAATAACATAATAACCCTTCCAAGGACATTTAGCACAGTGGTCATCTCAGGCTTGGGTTTTCTCCACCCTCTGACCAATAATAGAAGGAAGGACAAAGGCTATCTCTCCAAGTAACAACATCTCTTTACTGAAGTTTTGTTCTGCTTTCTTGGGCCTTTTCTCTCTGATTCACTGGCCTTGCACTTGGGCAACTTTCCTATTTCTCTTCTGTTACTTCCCAATTTCCAGAATGAGTACATTAGACATATCGTTTTTGGTTTCTCACTCCTAATAAATCATTTAACACACTTTATTAGAATTTGGGGGATATATGGGAAAATGGAAAAACCAACCCGATGTCAACCTTCATATCTAGGTGCCCTGCTCTAGCGTGGTGGCCAGAGCCCCAGTCCTACACTTCTAAACCATCTCCAAGATTAAATGCCAAACCTCCAGAGCTACTGGAGCTGGACTAGCAGGTGGAGGAACTGATCCTACCTTCTTAACAGTCCGCTCCCTATTGGGGCCTGGAAGCAGTTTTGGAGGGCTGTGGAAAGGGGCTCATCAAAATGTAAGGGTGTACTCACTCTGTTACCATTTAAGGGAATCCTATAATCCTGTGCCTACTTCTCACTGCTTCCTTAGTCCTGCAGCAAGTCTAACAACCCTGGCCCAGCACACCTTCTCCTTTCTACATTTACTGCCTCCACCTTAACTTAAGTCCTCACTATTTCTTGACTGAAGTTTTCTAATACTTGTAGTAGTTTCCTAGGGCTGCTATAAAAAGAGTACCACAAGCTGGGTGGCTTAAAACAACAGAAATTTATTTTCTCATAATTTTGAAGGCTAAAAGTCAGAAATCACAGTGTTAGCAGGGACATGTTTCCTGTAAAGGCTATAGGGAAGAATCTATTCCATGCCTTTTTCTTAGCTTCTGGTGTTGGTGACAATCCTTGGCTTTCTTTGGCTTGCAGCTACAAGACCTCTGTGGTCACCTGGAGCCCTCGTGTCTCTTCCTTTTTTTCTTAAAAGGACAATAGTCATATTGGATCAGGGCTCACTCTAATGACCCCATCTTAATTTAATGACATCTGCAAAGGCCCCATTTCCAAATAAGGCTATATTCCTAGGTACTGAGGTTAGGACTTCAACATGTCTTTTGGGGGGACATAATTCAACCCATAACAATCAATACTCTAATGGATCTCCCTGTCACCAGTGTTTCCTTCCTCTAATCCATCCTCCTTGTGCCATCTAGTTACCTTTCTAAAACACGTATCAGATCATTCACACTTGAAAGAAGAAAAAAAAAATCTGCCCAGCCCACTCTCCACTTCTTTCAGATAAAATCTTCAAAATTGCATTTCAGGCCATTCTCATTTTAGATTCCATGTCTCTTGCCAGCATATTCTTTCATTCTCTCTATCATAGACCCCATAGGCCTACCACTATGACTGTTAAAACATTTGAACCCTTATATATTTTCTACCTTTTGCTCACCCAAACCTTATTGCTTCTTTAAAATGAATCAATCCATTCTAGGTTTATTTACAACCCTTTGGTTATGTTGCTGCTATAGGATTTATCACATTGTTCCATTATCTTATTCACTCTGAAATTCCCACTGCCTGGTATCTATTATCTATAAATAAATGATGCTGAATAAACTACTTCAGAGAGGAATAAAGTATTTGGTAATTAATGTCGCAAATTTTTTTTTATTCTTACACTCTTCTTGAGTTCCAGAAACTTGACAGTAATTTGTCAATATAAATATCTCATTCAGATATTTTTAGCATGTAGATAAGGAGGTAGGTTTTGAAACCAACTTGCTTCAATTAGAGGTTGTGTGATTTTGAGTCCTTTACTTAATCTGCCTGCCTTTCGATTTATTCATCTGTTAAATGACGATGAGTTCCTGATTTATAGAGTTGTGAAGATGATATTTAAAATATCCTTAGAATAGTGACCAATACAAATTAAATGGTTAATTTCCATTGGCTATCATCTTTTTAACTACTACTTTTTAACTACTATTACTGATATTCTTCTTAGTTGTCTCTTGTGGAATGAGAATTATATAATGTGTGGCTCTGAGGTTTAGCAAATAACCTTTTTCCCACCAGAGATCAGAACTGAAGGTAGATACAGTGACCTACTGTATTTAGACTGGCAAAAGTTAAACTTCAAGTATGGTTTTGGGTTTTGGGATGACAGCTGCAACTTGTTCCTTTAACAAAACTGTTGGGTAGTTTTTCCTAACAGGAGCTACCCACATTATATTGTCTCTGTAAGGCACTATACAAATACCAATAGAACAACAGTCTTGAGATGTGTTCTTATGTGACAATGACTGCAAATTTTTATTCATGGTTCCATTCAAGTGCCTGGTGTAGAGTGGATTCTCAACAAATGGTAAATCTACATAAAAATAATAATAAAAATTCTGAAAACAATTTCATAACAAAAATAATTGTGTATGATGATGACCCTCCTCTTCAGTAGGCACACAGGCCTTCTGAGCCTTTGAATACAACTTATAAATCATAGGGATGGAATCTTTGGGAAATTTTTGCATAATCATGTGTATAGTACTAAAGATTAGATTCTTAAGGGAAAAAGCTGCATTCATATTGAGAATAAGATGCAGTCTAATTTCATCAGCATTTAACATGGGGCTCATTTTAGTTCCCCAAAGAAAGAAGAGGCAGTGACTGAAAATTTGGTCTTACGGTCTCTTTCTTTTTCTTTCTCCTTTGATGTACATTAGTTCCCATGGAAACTACATTGGGATGGCTTGAGAGTGACATCTACAAATGTAGTGTAAGGTCATTTTTATCTAATGCTTTGAAATTTAAACCATGATTTGTGATATATAGTGAGCCCTCCTTAACATATTCTGAAGGACTAGGAAAAGACAATATTCTGAATGCAAAAACATGACACGTGACTGCATTATGCCAGTTCTCAGAAAGTTCAACATTGTTCTGCGCAGAAAAACAGAGAGAGCCTCAATTCCCCAGTTTGCCTCCAAGGCCAGGAGATCTTGGCAATGCAGCTGGCCTTCTTAACATGAAGGGGAGAGAAGCCCCTCTTTCTTCCTCCTTCCTTATTGCTGGTAGCCAGTGAGGCCACCAGGGAAGAGACAAATAAGTGCTCAAGTTTTTAAATGCTGCAATAAGTAACTGCACATGGACTATGATAAAGCAGCAGGGATTTTCTTTTTTTCCAAGCAGTTTCTGCCACGATCCCTGGCCTGCCCTTCTCAGAGCACTGATGTGATTTCTTTGATTAATTTGCCAGGGTTTCACGTATAAGTTCCAGGTGCATTTAGAGGGAGATATGTTTCTAAGGAGAGGAACTGAGCCCTGGGATAAAAATGACTTGAGGTTTAGTGGAATATGATCATCTCAAGCTTCTCAGGCACTCTTCAGAGAAGAAATGCCTGGATGCTGAGTCAGAAGGTCTGGATTCAAATCCTGATTCATTTCCCTTCTCACTTGAAGCAAGGCAAAACTATTCTGAGCTTTAGTACCATGATCTAAAGAACACAAAAGAAATGAAATTTTAACGGGTGAATATGTGCAGAGGAGATAGTGTAGAAGGAAGTGCTTAGTGTAAGTTACATGCTAGGATCTCAATATATTTGCATTGCGTGGCTGACTTAGTTATCCCATAGATATAAACTTTGTTTACATCTATTTTTTATTCTCATTATAGTCCTTTATGCCTTAAGTTGTGAAAATGTCCATCTCTTGTCTTGTGTCATAGTTAAACGTGGGTCAAACAGCTCTCTCCATTTTACAATCACCATCCGGAAAAGTAGCCTCCAAGGTCAACTTTTGTCAGTGAGAGAGAGGGCTTCTACTTGCCACAACCTAGAAGTGCCATGTATCACCTCCACTTAGGCTACAATAACCTAGCCTAACTGCAAAGTTGGGCTGGGAGGCATCAGCAAGCATATCAATAATTAGTGCACACTAACTCTCTTCTCCACATTAAAAAGAAAAGTTCAATAAATCTCATTGTTTACAACTTATGATTAAAATTAATGAAGCGAATCGTAAAGAAAGCACAGTCCAAAAAATTGGCAAATGCTGTGTTCCTGATGACATTTTTGTATGATCTGCTGTTCCAACACTGCTAATTTTATCTACAAGGAGAAAAAAGAGCAATACATTCTTCACTGATATAGTAAGTCACATTTCTTCAGGTCTCCTGCCCACAGACTTAAACTTTAAGAGGCGTATAAATAAGCAACTTAGCATATGTGACCTCCTGACCGTGAAGTGTTAAATTCCAGGAACTATATTACTCCACCACTTTTATTCGTCTGTGGGAAATCACTTGATTTATGCCTGATCCCAGGATACAATAAAAATGTGCAGGTATGCCAAACTAGAACGATTGGAACCCGTCAAATAAAAATTTTAGTTGCCCTTAAAATCGACAAATAAAAGTAACCTTTGATTAAAGATTACACGGTTTATATCATATTTTATCAGTATTCAGACACAAAACATATCCAAATAATTGAATTTCAATATAGTACAATTCACCATAGCCTTTGGAGAGAGAGATCCCTGTATGATGAAAAGGAAATTTTCTTACTTGGGAAGGAGTTACAGCAGAAAGGTGGTTCTAGCCAGAAGAAGCTAAACCAGTATAGACAAGGTAGATTAACAGAAATATTCAGCCCAGCAAAGTCTGAAGTTTCTCAAGTTTGGCTTATTTACACTGACCATTCATTCTTACTTTATGGGCTTTAGAACTTCAGATGGGGTCCAGCTCGGATTATAAACCAAAGTGCCAAAAAAACCCACAACACTTTCAGAAAGGAATTCCCAGCTAACTTTTCAGACTCAGGAGGCTGGCATCATTCCAAAATGATCCTCGGCTCTTAGATATTTTAGGCAGTCCACATGGATGCAGTGAGTCTTAAAAGCAACCTGGAGAATTTCCATCTCATTAGCACTTCATTTATAGTATACCTATGTCAAGCCGAAGCCTTGGGGTTCTGGTCTTAGCTGAAACATGAGGAAAATAAAATCGACTCCAGTACAAAGCTGAGTACAGACTGGGTCATGTACAGTCATAGTGGAGGCATGCTCACACCACCTGTGAACTCCAGCCACTTACTCTGAGTGTTCCTGAGAGGATGAAATATTTCTTCTAAAATTTTTATGCACTTATTATTTCTTTGTCATTAAATGTCATATATTTGTATTCTAGTTCATTTTTCAAACTGGAATTTTTGAGATAAAATAGACATATAACATTATATTAGTTTCAGCTGTATAACATAATGATTCAATATTTGTGTAGATTGTGAAATGATCACCACAATAAGTCAAGTCAACATCCATCACCACACACAGTTCAATTTTTTTTTCTTGTGATGAAAACTTTGAAGGTCTACTATCTTAGTAACTTTCAAACATAAAATACAGTATTATTAACTACATGTTGTACATTATATCCCCATGACTTGTTTATTTTGTAAATGAACGGTTGTACCTTTTGACCCCCTCATCCATTTCAGCCACCCCAAACCCCCTGCCTCTAGCAACAACCTACCTCTTCTCTGTATCTATGAGTTCAGAGGTTTTCTTTTGGTGTGGGGAGGAGAGGGGCTAGAGTCTACATATAATAAGATCACACAGTATTTGTCTGTCTGACTTATTTCACTTACCACAGTGCCCTCAAGGTCTATTTACATTGCAAATGAAGCATTTCCTTCTTTTTTATAGCTGAATAATATTGCATTATGTAGATAGCTAATATAAATATGTGACATATGTGATACACATATACCACATTTTCTTTATCCATTCATTCATCAGTGGACATGTAGATTGCTTCCATGTCTTGGTTATTGTAAATAATGCTGCTGTGAGCATGGGGGTACAGATATCTTTTCAAGTCAATGATTTCATTTCCTTCAGATAAATACCCAGAAGTGAAATTGATGGATTATATGGTAGTCCCACTTGTAATTTTTTGAGAAAACTCCATACTGTTTTCTATAGTGGCTGCACCAATTTACAATCCTGCCAACAGGGCACAAGTGTTCTCTTTTGGTTACGTTCTTGCCAAAACTCGTTATTTCTTGTTTTGTTTTCCATTCTAACAGGTGTGAGATGGTATCTCATTGTGGGTTTAATTTGTATTTTCGTAATGATTAATGATGTTGAGCATCTTTTCATGTGCCTGTTGGCCATCTGTATGTTTTCTTCGGAGAAATGTCTATTCAGATCCCATGCTCATTTTTCAATAAGACTATTTCTTTCTGGCTTTTGAGTTATATGAGTTATTATTTATATTTCTATACTTATATATTTTATATATTATTTCCTAGTCAGATATATGATTTGCAAATATTTTTTCCTATTTCATAGATTTTTTTTGTATTTTGTTGATGGTTTCCTTTGCTGTACAGAGCTTTTTAGTTTGATGTACAAACTGGATTTTCGATGGTCAAAGTTATTAAACAAAATCACTTGGGTTTTAGGTCATGGTACATCTTTTTAGAACATGTTCAATGCTACTCTGAAAACACCCTATACAACTTGGGGTTCAAAAAACATCACCATGGAAACCTCAGCAGTAGTTATACAGAGATCGTTCTTTATTCACCTTTGCACCTAAGTTCTTAATGCTGTACCTTTCAAGTACCGATGCTCAATGTTTCAGAATGAGGAAATGAATGAATGAATGGGAATGAAATATTCTTGAATGCACTCACAGCTTATTCCAGATAGATTTTGTCCAACACTCCCCTGTGACTCAGAATAAGACTTCAGCCAAGCTGCACCCTATGTAAGATGGCACAGGTAAATTATCACCAGGGTGATGGCAGGCTGCAGGGAGACAGCGAGACCTGGACAGCTGCCAGGTGACTGTGAAAATTATATCAGGAAGTGATTTTACCAATTGTTGGCTTAGAGTTCCTACAGTTTCATGAATACATAGATTTATAAGTTTCTAGTAACTTTTAGTTACCTGTGATTCCAGGAATGATCAGACTCTGCAAAACAGCAGGCATGTGCAAAGTCATTTGTATTAGGTTTGATATGCTATGCATCAGATTTACATTTCTAGTTATGGCTTTCACAGGCCAAGTCTAACATCAGTTAATCTTTATTTGTTTGTTTGTTTTTTGTTTTATTGTTGTTACTATTCTTAGTTTAATAACTCATTTTGACTAAAGATTATTTGAGATTAAAAACATGAAAAATTCAAAGATCAAAATATCTATACGCACACATACATATAGATGCACACCTGCATAAAACATACTCATGTATGACAGCATATACATATACCCCTTTAAGCAATTCTCATTTAATTCTATATTATATATAATATGTATATTTCATAGTATATATGGAAATGTATCTACATGTACGCATTTAAATATGGGATACATATATACATATAATATGGAATTATATGGATATTATTATGTAAGTATGCGTATTTATATATACATATGCATATACATATATACACTAAAATATATATATATGTATATATTTTATACTGATACCATTGTTTTATTCACCAAATATTACTAAATATTTATTGTATCTAAGCACTCTACCAGGCACTTAGAATACAAAAGTGACTCTTTTCCTATCTTCAAGAAAATCACAATATACAAAGGAAGAAAGACTCACAAACACATAAATACAGTTTAATGGCAATACAGGCAAATTCTTCCTAGAAGTTCTCAAGAAAAGAATGTTCTGAACATTCACCAGTGCTTTTCACTTATTACATGCAGGTCTTTCTTCTTTTATCTAATCTATCCATCTTCCAAGTAATGAGTTTGCAGATACTTTTTACCTTGATAAAAATCTCAAAATGGTTGCAAGTGTTGGTGGCAAAGTTTTGATTTATGCCTCTAAGAGCTATAGCACCTTTTGCTTTTCCTAGCATCCCATGAAAATTTGTTGCTTGAACTTTGGAGAGATTTCTTCCCTTTTGAATTTCTCCTTTTATCATGATGCAGTTTGTGAAGTGCAATGATTCATTAATGGTTTTCTTGTTTTTCTGTGTCATGACATTTATAAATATCTTAGCAACATTCAGAGTGTGTGAAACTCTGTATATACCTAGGAAGCAAAAATACACCCAAACATATGCATGTTCAGATGATAAAAAATATAACACAGTTGTCTGTATCATGATCTATGAGTGCAGAAATGGCTGGAAAATTTAATATATTCTGAACATTGTCTTAGGGCTCTCCATCTGTAAAATGCAGCTAGCATTCCCTTCCCTTCCTATCACATAGGAATGCCATGAATTTCACATAAGATAAAATGAGTAAGTGGTTTATGAGGTAAAATATACTACAAAAATACATGTCTGGCCAAGATGTGAAGGCCATCTAGCTGCATGTCAGATTTTCATAGGTTCCTAAACTACCAGAATGGCTTCTACAGGTGACTACAAGGAAGCTCAAGCAGATATTTGATATTTATAGTTTTTTTTCCAAATTACTTTTCCACCTTTTTCAAAAGCCCAATTCTGTGCTCTTCCCTGACCTTCTTGTATGTGTTCTAGTTTCTATCTTTGCTTCTGTCTTTGAATTTGATACTTTTTTTGGTAACAATATTGGCTCCTCCTAAGTAACATTTGAATAAGCAACCCAATCTTGTCTCTCCATCACTTTTCCCAGGTTGATGCAGAATCTTTTCACTCAGAAGCTGCTCTCTCCTTTCAAGCCCAAGGTCCTGTGGTCACAGGATATTTTTACTGGGTTTGTTCAAACAGTTCTAAAAGGGAGCCAACAGGTTTGGGGAAGATGGTGGAGTAGGAAGATCTTAGGCTTACCTCATCCAATAGCTATAATTAGGTCACATCCACATTAGTATAAAAGACCTAGAAAATGTGCCAAAGACTGGCAGAACAGACTCTCCACAGCTAAATGGAAAGGAGGCCAAATCGAAGAGTGTAGGAAGGGCAGAGATGTGGTCAGTAACCAAACAGACCCGCAGGACTGTGGGAGGACACTGCAGGCACAGAGAAGGGAAAGAAGCAGACTCTGTGTCAGGCACCCGAGGCACAGGGGACTTGCACTGGGAAGATGGATCCCCCTAATATCTGGCTTTGAAAACCAGAGGGGCTTAACTTCCTAAATTCTTAAAATCAGTGGAGCTTAACACATGAACTTTCAAATATCAGTGTGCTCAGCTCCAGGAGACTTGGAGAATGATGGGAAACTTGAAGAGATAACCCAACAAACAGCCCCACTGAGAGACAGCACAGAAGCAGCACTTTGAAAGATGCCCAGAGTATACTGGAGGAAGATTGTTTGCTTATCACAGGCCCTGTCCTGGAGATGGTCAGGGATCTTTCGGAGACTTCTGTAAGAACAAAGGAGGTGGTAGGTGCCATTTCCCTCCCTGCCCCCACCAGCTTAGATGCATGGACACCTGTGGGAATCAATGAGCATGAACACTCTCTACCTAGCTTGATAATAGCACACCCTGCTCCTGCGTACTTCTATGATCCATCCCCTCCAACCTGTGCTCCTCCCATAGCAGATCTGTACAAACCCTGCTAACACTATGAGTCTTGCCCCTATGTTCTCCTGTGGACTCTGTCCCTCCAACATGCCCTCAGTAGAAATCCATCCAAAGCTGCCCCACAGGCATGGCAGTATGGCTGTCAGGCAGCACTGACAGGGGTCAGAACCACCCCAAAGTGATCCCTGCTCTGGGGAGAGGGGATAATAACCACACATACACACCAATCTGACTATTGACCCCAGCAGTGGGTTGGTGGCATATGGTCTGACTGCAGGGCCTGCCCACCAATGGAAGCTTCTCAGGACACAACACAGGCAAAACACCCTGCAGTTCAGTGGAATAGAGCTCTAGCAAACTCCTGATCTGACGCAACTCAAACTGAAAGCAGCCCCAGAGTGGTCCACCAGCAACACGGGGACCCAAACCCCGCCCACAACAGGCAAAAGAGCCACTGCAGACAACTGGACTAAAAGCAAACATAGCTCAGCCACAATAGTAGGGCACATGCAATACACATAAGAGACACCTTGGAAGCCCCAGGTTCTGTGAACAAGGGACATTGCACTGCAGGGCACTACAGGGCATCTTCTTCATAAGCCCACTACTTTCAAGAGCAAGTAACAGAGCTAATTTTCTTAATATATAGAAACAGACAAAGAGAGTTAGACAAAATGAGAAGGCAGAGGAATATGTTCTGAATAAAAGAACAAGACAAAATCACAGCAAAATAGTTAAACAAAATAGAGATAAGTAGTATGCCTGACAGAGAACTTAATGTAATGATCATAAATACTCAAAGGACTTGAGAAAAAAGTGGAGGATACATTGAGATTCTCAAAACATAAACATAAAAAAAGAAAACATAAAAAAAGAACCAACCAGAGATGAAGAATTCAATAAGTAAAATTAAAAATACACTAGATGGAATAAATGGCAGACTAGAGAAAGCAGAACAGATCAGTGACCTGGAGGACAGTAATGGAAAGTAATTGAGCTGAATAAGAGAGAGAAAAAAATAATAAAAAATGAAAATGGATTAAAGGAACCTAGTGACACCATCAAGCATGATAACATTCATATTATAGGCATCCTAGAAGGAGAAGAGAGAAAAGGGGGCAACAAATTTCTTTGAAGAAATGATAGCTGAAAATTTCCTGAATCTGGGAAGCACAGAAATCCAGATCCAGGATGCACAGAAGGCTCCCAGAAAAATCAACCCAAGGAGGTCCACACTAAGACACATAGTAATTAAAATGGCAAAAAGTAGTGATAAAGAGAATTTTAAAAGCAGGAAGAGAAAATAGATACATATAAGTTAACCCCATAAAACTATCAACTCATTTTTCAGCAGAAACTTTGCAGGCCAGAAGAAAGTGGTTTGTTACATTCAAAGTGCTGAAAGAAAGAAACCTGTGACCTAGATTACTCTATCCAGCAAAGCTATTACTCAGAATAGAAGGACAGATAGTTTCTCAGACAAACAACCTAAAGGAATTCATCACCACTAAACCAGTCTTACAAGAAATGTTAAAAAAAGGAGACAGTTTGAGTGTAAAGGAAAGAACACAAGTAGAAGTAAGAAAAGTAGGAAGCACAAAAGAAGTGAAATTAAGTATATCTATAAAGGTCAGTTAAGAGATTCACAAAATAAAAGGACATGATGTATGACACCATATACCCAAAATGTGGAGTGGAAGAGAGGAGTAAAAACATAGTGCTTTTATGATGGGTTCAAACTTAAGCGACCACAAACTTAATATATATGCATAAGGTGTTATATATAAACTTAATGGTAATCACAAATAAAAAAACTGGTAATAGATATGCAAAAGAAAGTAAACAGAAAGGAATCCAAGTATATCACTAAGGAAAGCCAGCAAACCATGAGAAAAGAGAGCAAGAGAAAAAAGGAACAAAGAACTATAAAAAAAACCATAAAACAGTAACAAAATGCCAGTAAGTACATACCTACCAGTAATTACTTTGGGTGTAAATGGATTAAATATTCCAAACAAAAGACATATGGTGATGGAAGGCATAAAAAACAAGAGTCACCTATAGATTGCCTACAAGAGACTCATTTCAGACCTAAAGACACATGCAGATTGAAAGTGAAGGGATGATTGGGGAAAAAAAAAAAGAAAGTGAAGGGATGGGAAAGCATTTATCATGCCAAAGGAAGTGAAAAGAAAAGCAGGGTAGCAATGCTTATACTTGACAAAATAAAATTAAAACAAAGATTGTAACAAGAGATAAAGAAGGATACTATATAATCATAAAGGGAACAATCTAACAAGAAGATAAAACAATTGTAAGTATTTATGCACCCAACATGAGAACATCCAAATACATAAAGCAGCTAATAACAAACATAAAGGAAGTAATCAATAGTAATACAATAATAGTAGAGAACTTTAATATTCCACTTACAGCAATAGAGAGGTCATCCAAACAGAAAATCAACAAGAAAACAGTGGCTTTAATGACACACTCGACCAGACAGTTCTAACAGATATATTTAGAAAATTCCATCCTAAAACAGTGGAATACACAGTCTTTTCAATTGCACATGGAACATTCTCCAGGAAATATCACATATTAGACCACAAAACAAGTCTCAACAAATTCGAAAAGATTGAAGTCAAACCATGCGTCTTTTCCGACCACATTATGAAACTAGAAATCAACCACAAGACAAAAAATCTGGAAAGAACACAAATACATGGAGACTAAGTAACATGCTACTAAACAATGAATGGGCCAACCAAGAAGTCAAAGAGAAAATTTAAAAAAAAAAAAAAATACACGGAGGCAAATGAAAATGAAAAGACAGGGTCCAAAATCTTTGGGATGCAGCAAAAGCTGTTCTACGAGAGAAGTTTATCAATATAGGCCTACCTCAAAAAGCAAGAAAAACCTCAGATAAACAACCTGACCTTACACCTAAAGGAGCTAGAAAAAAAACAAAACCAAAACCAGTAGAAGGAAGGAAATAATAAAGATTGCAGCAGAAATCAACAAAATAGAAACCATAAAAAAAAAAAAAAAAGAAAAAGAAACACAACACAATAGAATGGAGTAATGAAACCAAGAGCTACTTCTTTGAAAAGATCAACAAAATTGATAAATCTTTAATTAGACTCATTTAAAAAAAGAGAAAGAAGACTCAAACAAGATCAGGAATGAAGGAGGAGGAAAAAACACCCAACACCACAGTCATGAAAGGATTGAAAGAGAATACTATGAGAAATTATATTTCAACAAATTGGACAACCTAGAAGAAATGGATAAATTCTTAGAAACATATAAACTCCCAAAACTGAAGCAGAAGAAATGGAAAATTTGAACAGACTGGCTACCAGTAATGAAATTGAAGCAGTAATCAAAATACCCCCAACAAACAAAAGTCCAGGACCAGTTGGCTTCACTGGCGAATTCTACCAAACATTGAAAGTAGAGTTAATACCTATTCTTCTCAAACTATTCCAACAAATGGAAGAGGAATGAAGGTTTCCAAATTAATTTTATGAGGCCAGCATTTACCCGATACCAAAATCAGATAACAACATTACAAAATAAGAGATGTATAGGCCAATAATGATGAACAAAATCCTCAACAAAATATTAGAAAACCATATGCAACAATCATTTAAAAAGTCTTTCATCATGATCATGTGGGGTTTATTCCTGGGATGCAAGGGTGGTTCAATATTCACAAATCAATCACTGTGATACAACATGTCAACATGAAAAAGTATAAAATTGTATATGATCATTTCAATAGATGCAGAAAAAGCATCTGACAAAGTACAACATCCACTCACAATAAAAACCCTCAAAAAGGAGGTTTAGAGGGAGCAAACCTCAACATAATAAAGACCAGATATGAAAAATCCACAGCTAACATTATATTCAATAGTGAAAACCTGAGAGTTTTTTCCCCTAAGGTTAGGAATAAAACAAAGGATGTCCACTCTCACCACTTTTATTCAACATAGTACTGTTAAGTCCTAGCCACAGGAATTAACATAAAGAAATAAAGTGCATTAAAATTGGTAAAGAAGGGGGCTCCTCGGTGGCTCAGTGGGTTAAAGCCTCTGCCTTCAGCTCAGGTCTTGATCTCGGGGTCCTGGGATCGAGCCCCGCATCGGGCTCTCTGCTCAGCAGGGAGCCTGCTTCCTCTTCTTTCTCTCTGCCTACCTCTCTGCCTGCTTGTGATCTCTCTCTGTGTCAAATAAATAAATAAAATATTTTTTAAAAAAATGGTAAGGAAGAAGTAAAACTCTATTTCCAGATGATATGATATTATATACAGAAAACCCTAAAGACTCCACCAAAAAACCACTAGAACTGGTAAATGAATTCAGTAAAGTCACAGGATACAAATTCAATGTACAGAAATCTGTTGCATTCCTATACACTAATAATAAGGTAGCAGAAAGGGAAATCAATAAAACAGTCCCATTTACAATTGCACCAAAAATAATAAAACACCTAGGAATAAACTAACCAAGGAGGTGAAAGACCTGGACATTGAACTATGAAACACTAATGAAAGACATTAAGATGATACAAATGGAAAGGTATTCCATGCTCATGGACTGGGAAAATAAGTACTGTTAAAATGTCTATACTACCTCCCAAAATTTACAGATTTAATGCAATCTCATATCAAAATGCAAACTGCATTTTTCACAGAACTGGAACAAACAATTCTAAAATTTGTATGGAACCACAAAAGATTCCAATAGCCAAAACAGTCTTGAAAAAGAAGAACAAAACTGCAAGTATCACAATCCCAGATTTCAAGATATTCTACAAAGCTCTGGTAATCAAAACGTGTGGTACTGGCAGAAAAGTAGATAAATAGATGAATAGAACACAATAGAAAGCCCAGAAATAAACTCACGGTTATATGATCAATTAATCTTTGACAAAGGAAGCAAACTATGCAATGGAAAAAGACAGTCTCTTCAACAAAGGGTGCTGGGAAAAACCATACAGCTACATGCAAAAGAATGAAACTGGACCACTTTCTTACCATACACAAAAATAAACTCAAAATGGATTAAAGATCTATGTGTGAGACCTGAAACTATCCAAATCCTAGAATGTGGGCTGTAATTTCTCTGACATCAGCTATAGCAATATTTTTCTAGAGATATCTCCTAAAGCAAGGGAAACAAAAGCAAAAATGAACTATTGAGACTACATCAAAATAAAAAGCTTCAGCACAGCAAAAGAAATAATCAACAAAATAAAAAGACAACCAACCGAATGGGAGAAGATATTTGCAAATGGCATACCTGATAAGGAGTTAGTATCCAAAATATATAAAGAATTTATATAATTCAACACTGCAAAAACAAATAATCCAGTTGAAAAATGAGCAGTAGACATGAACTTCTTTTCTCCAAAGAAGATATACAGATGGCCAAGAGAAACATGAGAAGATGCTCAATAACACTAATCATTACAGAAATGCAAATCACAACTACAATGAAGTATCACCTCACACCTGTCAGAATGGTTAAAATCAAAAACACAAGAAATAACAAATGTTAGGATTTAGAGAAAAAGGAACCATTCTGCACTCTTGGTATGAATGTAAACTGGTACAACCACTGTGGAAACAGTATGGAAGTTCCTCAAAAAATTAAAAATAGAATTATCATATGATCCAGTAATTCCACTACTGGGTATTTACCCAAGAAAAGAAAACCACTAATTTAAAAAGATATGTGTACCCCTATGTTTATTATGGTATTATTTTCAATAACCAAAGTATGGAAGCAACCCAAGTGTTCACTGATAGATGAATGGATAAAGAAGAGGTCACACACACACACACAGGAATATTATTCAGCCACAAAAAGGAAGAAATCTTGCCATTTGCAACAGCACGAATGGATCTAGAGTTTGTAATGCTGAGTGAAATAAGTCAGAGAAAGATTTCACTCATCTGGAATTTAAGAAACAAAAGAAATGAACAATGAAAAACCCAGACAAACTAAAAGCAGACTCTTAAATATAGAGAACAAACTGGTGGACTGGTGGTTACCAGAGGGGAGGTGGGGAGTGAAACAGGTGATGGGGATTAAGAGTACACTTAATATGATGAGCTCTGAGTAATGTACAGAATTGCTGAAACACTATATTGTACAACTGAAACTAATATAACATTGTGTATAATTATACTAGACATGCAATAAATAAGTACATAAGTAAAAGGTAGCCAATAGTATATGCATTCTTTAGAATTATCCAATCCTATTTAATAATGGAAGAAATGCTAAGCTTTTACTTTCCAAAATGGTTCAGGCCTCTGGAGAGGGCAGAGATTTCCTAGGAATAGTCACTTTAAAAAAATTTAAAAATTTGCACTCCAGACTCACTTAGAGGTAGGAGTCTTAATGACTCATCAGATAATTGTAGCATTGCTTCCAGTGCCCCACTGAAAGAAAAAGGAAAATATCTGAGTCTGATTGGGATCATGTAGATAGGTAAAATATGGTCTTTTGGTTAAAAGATCTTCCAGGATGCATTTCAGTCTTATGTTTAACACAATATACAAATATTTTAGAAAAACCTGCTTCTGAGTTTTAGCAATGATATTTAAGAGATATGTGATATAGAAAAAATTACTTGGACTTCACAAGTGTCAGTTTTCTCAAATAAAATGGTCCAGGTTGGCTACTTTTTTTCTTCAAATGTAGAAAGATATAAGATCATTAATGCCATCTTACATATCAAGAAAAAAAATGCAGTCATTATTCTTCCTAAAACCATTAGAGAGATGAGACTTCTAATCACAGGAACTGATTTCTAAAGGCTGAGAAACCCCCTCCAAAGAGAGATGGAGTAAAGAGTAACTATTTCCCCATCATAAAAGCATGGAAGATAGAGGTGATTGCCAACTACAGCCGGAAAGGAGAAAAGCTAAGTATGAGTTAGTACGACAGAGTGCGTTCCCCAAGAGGTGCAGATACAAGTGGAGTTTGTACATTCTCAAAAGTGTTCTTCACAGGCTCCCACTGGTGCTCACAAGAAATATTCGGGGAAGAGGAGAAAACAGAGTGAACTCCCCTCAATGGTGCATCTTTAGATTCCTCTCAAATGAAGTGAAAGTCATGAGCTACCAATAAAAGGACAGGTGACCTCCTCACAGCCTATCCTTCAAAAATATGACATACTGGGGCGCCTGGGTGGCTCAGTCGTTAAGTGTCTGCCTTCGGCTCAGGTCATGATCCCAGGGTCCTGGGATCGAGCCCCGCATCGGGCTCCCTGCTCGGCGGGAAGTCTGCTTCTCCCGCTACCATTCCCTCTGCTTGTGTTCCCTCCCTCACTGTGTTTCTCTCTGTCAAATAAATAAAATCTTTAAAAAAAAATGACATACTTAAGTATATATCTAACAATATATCTGCAAGATCTGTTAGTTAAAATGACAAAATGCTGCTAAGAGAAATTTAAAATGACCCAAATACATGAAGATATATACTGTATTCATGGTTCAGAAGACTCACTATTTTTAAATTACAGATTTCCCCCAATTCATCTATCAGATTCAATGCGATCTCAATCAAAATCTCAAGGCTTTTTAGTAGAACTTGCCAAGCTGATTTTAAATTTTATATGGAAAAGCCAAGAGCCAAGAGTAGCCAAACAATGTTTAAAAAGTACAAAGTTGGTGGACACATGCTACCTGATTTCAAGGCTTTATTTACTAAAAGGGTGAATAAATTATACTTTAATAAATATGACTTTTAAAAGTGTACGTAATGAAGCACTTACTTCAAAGGGTTGTTTCATGAATTAAATGAGGTGACAGGACCAATATAGGGGAAGTTGCTCAATAAATGGTAACTGTTGTCACTGGCATTTGTTATTTGTTAGAGAGTCATAAACTGTAATTCCTAGTTCCCTTCTGTTCCCCTCCCCTACTACAAAATGTTCTGGAATTGAAGGAGCTCTTTTATGTGTGACAGTATAAGCTCTTTCTTTTCCTGGGTAATCTCTACAGATTTAAGTCATTACTATGTCTTGGATATGTATTCCGAGGTATCAGCCTCAGAAGTGGGCACCCTTCATTTTACCTCATGAGCACAACTGTGGAGGTTTGTCTGGAAGCGTTGCTTTCATGGAGAGATAAATATGGCAGCTCCCTATTTCCCTCTTGTTAACACGTAGGCACCTTGGGGGTTAAAGCATATTTACTAAAAAGAAGCCTAAGCTTCAGATCCCCTCACTTGCACTGGTTTCTTTCAAGGTCCTGGGAAGGAGCCCTAGCAAAGTATTTACCTGATCATAGGTCGTTGTAAAATTCGTAAAAATAGAGTATTTTAACCACAATTGTGAAAACCCACCACCTCTTCCCAGTCTGCCCTGATCTCTGTCATACTTGCCCTCAGATTGGGTAGGATTAGAGTGGCAACAGGTCTTTTCTTCCTCCCTCCCTCCTTTTCCCCTTCCTTCTCTCTCTTTCTTTCCTTTTTGCATTTTGCTAATGGGAATTTGAGTTGGAGGCACAGTTTGACACTTTCAGTCACTTCCAAGTATAATTAATTTATTGTTAATCTGAGTTTGAGTGCCTTCCAGGAATATACCTGTGGTCCACTATGCTGACTTATCTACATCCTGTTGTGAAGGTACTGGGGGAAGTTCATGTTGTGATATGGACATGAGCTATAGAGCCCAGAAAAAAAAAATTGGGGGGAAGAAATAAAATTTAAAATATGTGGAGCTAGAAGCTAGTCTTTGAGAACCCTTTTGAATATCACACATGAAAAATTGTGGGGTGGGGGCTGGAGTTAACTTTTTTGTAGACAGCTAATTAATAATTATATTCTCTGTAAATATACTTTATAGGAATTATGTAAAACAGAATTTATCAAATTTATTTTATTTGTAGGCACAAACCTAGAGCAGTAGTTCAAAAAATGGGTACACCCCTGGGTGAGAGCTTCACTCTACATCTGATCATACTGAGTATATCAGATACTTCTTATCCTAATGAAACCTGGCAGTCCCCTCACTGCCACTCCCTCTCCCCCTCAAAAGTGGGCAAAATTGTTATAGACACAGTTAAGCAGCCTGAAAACCCACGTGTCCCTGTGACTTGACATTCATCAAGTCAATGAAAATAGTATATATAAGAACAATTTGATTACATAGTTATCTAGGTCAATACAATACAGAAGACATTTAAAAATGCATTTGAATTTCTCTTATGTATGTCATAATTTCAACAATTTTATGTATTTTCAAAATTATTGTGCTATTGTTAAGCAAAATAAAGAGTAAAGATAGGAGTGTCTGGGTGGCTCAGTGCATTAAAGCCTCTGCCTCATAATCTCAGGATCCTGGGATCCAGCCCCGCATCGGCCTCTCTGCTCAGTGAGGAGCCTGCTTCCCCCTCTCTCTCTGCCTGCCTCTCTGCCTACTTCTGATCTCTCGCTCTGTCAAATAAATACATAAAATCTTTAAAAAAAAGAGTAAAGATAATGTACGTATACAATTACAGCATGATGCTAGGCACACAGTGCTTCATAAAAAGCAACCACTAATTCTTTCAATACTGTAAACTTGGCTCATCAATAGATAGCAACTGTTTGTGACAGTGCTGCCTAGTTTTTTATTAAGATTCCTTTGCAGAGTTTCCGGTGGAGGGTGGTTGGAGTACACTGGCATGGGCCTTTGAGCAGCAGACATTTACTTCTGTAGAAGACTCTGCATGCATAGGAATACCCTCTCTGGCCCTGCTGCAAGTGTGGTCCACAAACAATGCCTCATTTCTTATGATTGCAGACCAGATCAGTCTACTTGCGCTAGTCAAATCCCTAAGAGAATTTCCAAATGCTTAGATCTGTAAAAGCATTTCTTCTTAATTATTTGGAATAGAGGAGAAATGCTGGATGCCATTGTCATTGGTGGAAAGAAAAACAAGAGCAGATCTCTTGTTTTCTTTTGCTGGCCAGATACAAGGTCAACAAATAATGACACTTAACTGTGTATCCTTAGAACTCCAGATATGTTGGTGCTGCATCATATGGTTGTGGAAGTAAGTCGCTACTGGATATGTTATAACAAAGAATGAGAACTATTTTATGTTCCATAAATCTTCAAATTCCTTGATAGCTTAACTCTGAAATATCTGAACTGAGTATTCTCCAGCCTTCACATGTCCTCTTACGTAAATAATCGCAGCCTCATTAAAGCACACAGTAATAAAAATGATGATGGAGACATTGAATTATCATTTATCTTCTTGTTTTGTGCCACTTTACATATAGCAATTTTGCATTTGGCTCTACGCAGCCAGGTGTAAACTTTGGCAATGACTTCAACATACAGGGGGCTATTTTTCTCAGCAAGAAGTTGTTTGGAGATAGCCCAAATCTCTGTGGGGCTCCATGATGGCATTAGACTCAGGCTCCTATAAGCTTTCCGCTCAACTTTCCTTATTTGTGGCTTTCTTACAGCTACGTTAAAATTAAAAGATAGCTGTATCACTTCCAGCATCACATTTCCTTTCCAGGCAAGAATAGAGGGAATAGTAAGGAGAGGTAGAATGTGAGGGTCAGAACTACCCCTTTCTGAAAATCTTTTAAATAGCTGTCTTTTAAAGGTCTGATCTTCTGCTTCTATCTCAGTGGTCAGTCCTGTGCCAGATATGGCCTACTTGTCAGTCCTCTAGCTGCCAAGGAGGTTGGAAGGTGGGAGTCTGTGTATGTAGCTAAGTATGTACACATGCATGCACACATTTTTTTTTCTTTTTCTTTTTTTAAAAGATTTTTATTTTATTTATTTGACAGAGAGAGATCACAAGTAGAGAGGCGGGCAGAGAGAGAGGGGGAAGCAGGCTCCCTGCTGAGCAGAGAGCCCGACAAGGGGCTCAATCCCAGAACCCTGAGATCATGACCTGGGCCGAAGGCAGAGGCTTAACCCACTGAGCCACCCAGGTGCCCCGCATGCACACATTTTTAAGGAGAATGCACTACCGCCACAAGGGGATTCTGATAAGGGAAAGGGAGACTGGTACTTGAGTAGGAGACACATAGAGTCCAGCATACATCGTAACCTTTATAGAAGTCCTAGAGAGGGGCAACTGAGTGGCTCAGTGGGTTAAAGCCTCTGCCTTCAGCTCAGGACATGATCTCAGGGTCCTGGGATCAAGCCCCGCATCAGGCTCTCTGCTCAGCAGGGAGCCTGCTTCCCCCTCTCTCTCTGCCGGACTCTCTGCCTACTTGTGATCTCTGTCAAAGAAATAAATAAAATCTTTAAAAAAAAAGTCCTAGAGCATGGGTGTTCTAGTTCTCGTCGAGAACAATAAAAGTCAAAACAATCTTTCAAATAAGTTGCGGAAATTAAGTTTGCACCTAAGAAGTCATATTGGAGGGGAACTATTACAAAGAACTTATCACTGATACACTTCAGAGACATAAGGAAGAATCATAAGAAACTTTCACAGGCTTAGAATTGTTTGTGCTTTGCTATTTTCTTCAGTTTATGAGAGCATTTCCGCTTCCATCCTTCTAGGCTTCTCTTGGTTGCTTTAACACTCCTTGGGGCTTTGTTCTTTTTGTTTCCTCTGTTTTGTTTTATCTGATGTTTAGGCTGTCCAAATTCTTCTTTTCCTTCAGGTTTCAACTCAAATGCCATCTGCTCAGAAAAGCATTCCATGAACTCCCCATCTGGGTGCTGACTCTCCTTAAGTCACCATCGTATCATCGTGGCGTTTCCTTCCTACAGAGCTTAGTACAGTAGTCCTCATCTTGTCTAGGGGGTATATGTTCCCTCAGTGGATGCCTGAAACCACAAATAGTACCGAATCCTGTATATACTATGTTTTTTTTTATGCACACATGCCTATGATGAACTTTAACTTCTAACTTAGGCACCATAAGAGATTAATAACAATAACTAGTAACAAAATAGGACAATTATGACACTATATGGTAATAAAAAGTTTGTGAATGTGGTCTCTCTCAAAATATCTCGTACTGTACTCACTTCTTATGCTGTGAAATGATAAAATGCTTCACGATGAGATAAATCGAGGTGAATGACACAGGCATGGTGATGTAGTGTTAGGCTACTATTAATTTTCTCACCATATGTCAAAAGGAAGGTCATCTGCTTCCAGCCCCCAATGGACTATGGGGGACTGAAACTATGCAAAGTCAACTGCAGTTAAGAGAGGATGACTGGACTGTCCAGAATTATTTTGTTTATTTATTTACTTATTTATCTCTGTATTTGTCTCCACCAGAATGTAAGTTCCTGAGACACACAGACTTCTGTCTTTCTTTTTGTTCACTGACCTTTGCCTGGTATCAACCCCAATGCTTGATAAATGGTAGAGTCGGAAGACACGTTTGTTGAGTTTATGAACGAATACACTCTGAGGGCAAGGGGGTTTATGGCAGTGGGGAGTGAGACACGAGGCTGAAGGCATGGTTTTTCTCAGCTCTGGGTCAGGACGTGTGCTCCTGTGGAAGCATGTGTGGTGGCAAGGGGCTGGATTTTGGCTCCAGGAAGACGGTTCTGCTGAGCACAGTAAAGGCAGAGAGTGAGTGTGAACTATTAACAGACCAAAGTCAAGCCATCAGAGCCTTTTGGCATAAGAGTGGTCTGGTTATTAATGGTGTTTACGTGGAATGGTGGGAAGAGAAAGCACAGAATGTGCTGTGTCTCTTTGAACTTTCCAGTGCTTGTTGCATAGACATCCGGCATGTCTGGAAAGAAATGCACAGCTGAGCAGAAGGCACCAGTTCTTAAGACATGTGGGTGACATGAAGTATAGTTCTGAGGAAAACCTAATTCAACCCAGAAAGCTCAGGAATGAACCTTTCAGAAATATTTAATTCGATGGTTATGAAGCATTTGCTTGAGTTTTCCCCCTGCACAAGAAAGGGAACGACCTTTCTGTTCTTAAGCAACATTTTCTTGCCACGCTAAGAACTGTGACCCAGCACATTGCATTTTGCCTACAGATGTTATAAGGAACAGAAACCAGTGGCGCTTCGGAAACAATTTAAAAGGTTAAAATTTTGCTTTAAGAACCAATGTGGTAAATTGTGCTTTTGTCACCGATAAACATTTTCTTTTCCTCAGATTTGGGGCCAAAGTATTTGCTGAAAAACTGTCTCTTTGTTCTTAAATTAGAAGAGATGATTTTAGTGATATCGTATGATATTATTACAGTGTCTGGAGCGAGGTTCTTTAGAAGGCAAAACCCCTTGCTATATTCTGTATGGAGACTTCCCTCTGGCTTGTGTTGACAGTAATCTCAAGGTAATCCTTTGAAATAAAAACCTATAAAAAATGCTGTGACAGGACAAAGAGATAACATGTGTGGCAGAGGAAATGAAACTAAAGTGTTTATTTTTCTGATAAAATAGGAGTGTCTCCTCTCTCCCAGTTGCTGCAGAGTGACTCAGTTCAGTGAACTATATAATCCTCTCTGGAGCTTAATTAGAAACCTTGTAAAATGGGTGCAAGGGGCCAGAATGTATGTGGATGAACACAGAAAAGGCTTTTTATGAAAGCAGGAATTCCCCCTGAATCATCTTACAGGGGGATCTAATGACTTCGTAATAGAATTGCCCAATTTGGGTTCAAAAGAGGGAAACTTCTGTTTCTACACAAAGATGATGAGAAATGTGGACTTCACATGTCTATAACAAAAGCATTCTTTTGCTCCCTAAATTTTGGAGGCATAAAACACACGGATCCAGATCCTCCCGGTAGCTGACTAAACTAACTATATTATAGTTAATATAATATATCATTATATATTCATATAACTATGTTAGGCTGTGAACTAAAGCCTTGCGTTGGTTAGCTCCCTAAGGAGCTGAAAGAGTTAAAGCCCAGCTTCTCTCAATAAAAAGAAAGATAATGGGCTATGGGAAGGAATCTGGTTATTTCCTGGAGTAATTGCCTGCAGCAGCCCCTCCTTTGGAGGAGGGCACTCTCTTCAAAGGGGTCAGTTGATTTCCTATCTCTTGAAAAGACAGAATCCATCTCTCCGCACTCATGGATCCCTTCTAACTGTCTTTGTCCTTTAATTTTTCCGTTCCCTGTTCCTTTCCTTTCCATTTCCCTCCTGCCACCCACACCTCCATTAGGGCCCCGCCTCTGCTTTTGACCCGTTTACTCAGCCCTAATGTGAACTTTTACTGTTTTTACTGTTAGTTTTTAAGTCTCCATTTTGGAGGTTATTAAGGTTTCATGACAGCGGGTCTCCATTTTGAATCCCAGCTTGATTTATCAAAAAAACCTGTTTTCTGGGACTGTATTTTTATTGAGCAAACAACCATATTCCTTGCCCTGGAATTACCATCTAGTGTACCTAAAGGTGTGGAGGGACTGGAATGATTGTCCTATGATTTTAGATGTTCTAAGTATCTGTGGTCGGAAATTATTCTCTAAAATTAAAGTACATTTCACTATTCATATGACTCACATTCTTATCAGTTGCATCCATTTATATACCAATGCATGTTCAACTTCTATGACATGAATAATAGTATATAAATGGATGTATATTTTTAAGGGGAAGCTTATGACCGTAAAGATACACATAACGTTGACCCCTAGTCAAATTCCTTCCATTAATTCATCTTTCCAACTCACCATGTCTCCCATTTTCTGAAATAGGTTGGAAGATGCCTACATTGCATCCAAATATATGTCCTCAGAAAATATTTTTTGTATTTTTTGAGGTTTTTACATCACCACACGATGGTGAAGCAAGTATTCCTATGTGTCTTCTAGTACTGGTTTGGCGCTTTTGATTTTTGTTTTCTTTTCTCATCATGCAACCATATAACTGTTCAGCCTGGGGAGGAGGAGAGAAAATTGGTGCTCTCTTCCAACCGCAGCATGCCATGTGACATTATGTACTCCACTCCCTTTTGCTAAAACAAAACAACAATAAAAAACCCACTAGGTCCAATGATCTAAGATGGATTTAAAAAGTTTTCCTATCCCAATATCCCAAATAAGCTGTCATGGTTCTTCAGGTTGCTTCAGATGCCCCGCAAATCCTTATTTTGGCTGACGTTTTTGCCTAGTGTATTTAAAGATCTTCAGTTAGCAATTTCCCTGGTACTTTTTACTTGTAAGTATATTACGATAGAGATTAAGACATAATTCATGCCCTTCATAAACTGAGGCAAAATGAAACAAGGACAAAAATGACTATACCATAAAGTAGAATATGACACATGCCTCAAGAACAGTGCTGGTGAAGTAACATGTTCAAAGTGCCAGGCACAGAACTCCAAAGATTATATGCTTAGTAGATGCTGGTTCCTCTCTCCTCCCCTCCATGGTGGGAAATGGCACATCTGGTTAGAAGGATAAGTAAATCCTTGTGGACAAGACACCATTTTGCTGAGAACAATGTGGGGAAATGTTTGTGGAACAGAAAGCAATTTAACTAGACTTGAAAGCAATGTAAGTTTAGGAAGGAAGCTGAAATGATTTGTGGAAAGGCAGGCTGTGGCTTGATGTGCAGGACCTAATATGTCAGGGAAAGACATTTTAACTTAATTTGATTGATGTGAGGAAGACACGGAGGGTTTCAAAGTGAAGAAAATCATACTATGGCCTGTGTTTTGGAGAAATATTCTGAAAACTGTGTGAATAACAAATCAGAGAATGGACAAAAAGATCATCTGGATTAGTTATACAACAATAATGGTAATTATAATTTTTACTATTTGATTTAACACCTTTTTGGAGCCAGAATTTTTGCATACACAATTTTCCATACTCTCAGCCATTCAGAAGATAGATATCTCCATTTTTACTGGTTAAGAAAATATATATATAAAAATATATAAATACATATTATAAATATATAATTTATATATTATAAATATATATATTTACACACGAGGCATAGCTACTAAGTAGTGTATGCAATGTTCGAAGTCACAATTATCTTGACTCCATAGTCCATGATAGAAAGTAGGACCCACACTGTTCTTAATGAAATGTGACTTTGCCTGGGTCCTTCAGGTTTGCCTAGGACTCATTTTCTCCATATGAGGAAGCAAATCAAACTTCATAATTGTCCAATCAAACTTTAAAATTCTACAATCTATCTATACTCACATATCCAATTTCTATTATGGCCAGTACTATGTGTTTGCATTCTAAGTGACAAGGGAATCGGATAGAAACCAGTATGAGATTTTATCAGAACTTCTTTTCTTTTCTTTTTTTTTCAGAACTTATTTTCTAACTAACTGAGCGAACTCTTCAGACTGAAGGATAATGAATTTTAACAAATTTTCATAGTACAATTTTTATAACTAAAATGACATAGGAAATTTGCATTTATAAGTCATACAAATTCTGTAGGAATGAGATATATTTAACTATAATATTATAAGAGATACATTTAAAAAGATCCACTCAATGACATTTCACTTGCGGATATTCTAAAGTTAAAAAGGAAAAGTTTGAGGAAAAATATAAAGGCCCTAAACCCCTTATTACTTCAGTTCAACAAGGAATCAAGAGGAGAGTTCGTCAAAGAGATAATTGAAGACACCCTGGGAAGAGGGGACTGAGGTTTTCAAGTTTATCATAAATCATTCAATGCCTTTGGCAAAGCCTTGGTGGAAATTAGGAAACTGAATATTGTAATGTAATTTAAGTTTTCACCAAAGACTTCATTCCGATTCTGATGAGAATTTTTACCCGAGAAAGGACTGCAGAACTAAATCCCAAGAGCCAGATTCTATTGATCATTATAATGTTTTGCCTTTTGCAAAAAGGTGAGCTGCTGTTTTGAACCCAAATGAGAAGCGTTTTCAGAAGCACCCCATCTAGTCCTTTTATACTGAGCAGGAGTAAACCAAGAAGAGGATGTGAAATCTATTCCTCTTCTGGAAAAAGGATAAATCAGAGTACCTTTATTTGTATAGGACAGGACTTAGAAATCGTCTCTGAAATCTGTATCAAGTGTTTCTAAATAGTATAGGCGTGTGCATCAGTGATGGCTCAGTAGATCTAAACCTGTCTGAAAATCAGAGCAATTGGAAAATGTTTGTGCTCACTCACCTCCTGACAAAGGAAACAATAACTAACACAGTAGGAAGCTACAGCTATCTTCTGACACATTATGTTTCCAGCCCCAAAATGTCACCTGAAACCACTGAATGGAGATGAATGAAAACCAGCAGTGGTCGTGAAACATGCAAAAGGAGAAAAAGCCCCAGCTACAAAAAAGGCCGAGGTTCTTCAAAGCCCAACAAGCTGTTGAGTCAGACCTCTGCAAAGTCGAAAGCGTTTGTCCTCTGGTCAAGGCCGAGGGTCTTATAATTGACCAGGCAGGGAAACTTAAAATGTCTAATTTGAGGTTTAACTGCAACATGTGAATTCTTTGCAAGTAGCTCTCAGAGAGAAGAGCTACAGTAAATCCGAGAATGAATTTTCCATTTCTCTGTCATTGGAAAATGTAAAGAAAGACTCTTAAGCATGTAATGTTCAGGGGAAAAGGGACCCAGGAGCTTCCAGAATTCAAACTTATTCTGTCCGGGTTGATTCCACAAATTTTGCATCAAGTATCCTGTGACGCTAATGAAAGAATCCTTTGGAACTTTGTGAGAATGGAAGACAGTTGATAAGTGAAGATGAGTTATTAACTTTCTAGCAATATCCTTCTCAGAGCTTTCCCAATCACTGTTTTGGGAGTCAACATGAAATTTTTTTTTTTTTTAAAGATTTTATTTATTTATTTGACACAGAGAGAGAGATCACAAGTAGGCAGAGAGGCAGGCAGAGAGAGAGGGGGAAGCAGGCTCTGTGCTGAGCAGAGAGCCCAATGCGGGGCTGGATCCCAAGACCCTGAGATCATGACCTGAGCCGAAGGCAGAGGCTTTAACCCACTGAGCCACCGAGGTGCCCCAGGATATATCTTTTTTTTTAAGATTTTATTTATTTGACAGAGAGAGAGAGATCACAAGTAGGCAGAGGCAGGGAGAGAGAGGGGGAAGCAGGCTCCCTGCTGAGCAGAAAGCCCGATGCGGGGCTCCATCCCAAGACCCTGAGATCATGACCTGAGCTGAAGGCAGAGGCTTTAACCCACTGAGCCACCCAGGTGCCCCAACATGAAATTTTTTAAAGCACAAAATTTCTTAATGAGTGAAGCTAGAAATGCATGACCATTTGAAACTAAAGGGGGAAATAAGAAAATCGGAGTTAGCTTTCATAACTTTTAAAAATTCTTTGGCTATTTGAGCCCATAGTATAGCTTGGGACTCCACTGTGCAAAGTTACTGTGATCATACCAAAAAATATAATTGATTTTTATGTATATGCTGAACCTCAGAATTTCTCCATTCTTTCTAGTTCCCTATTTTTATTGACTGCTATGAATTGGTCTAGATTAAAATCTTGGTTATCTTTTGAATAGGTGCACAAGATAACACTAGTGTCTTTTGAGATCCAAGGACAAGTGATAGTACCATATTTAAGTGATCAGTGTGTCCCTGGGTCAATATAAGGCACCAAGTTTTGTGACTTTTCCTATTTCAGGAAGGAAATGTTAAGTGATTTAAATTATTGTTTTCACTATTGTTTCAAATTATTATTGTCTTTTCAATACTAGTAACACAGTTGCAGACAATCAGACCAACGTCATATTTTGAAAACTGTGTAGATAACCTCATTAATTGGGAAGACTACATTCAGTTATATGACTGGTTTCCAAGGTGAGAAATTGCAAAAAGAGAAGGGAAGAGCTTCACTTTAACTTTCCAGATGGACTACCCATGCTGCTCAATTGAATAAATGAATTACATTTTGACATAAAGGAAGTAGAAGAAAATAAAACAACTTTTAGGAACTTCTTATATTTGTGACATGTCTATTATAGGATAGGCTATCTTTATATTTATGCACGAGTCCTTAGATTTTCTTCTTATAACACTCTAAGATTTCTTAAGATTTTTTTTCAACCCCATGGAATCTGGATGCTGGTGAAATATGTACAGAGACTAATATATGTGCACATTTTAGCTAAAATGAAGCATTAACATTAGGCTAGGTAAATAGATTCCGTAGGGCCTCATTACCAATTTATAGTTCAAAATTGCACCAAAAAAAATGTACCTTCTCTGATTTTTTTCAACCCTTGGAGCTATCAGAGCTCAATAACTATTCCATGATTCATGATAAAGTGACTCTTTTAAAAAATGGAAGTATACTGACTTTGTTTTCCCAAGAACTTGAAATCCTTTTGGCAGGAAATCCAATATCATGTATCATATGGTAAACTGAAATTCGTATGAAACATTACACATTTACAGATTTCCCTTTAATTCTGCAAAACTTCATTTTAGTCCTGTAAGTATTATTTTCTGCTATTTTAGCAGGAAAGGCAAAATATATTATTGGAGAAATATGCTGGAATAGTAAAGAGAACAGGGTTGGGGCTATTAAGTTATATTAACAGCTTTCTCTAGCTTTATTTAAAAAAATTGATGCAATAAATGTCATTTTAAATATTTTATCATACATTTAATCTGGTAGAGTAGGGCTTTGACAATTTATTCTTGAACATAATGTTTCTTAATGAGGTTTTCATACATGAAATTCATTAGTATTTAGGACAAAGAAAAATAAGTGAATTTGTACTATATTGTCAAGTTTATGATTTGTTGGTACACTAAAGTTAATAAATATGGTGTATACACGAATAGATTAATTCTACATACATTATAAAAGTGAACTCAATTTTCCTAATTTTATTTTTTGACATATGTGCTAATTATATATATGTCTAAAAATTAATTGCTCACATTTTAATCATCTGAGGTACTAGTTTATAATGAATTTCAATCTCTTTGTTCTGTGATTTCAAATGTTCCTGGATATCCAAAGATCTAAAGAGATTAATTGAATCATTCATTCATTCATTCATTCATTCATTCATTCATTCATTCATATGTGTTGCCAGCCTAATATGTGCCAGGTACTGATCTATGTTTGGGATTACAATGAGGAGAGGGCACAGGTCCTGCCTTCAACAGTGCGGCTGCTTCAGAGAATTATTTAAAGCTTAGCTAATGTCTGAATCCAGGAACTATACCTTGTAGGGTTGGAATGCTTGTCTTCCGGATGTACATAGTGCTGTGATGGGAAAAGCCAGAATACATGGGTCCTGCAACCAAGAAGTACAAGATTGGCCCCTTTGTCATCACTCAGAGTGGTCCATTTGTAGAGTTTGCGCTCCCCATGCCCATAATTTAGACTCTTCTGGATTAGGAGTCTGGTTGCCATGGGGCAGGAGAGCACTTCATTAGCGGGCATAGTAAGTGTTTCACAACCTTGAGACTCTGACTACTGCTTGGTCATTTTGGGCTTCTCATTGAAGCGGCCCCAAAGGAAGAGAAGAAAATTATCCTGTTGGTGGGGATGACTGAACCTGTTACCATGATCAGCGATGATTAATGCTACATAATGGTGGCTTGGAAGAGTATATTTAGAATCCAGGGCCTTCTCTGGAGCTTTCCTCGTGATAACAGAAAGTGGACCACTGTAATAACAATAGCTTAACCAGGTAAAGTAATTAATGATTCTGATGACTTGGGTTGAAGGTCTAGGTAAGTCCAGACAAGTGAGTCTAAACCAACTGTGATGGCAAATAAGAATGGAGGAAACAATGAATGGGGACGAGTGGAAAAAAAAGAAGGTTAATAATCAGTTATGGCCCAGGGACAAGTTGCAACCACAAGGAGTCTAGCTTTTTCCAATAACTTTTCTATGTTGAGTTGATTGTAGAAATTGCTGGCCACTACCTTGACAGTTCTCTGAAAGATGCGAGTGATGCAAGAGGTGGACTTTATCAGAAACCTCTTATGTCCCACCCCACATCCTCTCATCTAACCTTTTTATTCTACCATTGATACAGCAACTAACTGATTGCAGGTGTAAGCAGCCAGCACCCACTCCCAACTTTTGCCAGAGGGCTATTTGTTGTGGAACACCAGTGGGACCAACTAACCAAACTCCATGGGATGACCCTTGGGGGTCATCATTCAATGGGGGTGAGAGCATATGACTCAGTTAGACAATTCTGAAGGGTATTACACAAGGCTCCCCAGAGGATTCCTAATAGTGCTGAGTCCTAATTATCCACATTGATCAGCAACTTGATAATGCACTGCTACATCAGCTTTCCTTTCTTTCCCATTTCATTCTCTTCATTTTCCTGCTTCTGTTTCTTGCTATTACTTTCAAAAATAAGTTACCTACGTACAATGTCCTGTCTCGGGCTTTTTGGGGAGAGGTGGTGATATAAGAAAGATGGTGAGATGTTTTAAAGAAGGGTAAAGCAGGGAATGGGGTTTAGGAATTGAGAGAGAGAGAGAGAGAGAGATTGTTGACATTTAGGGAGAGACCTAAGCAAAAAAATAAGCATGTGGATATTCAGTGGAAGAACACTGAAGGCAGATGAAACTATAAGCACAAAAACCCTGTGGAAGTTTGCCTGACACATTTGAGGAGCATCAGGTGCCTGGTGTGGTTGGACCAGAGGGAATGTGGAAGAGAGTAATAGGAAATAAGTAATGAGAAGAGGGCCAATGGAATAGAGACTTTAGTGGCTCTGTCAGTATATTTAGTATCTCTGGGCTCTCATTTGTAAGTAGGGCTAAAAATGCTGACCTCTCATGGTCTTGGGAAATATTTAAGAGAATGTAGTGGCTAGAAAGACTAAGCCTGTTATCCACCCATCCATCCATCCATCTGTCTGCCCATCTAATTTATCTGCATTTTACTTCTTAATTATGTAATTTTCTTCCATTTCCTCCTCTAGCATAGCACTCATTGATACATAGTTTACTATGGACTTTGTCCATATGCGCAGTGATGGGAAGGCATTGGAGAGCTGAGAGCCTTCAAAGGTTGGGATTCTCACACCTATGTATATGTCACATCACACAGTTTTCCTCTTTTTTTCATCCTGTGTCTCCTTCATCCTCTGGGGCTCTGTCATCTGTTAGCCTAAACACACTATATTGCAAGGACAACTTACACCCTGTTTACTTAGAGGGGCATAGCCTTAATGATCTCCTTTCTTTAAAGGAGCCTGTTGAACTTGTGGGGACCTTGACCCTGTCATGTATTATTAGTAGCAGGAAGGCTCTTACTTGGTTGAGTCTTGTTTTATGTTATGTTTTTCACTGCAGCAATGAAGAAAATGTGAGTCACCATTATTGGAAAAAATAAGGTAAAGGTAAATAAGTTGGGGCTCATCAGAATATGTGTAAATTACTTGACACTTCCTATAGCAAACTGACTTTAAAATTTGTTACGAAGCTACTTCCTGTTCCACCCTTTGGCTACTCACACATCTGTTCACTTTGTATCTAGTGACTTCATTCCTACTCAGAACTGTGAATTTCATTGCTTATAGACTATATGACATCCACTCAGTAATTTATTTTCCAGGTACTGTTTAATTTTATAGAGTTATAAAAATTGTTATGATTGTAACTTGGAGAATATTCATGCCTTGTCATCCTCCACACGATTTTTTCTGACATTTTTTACCGAGGCAGATTGGACCTCTCACTCTTTACTTCAACAGTTATGCAAGTGTGGCTGATACAGTGTCAGCCAGTGGGGCTATAACAACATACAAGACTCGAGCTTCCCTAGGATTCAGAGTCCTGGAGCTGGGGTATTTGAAAAGTAGTTGCGGCAAAGCAGGAGTATAGGAGTCAGAGGAGCTAATAACAGAGGGGCTGCATGGGCACCTCTGTTGCCCTATATTCCTCATTTATCCACTTATCCTGCTACTTCAATTCTGCCACCAATAATTGGAATAAGTTAAGGACTCAAGCTGGAACAAGAGACAGTCTGCCAAAAGGCAGTGTGCTCGTGGGAAACCTGGAGAGGAAGTTCAGCAGAGGACTTCTGTAATGGAAGAGCCCAGGAACCCCTTAAAGACAGGCTGCTTACAGACTTGACTTGGGTTCCGAATTATGCACTTGGGTTTAATCTAGAATTAAACTAAAAAGATAGTTGCCAAATTGCTTTGTTCTGCTTTTTCTTCCTACCTACTCCCATATCCCCACTGAAACCCAAATCAGATGAAAGATAAGCGTTTTCTTAGATAAAATTGGCCTCCTATTTGGTGGTAGTTCAAGTTATAAGAGTACTGATACAACTCCAAAATTGATGTGTAAAATCATAGGCAGTAAATAAAGCCCAAATCACAAAATGTCTCTCATGGCCTAAATATTGCAGAGTTCAGGCTCTCACAAGCAATGTCAGGAGTAGGAACTCTGAAGATGAGACCTTCAACATGAAAGAATCTAAACCCAGGACAAGCAAAGTAAAGGGTTAAGAAGAAATTTTAAAATTGGAGAATTTTTATAGTGTCAAATATTAAAAACTATAACTGACTGCCCCAAAGCAAGCATACATATATGTACTTATATTTGATTGATGTTACATATACGTAACATTATAAAGAGATTAAAGGAATTTCAAAATAGATTTTTGTAATCCCAACAGAATGAGGACACAACTTTGAATTCTCATGACACTATTCTAAATAAAGAGGAGATTTCACTATCAGTTCTGTACATGTTTTAATCAATGACTATACAACTCAGATACTTTAGATTCCAAAGTAAAAATTCTTGTTTAAATACAATTAAATGTATTCACTATGTTAAAATGCCATGCTAGGGGTGCCTGGGTGGCTCAGTGGGTTAAAGCCTCTGCCTTCGGCTCAGGTCATAATCTCAGGGTCCCGGGATCAAGCCCCGCATTGGACTCTCCGCTCAGCAGGAGCCTGCTTCCCCCTCTCTCTTCCTGCTTGTGATCTCTCTTTCTGTCAAATAAATAAATAAAATATTTAAAAAATAATAATAAAAAATAAATAAAATGAAAAATAAAAAATAAATAAAAATAAAATAAAATAAATAATAATAAAAAATAAATAAAAAAAAATAAAATAAATAAAATAAAATAAAAATAAATAAAATATTCATATTTGGAAATGAATAAATGATTTGTCTTTTAGAAATAAACCTATACCTTTTATCATTTCTTTGATGACTTTCTTCTTTTGACTTCTAGGAAACTGCACTCTCCCAAATTCTTTCTTTCCTAACTAACCACTCCTTCTCAGTCTCATTTGTTTCATTCTTTTTTTTTTTTTTTAATTTTTATTAACATACAGTGTATCATTTACCCCCAGGTACATGTCTGTGAATCGTCAGGCTTACACATTTCACAGCACTTACCATAGCACATACCCTACCCAACGTCCACAACCCAGGCACCCCATCCCTATCCCCTGCCTCCCAACCACCCTTAGTTCGTTTCGTGAGTCTAGGAGACTCTTATGGTTTGTCTCCCTCCCCATCCCTTCCTATTTCATTTCCTTCCCCCACCCCCCATGATCCCCTGCCCTGCCTCTCAAATTCTTCATATCAGAGAGATCATGTGATAATTGTCTTTCTCTGACTGACTTATTTCACTTAGCATAATACCCTCCAGTTCCATCCATGTCGTTGCAAACGGCCAGATTTCATTTCTCTTGATGGCTGCATAGTATTCCATTGTATATATATACCACATCTTCTTTATCCATTCATCTGTTGTTGGACATCTAGGGTCTTTCCATAGTTTGGCTATTGTGGACATTGCTGCTATAAACATTTGGGTGCACGTGCCCCTTCGGATCACAACGTTTGTATCTTTAGGGTAAACA
>CM053606.1:59858247-59927524 GCA_028646535.1 Procyon lotor | reverse complement strand
GAGCAGCCAATTATATAAACCAATTAATAACAAAGTCAAAGAAACACATCAACAATAATACAATAATAGTGGGGGACTTTAATACCCCCCTCACTGAAATGGACAGATCATCTAAGCAAAAGATCAACAAGGAAATAAAGCTTCATTTGTTTCATTCTTATTATTGCTTTGAACTCTAAATAATGAGTGCCCAATAACTTTTTTTCCTCCTCACTTTTTAATTTTTTTAATTTTCTTTTTTCTTTTTTTTTTTAATTAGCATATAGTGTATTATTTGCTTCAGGGGTTCAAGTCTGTGATTCATCAAATCTTACACAATTCACAGTTCTCACCATAGCACATACCCTCCCCAACATCCAAGAACTTCATCTTTGGTCTGCTTTCCCCTGTCTGCACACTTCATAGTCTCAAGGATGAAGAGGTCTGTAGTGAGAATTTGCCTAACCGGGGGCACCTGGGTAGCTCAGTGGGTTAAGCCTCTGCCTTCAGCTCAGGTCATGATCTCGGGGTCCTGGGATCAAGCCCTGCATTGGGCTCTCTGCTCAGTGAGGAGCCTGCTTCCCCCTCTCTCTCTGCCTACCTCTCTGCTGCTTGTGATCTCTCTACTCTCTGTCAAATACAAATAAAATCTTAAAAAAAAAAAAAAGAGAGAATTTGCCTAACCTACAGACCCCTGCTGACAACTGCTTACTCAACCTTTCCTCCCAAATAGCTAATGTCCAAACTTCTGACCTACCTGCCCCTACCAAATGTGCTTCACCCCAATTTTCCTCCATTTCCTAAATGGCAACTCTATCCTTCCATTTGCTCAGGTTAAAAAATTAGAAGCATCCTTGACTATTTTTTCTCTCACATTTTTATCCAACTTGCTAACAAATCCTATATACCCAAACTTCTAAATCTCTCCAGAGTCCAATTTCTTCATTCTACCTCTACTGATGACCTAAGCCTGTATCATCTCTTATCTGGATTATTTTAATAGCCTCTTAACTACCATCTTCACTTCCATTCTTATCCCCAATAGTCTTGTCTCAAGGTGGCTTGTGTGCTCCTAAGCTATAAGGCAGATCATCTCACTCCTCCACTTACAATCTTTTGATGGTTTCCCACCTGAATCAGGGTAAAAGCTACTCACTGGATCCCTCATTGCTCTCACCTCCACACACACATTCCCCTACCAATACCATCTCTCTGACCTCATCAACTGTGGCTCTTCCTCCCTCAATCTTTCTGCCTTAGCCACACTGACCTCTCCACTCTTCTTCGGACTCTCCAGGGAGGCTCCTATCTAGGGGCTTTTTCATTCACTTTTTCTTCTGGGTAGAACATTCTCTTCCAGCCACCAGCTGAGTGGCTTGCTTCCTTGCTCCATCAGTACCCTTTGCTCACATGTCACCATTTCAGGGAGGCTCTCTTCTTCCTGATCTCCATGATCTCCTCTTTTCTGCTTTGTTTTTCTCCATAACACTTATCATCAACCAGTGACCACACGCTATACTGCATCTCTCTACTATAATGTAAACTTTATTATGGCAAATTTTCGGTTAGCTTCTGTCACTGCTGTTTCTCCACGTTGAACTATATTTTCAGAGAAAAGTTACTAATATGCATACACCCAGAAGCATGCATATAACACATAAGAACTGGATGAGGTATAAGGTATAGTAAGGACTACATGTGGACTTGGCTTTGAAGCAAATCTGCAGTTAAGACTCATAAGATGACTTAAAGATCAAGACTTCCGCTTTAAGTCATTAAGGAGTTTAAAGGTATAATGCTTAAATGATCATGAAAAATGTCACAAAAAATTGCCTCTCTAAAAATAATCATTTAAGTTTAAAATGTTTGCTACTTATGTTAACATGTGATTACCAGCAGAATTCAATGTGTTTATAAATCATCTAAAACACCCGAAAAAGTGAAACAAACTTCCAGAGCCAAAGCTGTCTTAAATAGTATGTAGCTGAGTATCACAGAAGACGCTTCTATAATCCACGGTATGAGACAATTTCTCACGACCATTAAAAATCTCTACAGGTCCTGGGGGACTCTAAATTGAAGCAGGCCAGACATCATGGCATCCATGCAAAATTAGGTATGACAATTCATTAAAAGTATTATCTTTTGGGGAGAACTGATGGTTCTAAATTCGGGACTGCAAAATAAAAGAAAAAAAGTGATGAACTCTGAATATCATGTTTAGCAGGCTGACTTCCTTTCTGTTTTTTTTTTTTTTAATAAAAAAAGGATTTCCAGTGCCACAATACCACATTCATTGTCAAACATAAGAACGGTGTGCATGCATAGGGAGTAAGTGGAAATGAGCATGGTATGCATCATTGTCCATGTGAAATTTTGAAGTTGTGCCTATTTACAAACTCTCATGGCCCTGCACTTGGCATTCCTAGAAATAATAATCCTTGGAATTTGGGACTGTTTATTTACAATTTAGGAGTATAGTGTTTCATTTTTCCTAATGGGCCTTATTAGCAATGGCATCATCTTATTGGGAACACAAACATTTCTCAATAAATTCACAGCTTGGTGCTTTGGCGAAGTGGAAATGCCATTTAAAGGACAGGGCCTGCAAATTGAAATATGATGCAGAAAAACAGTGGTAAGGAAATTATCGAAAATGAAACTCATCCCACGACAAGTTTAACAGCATTATTGAACCAATCAAGACTGCCATTTGGGGCTGATTTCACCTGCTAATGAGCAAGGCACTCACAGCTCCTAAGGTTTTGAGTTCCGATTTTGTATCTTTTACAAATTTAAACACGAAAGCAGAGGTTGGACTGCTTTTCCCTGCCCCTATCTGTGTCCTCAACTTAGGTGAAATCTTTCTCAGGCAGCCTGGCTCTCCACACTCCTAGATGAAGTCAAATTGCCGTGGAATGATAATTGCTCAGAATTGAACTATAGGCAGCTCGTCCATAGGGTGTATCATCAGACAAATATTTCAAAGAGAATATTGAAACTTAGAGAAGCACAAATGATCTTGGCTGTGGATGTCTTAGGATTTCAACTCCAATCAAAGGGAATAGGACCTGCTTAGAAATCGTCATCTCCGCATGCTGCAGCCTGAAGTTAGACCTGCCTAATCACAGACAGCCCCTGTCAAGCCGAGGGAAGGCGCCCCTTAAAGCAGGAATACACACGCGGCTCACAAGAAAGCACATTTGGATGATTTGTGGCACAGGATCAGAAATCGCTTCAACTTGTTTGAAAGGGAAGAGCAACATACTTTAGAAAAAGAACACAAAATCCCATGTGATCGTGATTCTTGGAAACACCTATTTTCTCAGTAAATGTAAAGCATGGCAGAGCGCGTCGTGCATTATTTATTCTTGGCCGGGCGTGGATGTCAGAGTGGAAGGGCCTTTTTTTTGTGCTGGCATCCGGGATCGGAATGAGACAAACAGAGCAACGCAAATATTCCATTGTTTGCCTCTGTAGAGTGGAAGGGCTTCAGACAAAGGCGCTGGAATGCTGGAGAAGCACTTTTGTGGAAATGCTGGTGAGAAGCACCGAAGGCTCCCTTTCCCTTTTCCCCAGCTCACTTTCATTTTTCTGGAGCTAAAACAAAAGATAACTTGAAACGTGCACACACGAAATAGAAAGGTGAGGTGCCAAGTCACAGTTATAAACAAGCAGAGCCTTCTCAGAACATTTACAAAAATGAGAACCTACTCAGAGCCCCCCTCATCACCATGCATACACCCTCAATTAAAACAATGCCCCTGATAGCAGGCAGTATAATCTGCATTTTATTTCACTCACGAGCAAAATAACAAGTTACTCAGGCCTGCGGCACTCATGAGTGATATGGGGCGTGTAATATCCTTTCCATTGAGTTTCCTATTATTAAGCTTGAAATAAGGAGTTCAGAATTAACTGTGACAAAGATTTTATCTAGTGTTGGCATCACCATTAGCTTTTGCAGTTTACTGCTAATAAAACTTTAAATTTGCTATTACTTCTAATAACCTTCTTGCCACCTTAGCTGTAGAAATTAGACAAAGAACCCTGCTGACATGTGGCTAGTGACATTTTCTGGAAGTGTAGAAAACTCCGATGACAACAGTGACTGTTATTTACCAAAGCCTAATAAAGCCAGGCCCTGCTGGCCTTCAGCAGCCTAATTTAAAGCACCTGTTCCTGGGGCTTGAAGAGGCCTATAAAAGAACAAAGCATAAAATTTTGGTTTCTGTTATTGTTGTTCTAAGCACCAGAGTGTTCTTTCATAGCAATCCAATAGATTCTAAAGTAGGAAAAAAATAAATAAACTCATGATCAGGCCTATGTGAGTGACAGGGAATATTAAAACAAGCCATTGGTTAACTCGGAAGCCCACATGTATTCACCTGAAGCAGCGAAAAAGTTAGCAGCGATAGACACATCTGTGGCTTGATCACTTCCTGTCGAATCTCTAATCTCATTCGGCCCTTCCTCTGTGATATTGGACATTACCCTTTCCCAATAATTAGGGTCACAGATGCTCTTGTGTTTCAGACTGCCAGAGAATTCATATATATTTGGATGTTATGTCTTTGGTCATAGGTCAGATCTTTCTGGCAATGCCCTCCCAACCAGGTTCCCCTAAATAAACAAGTAAGGTGTGAATGAGACAATGGACTCAACCATTTAGGAAAAAAAATAGTAATAAGTCTTATAAAATATTTTTAAAGCATTTGCTTTTAATCGCGGAGAAAAGAATTCGTTGTTCACCAGACTTTTTATTCAGGAATCTGTGTTAACATTCCGTCAGGTTCTGCCTGGCATGGAAATTCCTTCCCTCCACATTTTCATCTCGGGACAAGCTCTGCCACTGGAGAGTCTACTGTTTACTCTCACAGGGCAGCACGGCTATTTGATGAAAAAGTTCGCATTCCTAAAAGTTGGGGAATCAAAGTGAAGCTTGTCGGCCAGTGAAAAACGTGCCCTTTGCAGGGATTCCTTTCCTTTCTGCCTTCTGGGGTTAACTCTCTTCTCATTTGAAATATAATTAAATGTTTTTAAGAAACGTGAGGTCAAGAGGAAAAGCTTTTCCCCCAAAAGACACTGCATGGGGGACGCTCTCTTTGCCACGTGAGGAACAAGGCTCTGAGCAAGACCGGCTATAAGAGGCAGTAGAGCAGAGAGCAAGCTCTTGAGATTTCCTGAACTGTGAATGAGTTGTTTATAATGAGAACGCAAGCTCAGACCATCCTTGGCCTTTACAGAGTTGATAATGGCTGCAGCATATGGGGGCAGTTTCCTGCTCAGGTAACTTCAGGGTTAATCTTCTCCCCCTGGAGTACTATAATCATGTCCTGAGGGAATGTTAGGCACGCACCCATCATGGTTCCTCTTAATCCGGATTCTCTCTCAGTCCAACACTCAATGAAGATGGAGGTTCCGCTACTGGTTTTTCTGAGCTGGCCTTTTAAAACTAGATAAGAGGGGATGCCAATACTAGATCCAGGTAGGAGTCTTGGGACACAGGGGAGATGGCTGGCGGAGGGGGGGTGGGGGGGGCAAGTTTTCGAGGAAGCGCTTCGAACTGGACGAGACATTAAATGATATGCTCTTGTTATGACTTTCCTGGTGACCCAGGAAGTTTTCCTTATGGCTTTTGTTAAAGTTCTCCATCCCCTCTCAACTCCAGGAAATGCTATCTTGGTATTTGGAGCCAGGAAGGAATAGTATCTTTCCCTTAATGAGCCAGGACTTCATTCACTGTGAATGTGAACTATTCTTCTCACATCTGGGATTCATCTGTTCAACCACAAAATGTCGGTTAAGGAAGAAGGAATGCAGTAGCGAAAGCGATATTGAGGGCCAGCCCATCTTAGTTGGCTGGGAATTTGGTTATAAGAGATAGAAAGTGACTGAGAACCAGATGAAAAGCACTGGGGGCTCCACAGTGAGCTCCCGTCCCTCAGGGCTCCCCCCTCAATTCTACTCCATTCCTTCTTATTTCAGAGCCCAGTCCCGAGTTTGGGCTTTCATTCCAAGGCCCTGTCCCTTACACTTCTATTTCGTTCCTCCCATTCACAGACATGAGACTAGGGGAAGGAGGAAGGAGGGGGACATCCTGCTGACATGCCCCGTTTCAGGAATGATTGCAAGTTCCCATAGTATCCTTGTTGGAGAATTGTGTTTAGACTCAAGTCAGAGCCATTAGAAATTAAATTGTCCCTAGATGTGACATCAGTCATATGAAAAAATGCATCTTGGGTTACCAAAATACTTCATTTCAATGGAGATTTGGAAAACACACTTGAGGGGCGCCTGGGTGGCTCAGTTGGTTGAGTGACTGCCTTCAGCTCAGGTCATGATCCCGGAGTCCCAGGATGGAGTCCCACATCGGTCTCCCAGCTCCATGGGGAGTCTGCTTCTTCCTCTGACCTTCTCCCTTTTCATGCTCTCACTCTCTCCCTCAAATAAATACATAAAATTTTTTTTTTTAAAAAAAGGAAAACACAGTTGATTCATAAATTGCTTTTGCAAAACACCTGGTTGTGCTAATTTCTATAGATTGCCTTGGATTTTACGACCTTTTGATAGCTACGAATAATTCACGTTTGTTCAATTCTTCTTTCTTATTATTCAGTGTGGGGGGGAACTTTTCCAAACTTGTTATCTGTCCCATAAAACAGTACTGAAATTGTATGTACTTGTTCCCAAATTGCTTTCTACTCTAGTAGCTATTATCCATTTGGACTATTCATTTTAGTTGCTGAACCACAAAAATAGGTGTCTTTTGTTATATACAAACAGCTTTCAATCTGCTAATTAGGGCTAATTAGAGGGCAATTGAACTTTACTCTCCCTGTGTCTTTCTCTCTTTAAACTGTAGGCTGATGGCATTTTGCGGACTAATAGAATGAGCAGCCTTCCTGAGCCTCATACTCTTTCCATTATGCTACTGCTACTATACATTTTCTTGTCAGTGTTGGTATAGAGAAACCCTAGGACTGCAACTGTGCTTATTATACATGCTAAGGGAGACTAATTTAAGGTGACTGGATAGAGCTTGCCTGGTTCTAAAGAAAACGTTCAGTGTGGGGCAGGAGAGGGTGGCCTGGCTAGGTAATCCCTTAGAGTTCACTTATTCTCTGTGTTATTTAGAGTTATTTTTCTCCCTAACAGTAAAGGCAGTAGACTTTTCCATTACTCTGTTCCACATTAACTGACATGATTTCCTTTGTTCCTTTTATCAGTCCAGTGGAGTGGACAGTTTCCTCTGTCCCATTTCTTTGAGAGACAGAGGCTTGGGGAGTTACCTAGAGAGGGAACATAGCACAGTCGAAAAAAGCACGATCTTTGGAGTCAGACAGCCTGGCATTCATTTTCTTTTGTATACTTTGGAATGTTACCAAAACACTTGGGAGTTTTATTTTCCCTCATTTGTTTATAGAATGATAGTGTCCCAGAATTTGGTGAGACCTGGAGTCATGAGTTAAACTGAGTTGAGCTCAAGATTCATTCATTCTCCAGACTTTCATCGGCATTCTATTACTATGTGCTCCCTATTTTATTTTATGTTAGAGATACAAAGAAGAACAAGATGCTGCCCATATCCTCTAGGGAGTTTTGATCCTATAATGATGGTCAAGGCAAGAGGAAACGACAAGACAATGGGATAAGCACAGTGGTATGTATGGTGGCTAGAGGTGGGGGTCACCTGACTCAGGTTGTAGGAATTCAGGAAAGAATCCCGGAGAAAGGGAAGATTAAGCCGAGGGTTAAAAAGAAGGGCAAGTTAACTAAATCAAATGATAGGTGAGGTTAGGTCAACAATACTCAGGAAGCAAAGAAGTAATGGCAGATGGCCATAAAGACAATTCAGGGAGCTACGTAAGTTATGAATGAGGACACAGGATTTGGGGGACTGACTAGAGAAGTAGTTGGTGGATTAGGGTTAGGAGACGTTCAGGATCATAAGCAGGAAGGAGTCAGGATTTGAATGTAGATTTTCTCATTTCAAATCTTATCCTTTCTCATCACAGTCCCCTCTTGCATGTGAACGTGCATGAGTGTGTGTGAATGTGTGTGTGTGTGTGTGTGTGTGTGTGTGTACGTGTGTACAGTCATATGTTTGGAATGAGCACTTCTCGTATATTTTTACCACTCAAGAGACAGTACTTTTCTTTACAGCTAACATGTGGATCCACATTACAGTCCTGTTCTAATGGAACAGAAATGTCAACATACTTTGAAAGAAGCCTTTAGCTATATTTTTACTTCCCGTTATCTGTACTTAAAAAAAAAAAAAGAAAAGAAACAATTCAAGCCATTAGAAGCTGTTTGTGAAATATTTCAGGTTTAAAAAGTTGTCTTTGATGAGAAAGAGTACAAGCAAAGAAAGAAACCAAGGCAAACCTGGGCAGCATATAGCTATCATTTTATCTGAGGTGAGAACTAACCATCCTAATGGACTTAAGAACTGCAAATATTTCTCCAATGATTGGCACTTTGTAGACATAATTCTGTAAGTAGGCTAACTTTTGCACTTGAATGATTACAAATTTAGATTCATGGATAGGTGAATAATGGATAGGTTGGTAATTTATCTATGTAAGGGAAGGAACTATTAACCTGTGTCCTTTGAAACACAACCAATACGCCTAACATAGGACCTGGATTCTGTATGAAATGCAAATTTTCTGGTCCAGAATGTTACTTTCCTAATGAGATAGATAAATTTGTGTATTTCAAGAGAGACTTTGTGTTATTCTAGTCTTCCAGCCCAGGCCATTTGATTGCAGAAGGCACAATGAAAACATCTGAGAGTGAAAAAATATATACATACACAAATAAAAATAATCTAGCCCATATCTAATACTTAAGAGATTCAAGTGTTTATAGTAAATGGGTTCTTTACAAGGGCGTGATTTAGAAAAAATAACCTAGATTTCATATGCACTCTAATCTTGCTCTAACAAACATGTGGCACTGATATGTCTCCCTTTAGAGATACAATGCAGTATTTAAAAATATAATCGATGATTGAATGTCTAAAGAGAATCCATGTTTCCTATTGTTTTTCTTGTAAACTAGAAGAGCATTTCCATAATCTGAATTAGAAAGTATTTTTTTTTAATGGGAGTGGTAAGAGGAGGTAAGGAAGGGGTTAGGCATTCCATGACTCCTGGGAACATTATCACAGTATTCGTATGTGGTGACATGTTGCATGTGCTAAAAAGTAAAAGGCAGAGGTTAACAGATTCTCATCTCCTCGTACTTCTTCATTTAATTTTGTCTAACTTCTGTCCCTCAATTTCCTAACAGTGTTTTCCATGCTTATATTCCGTCTTCATACTCATAACTCCCAAAGCCAACTATCCTTGTAACCTTGGTCAGGATATGCTGTATGTGCAGTAAAAAGTTGCATTTTCTACTTCAATTGCAGCTGAAAAATTACAATTATTTTGACAATTATATAAGCACAGAGCATAGGTCTAAAGTAAAATATGAGTCTATGCCCCAGCAATAGAGTATTTTGCATCTGCCCCTCCAGATCATTCTCCAGGTTTCTCCCGTTATCCTATATTCTAGGAGGCTAATCTGAAGGCAATGCGAAACAAAGTTTTTTTTTCCCTCTGGCTCTCTGAGGGGCTCAGCCAATGGGAGGTCCTGGTTGTAAAGTGGACAAAAGGAAGGAAACACTGGAATGTTTGTTACAGTGGCTCCTTCCCACTGGTTCGTGGGTTGGTGTTGTCTGAGTGCCTCTTCCTTGACCATAGCTCCTGTCCTGAGACCCTTCCATCAGACACAGGCCCCACTCTACTTTAAACATACATCTGTTTTTTACTTCCACCCTGGTGGTCGTTGGGAGGCTTAGGAATGCCTGCTTTACCCTCCTTGGTTGGCTTCCCTTAACATTGCCCACCTTTTGTGTCTTCATCAAAACTTGATAAAATCAAGAAATTTCTTCTTTTGAGTGTACCCTCTGTTTCCTTGCCAGAACTCTGACTGGTGCAACTTCCCAAAGCCAAACATGAAGAAAAAAGTGAAAAAATATCAAAGTTGGGCAGTGAATAAGCTGGTTTGTTTTCCTGCCTCTCCATACCTTGAATACAGCAAATACACATGAATAGGAAGTACTTGATCTCTGGAAAAAAAAAAAAAAGAGAGAGATTCCCAGTTGAAGAATTTTAAGTTATTCATATTACACCATGTTTAGCATTTGCTGTGCATTAAAAACGGGCAAATGGCATCAGTTTGCACTGAAAAGTAAATTGTTTTTCTTCTGCCCTAGACGGCCTTTTTTTTTTTTTTAAATGCCCATGTTTTCATGCAAAGCAACATACAAAAGATAGAATAGCAGAAGTCAACCCCAGATGACTTCAGCGTCTCAGTATTGATCATTTTGGTGGCTCTTCAATCTCTTCTTCGGAATATTCTGATAATGGCAAAATCCTGCTCCCCATCAATGGGCTTGTGCTCGGAAGACAAGACGCCTCATGTAATGACTTGCCACTACCTCCATTAATGTGATCTGGGGGGCTTGTTTTGTTTCATTTTGTGGCTCATTTCTTACTCCATGCTGCCGTGGTCTCCAGTGCTGCTTCCTACCATAAGTTAGAAATGAATTTTTTAAAATAAGCACTTGTACTTTGAACCATAAAACAAAATCTGAAGCTGAAATCAAAGGAAGAAGGTAAATTACTTTTAGTGCTCTGCAAAGAAACTTTCACTTGGCTATTTCCCGTTGTTTTGAAACTCTGAAAATCAATACAGAAACATATCATATTCTGAAGGCAGGTCAGCTGTGCACTAGGTGTTTTTAACAGTTGGCTTTGAAGGGGATACTTATGCCCCCTTGACATGAATCTACAGTTCTTTACACTAAGTGTCCCCATGAAACTACATTTTTGCTCGGGCTATCCATCTCAATGGTTATTACTTTTTACTGTTCCAGGCTCCCATCTTCTATTATAGATTCACTGATAGATCAATATGACAGAGGCAGGATAAAAGTCAGTTAGCTGCACATGTCTATTATGAGCCTGAAAATTCAGACAAACATTTCTCCCGACAAAAGCCAGGCACGTAACTGAGTCGTTACGTGTCTGGGTGGTTTTCTAGTCCTTTCTGTACAAACTCACATTTCTTGACATCTTTCTTAATTTTGAGGTCCTCATGGCCTGTCAGGGAATTAGGAATGAGTGGTTCCCTAGGGGAAAGAGAGAATTTAAAATACAATCTTCACTTTTGAAAGGAGAGAACAAAACACATTTGCTGCTACACTGAGGCAGTAAAAAGTAGTGCTGACATGCTCAGTTTCTAAACCACAGGCAAGTGGACTGTAAAACCAAGCAATGGTTCAAAGTCAAGGAAAGAATCTTTGTAGTCCTCTAGTGGGTAATGGAAATGACAAAACTGGCTTTGGGTTGGTTGGAAACCTCAGTTCCCTCTGGGGATGATCACTTTGGCTATGAATCAGCAACCATTTCGAGAAAGAAGTAGAAATCTACTAAACACTTCAGCCACTGTCTACACAATGGTCTACAAGAGCCACGAGCATAGTAGGGAGAGAGTGCTTAAGCGACACCTCAGAGATGGGAAGAATGGGTCGCAAAAGAGGCTAAGATTCCATGGTTTCATATTTGAAGATTTTAGCTATTATTCCAAGTCCTCATGGTTAGATTCCCAACAAGAGATATGACACTTGAAAAGTCCACCAAAGGTTATCTGAAGTGCAACTAAAATTTAGACATTTTAGTTTAGACCTTTTAGTTGATGAATTATCTTATAAGTGGATCTAATAAACATTTACCAAGTTCTTACTGTGTATCACTTAACTGTGTTTCATTAAGCAAGGTGTTCACATTAGAAAGAGGATGGTTTTCTGCCCTCAAGTGGCTTATGATTCAGATGCAGAGACAGGCAGGTGTAATAGGCAATTATGTGAAAAACACACACACAGACACTACTTGAATCCATACACATTTATGGATCCCAAGAACTCATTACATTCTATGGGGGAAGTAGCAGGAAGAAATAGGGAGAAGGGAATAAGCAAATGAATAAATAAATGAATGACAGTGAATAAAGAAAGACATTGTACCAATGGGTGATAGTCTTCTATGGACTGAATTTGGAAAACAACAACAACAACAACAACAACAACAACAACAACAAAACAAAACTAGACATTGTAGCATACACTGTTGCTAACAACTGGATGGGGAGAAAGTACTTAGCCCAGATGGGCTTAGGAGAGACCTCCTGGCAGAAGCAACACTCAAGGAATTTCTAGAAGATGAGCAGAGGGTTGTCAGGTGAGGAGAGGTCAGTGAAGACATATTGTGTCTATATACACACTGATGTATTTATCTGTTTTTTATTGTGGTAAAAAAATGCATATTATGAGATTTACCCTCCTAGCAGATTTTTAAGTGTACAGTTCAGGATTGTTAACTCTAAGCACAATGTTGAACAGTAGATCCCTAAGACTTTTTTATCTTACATGACTGAAATTTTATACTCATATAATAGCAACTCCCCATTTTTGCCCTCCCCCCTGGAATATTTATCTATTTTCAATTTTAATTTCTTCCCCCTCCTCCACCACCCACAAAGATAAAGGAGCACTTATTTCAAGACATGCCGGGAGAACATGATGAGTAAGTAGTTTACCATGTCAAAAGGGAAGGCTGGCAAGATTTCATGAGATTGTCAGATCATAAAAGACCCCATGAATTACTCTAAGAAAATTTTATTTTATCTGGAGTGAAAGGAAGCCAGTGAGATTCTTTGTTAAAGGGTATGAAATGGTCAGGATATCCCTTTCACAGCTATTACTCTGGGGACAATTGAGAAGGGGATACCAGAAGCATGTGAACCAGTCTGGGGGAAGGGGTAATTGAGACAAAAACAACGAGGGCCTGAAGGAAGGTGTGGCCATGGTGGGGAAAGGGAGAGGCAGTAGGTCACGCTCCTAGATGAGAAAAAATGTGGAGGTCGGGCAGGACGGGTGACAGTGTTGTGGACTGTCCATTTACTCAGTTTCACTATACAAAGTACCTTAAACCTCAAACTTGCCGCTTCAAGAGAAGCAGTGAACACTAAATCAGGGTCAGGTCTGAGCATGCGTAGTTTGCCTATAACTGAAGTTGGCCTCTATATGCAAACCCTAAAAACTTACAAGAGGTGTCCTTTCTTTCCCACAAATCAGCTTTAAGAGCAAACAGGGCATGAGTGAGTATCACAGATAAAAAAGAAAAGACCGGGACGCCTGGGTGGCTCATTGGGTTAAAGCCTCTGCCTTCGGCTCAGGTCATGATCTCAGGGTTCTGGGATCAAGCCCCGCATCTGACTCTCTGCTCAGTGGGGAGCCTGCTTCCCCCTCTCTCTCTGCCTGCCTCTCTGCCTACTTGTGGTCTCTCTCTCTTTCTGTCAAATAAATAAATAAAATCTTAAAAAAAAAAAAAAAAGAAAGAGAAAAGACTGAGCTTAGAGCTCTATGAAAATCAGTGTCTAGTACTGAACATCAAAAATTCCTGGGGCAACTCGGTGGTTGCCTGGTGGCTCGGTGGTTAAGCACCTGCCTTTGGCTCAGGTCATGATCCCAGTGTTCTGGGATGGAGCCCTGCATCGGGCTCCGTGCTCAGCAAGAAGCCTGCTTCTCCCTCTCCCACTCCCCCTGCCTGTTTTCACTCTCTTGCTGTGCCCCTCTCTGTCAAATAATAAATAAATAAAATCTTTTTTGGGGCTCCTGGGTGGCTCAGTGGGTTAAAGCCTCTGCCTTCGGCTCAGGTCATGATCTCAGGGTCCTGGGATCGAGCCCCACATCGGGCTTTCTGCTCAGCAGGGAGCCTGCTTCCCCCTCTCTCTCTGCCTTCCTCTCTGCCTACTTATGATCTCTCTCCTCTCTGTCAAATAAATAAATAAAAAATCTTTAAAAAAAAATCTTTTTAAAAAAATTCTCCATTATTTCATTTTTAAAATATGTTAAATGTAGTCAATAGCATTGTTCTAAAGAAACAATCTTAAGAATTTGGTTTTATTTTGGCTATATAGCTCTTTCAGTCAATGAAAATAAATGAAGAATGACCAGGGTTCAGGAATTCGAGAGGGCTAGGATAAGAGGATAAGTAAGATAAAGACCAAGCTATGCTTTGGTCAGGGATGGAATAAGTGTTTATATATACATTTTCCAAAACAGCTTTATTGATATATAATGCACATGCACATAAAATCATCCATTAAAGGTTCATAATCAAAGAGGTAGCTCTTAGTATATTCACAGAATCGTACAAACATCACCACGATCTGATTTTACACTTTTATCACCCAAAAAGAAACACCTGTACTCATTAGTAGTCACTCCCCATGACTCCCTGCTGCTACTCCAGTGTTAGGTGACCTCTAGATAATTATTTCATTCTCTTTTTTGCTGAATAATATTTCATTGTATGGCTATGCCAAATTTTGTTTATCCATTCATCAGTTGATGGGCATTTGAATGGTTTCCACTTTTTGGTCATTTGCATAATACTATTATGAGCATTTGTGTACAAGTTTTTCCATGGACCTAGGTTTTCATTTTCTTGAATATATATCTAGGAGTGGAATTGCTGTGACTAACATTTCAATGAACTGTTAAACTGTTTTCCAAAGTGGCTGCACCATTTTACATTCCTACTAACAATGCATGAGGACTCCAGTTTCTCTACATCCCAGCTAATGTTTGTTATTGTCTGTCTGATTATAGTTATTCTAGTGTGTGTAAAAAGTGGTATCTCATTGTGGTATTGATTTGCATTTTCCTATGTTTGTATTTTAAATCCGTTGACTCAATCTCTTTTTCATTATTTATAGAGTGTATTTCTCTTGCATTTTTTTTAAAGAGATATATCTATTTATTTTAGAGAGAGGGAGAGGGGAGGGGAAGAGGGAGAGGAAGGGAAATTCTTAAAGCAGACTCCACACTGAGCGCGGAGCCTGATATAGGGCTGGATCTCACGGCCCTGAGATCGCGACCTAAGCTGATATCAAGAGCTGGACACATAAGCAACTGCACCATCCAGGTACCTCATCTCTTGCAGGTTTTTTTTTTGACCTCATAAAACTTTGTGAAAACTCACCAGTCACATATTAGTACAATAACTGTCTACTAAACAGTACAAAATTCATGGGCTTGAGATATTAAGCATCTGTTAGTTTGTGAATCCATGATTTAGGCTGGATTCAGCTAGGTAGGTCTGATCTGAGCTCATTTGGATGTCTGGGGGTTGGCTGATCACTGATCAATGTAGACTGACTCCGACAGGACAGCTCCACGGTCCCCCATGTGTCTCCTACCCTCCAGCAAGTAGGACCAGACATGTTCTTTCCAGACAGTGGCAAATACACATGATTTTCCCTGCCTCCTTTGCTTCTGGTACAACTGCTTACACCTCATTGCCCAAGCAATCACATGGCTAAACTCAGAACCAGGTGGCAAGAAAATATGTTCATTTCTTAATGGGAAGAACTGCAAAGTCTCATGGCAAATGGCACGGATACCATGTTGGTGAAGCATCTAGGACGCTCATGGTATAGGTCTACCCCATATATTATACTATCACTCAGAAGAGAGATGGATTAAACTGGTAGGTCAGCAGCTGTTGCTTCACTGACCTACACCAGGGCCACAATTATTCTTGGGTTTGCCTGTATGAAAAAGATTCATTAGCTACTCCCTAGGGTTAAACATTCTCCTGGTAACAATAATCTATTTTTAGAAAATAAGAAAGATATTTATGTGCCAAACGAATATTCTATTGTTTGAAAACATCTCCAGGGCCATAATGAGAACTCAGGACAGACCTAGATCAAATAAATAGCAGCAGGTACTCTGAAGTATTCTGGGAAGTGTTTAAGCCTAGGATAGATGGCATTATTTAAGTATTTATAAATGTCATATCATCTGTTTTAGGAAAAGCTAATAGAATGTCTTGCAGACATTTCAGGTCCCCCCCCAAAATGCTTCTGTAATCTATTTCTATAGGATCGGCAAATGTGGAAGCAGACGTATTATGGGTCAATACCAGTGAAAGGACTCTCTGCAAAGATATAGGATTCACAGTCCATTAAGCTTCAGGTCTGCCCTGATGTGGATTCCCCTGATGTATTACTATTATATCCTATTTTTGTTGACTCAGTTACTATGTCAGCAAAACCAAACATTTTGGCTTGTGGCCCAGCCTCGAGCTGTCTATGGAGGGTATGTGTTTGCCTCTACCACCATGACAGTAATGAGCAACTGGCATTAGTTTGATTTGCATAATTGTGTGCTTCCAACATAGACTCTATGTCAGTAGGAAACAACTTATTGTGATGATACCCATAGCATATTATCTGTTTTGTGCTATCAGCATTTATTTATGTAAATTCCATCATTACAAGGGGTCATTTTCCAACCTTCTACGATGAAATCACATTCTCTGCCAATAAGCAGGAAGAAAATACTTTAGCAGAAGAACTGGGCATACTTTGTCATTCACAGCTGTTGGTCAAGGAGTCAGAAAGGATATTATTGGTGGTTGCTTGCTTGTTTGTTTGTTTGAAGCTGTTTGTTTTAAGGACTGACAGATACAATGACGACCTGAAAGTCTGTCTCTGGCCATTTAGAACTAATGCCATCAAGCAGACACATTCTCTTTTTCTCTCACACATACATATACATACACCACAGAGTGTCCAACTCATTTACGATTTTCTTTAAGAATAATTTATGGTCAAAAAAATATTTTGTGTTCCCTAGATGATGAGTCGAATGTTTTCTTTGCTAAGAAGCAGAACTCTGTATTCAAGCAGGAGATAAAAAGATAGCGTAACTAACTAGGAGATCCCACTTGTACCTGAAACAATGGGAAGGAACCATGTGGAACCGAGATTTTGGAAACTAAATTTCGTAACTCTGTTCACAAAAATAGCCAAGGTCAAGTGTGCATTTCATCATTAGAGGCAGGTGAGCATCCTGATTGTTAGTGTAACTGGAGCTGTAATTTATACATTTCTTTGATAGTTTCACTAGTTAAGCACAAAAAGATGTCAGCATTTAACCCTACTTCAAGGAACGACAATGCAGAAAAAAAAGGGGGAAAGGGAAAGAAAGCCCAGCAGTCAAGCATTTTAAATCTAGCTGACACCTGTCAAAAAGAACCCTTACTAAAAGGAGGATAATTAGAATATTGCTTTATTGTGAGCTCATAGTTTCCAGACTAATCTGTATCACGCTTCAGGCTGGTCAGGGATGAGAAGGAAGAGGGAAAACAATAAAAATGAAAAAAAAATCAACTAGAAATCGAATCTCATACTTCAGCAACCTTACATTTAACAGTTGTCTTTGCAGACGTTCTTAATGGGAGCCCGGCTGATCATTCAGCTCAAAATGAACTCAGAAATGATCTTTTAAGGAATGCAACATGGAAACCACATTTGGTAAAGTCTGTAAAGGAGAATACATCCCAAGAAATCTTTCCAAGTCTCCGTGTTAAATTGGGAAAAAAAGAAAAAAAAAAAAAAAAACAGAAAAAAATTCCACCAGTCTCATCTTCTTAGTATGATAATTCTTTCAAAGAGTATACTGGTTAGGGATGTGTGTGTGTGTGCGTGTGTGTTTTCAGTCACTTTTGACACTTTGGCAGGTAGGAGGGCACTTATTCACCCGTGTACAATACCCAATCACATGGAATATTCTTTCCTCCTATCTAAGCATTTAGAGCTTCGACTCATAACTAAGATGTTTCTCATGATTTTCTCCCCCTTCTCTCCATTTCAATTTCCCTTCTCAATAACATTTTCTTTATTTTATTGTATGGAGGAGATGCCTCCCATAAAATACGCAGAATCTCCTGCCACTTTGACTTCTACTTTGACCACCTGTGGCAAGTGAAACTGAATGAGGAATCAGTGATCAAATGACAGCGGCTATGTCATTTGATGTGCTATGATGTACTGCACAAAAACATGTGATTAGGAGTGATTAGACAGGATTTCACTCCCCGTCACTTGCACTATTTACGTAACACGTGTCGGCCTTTTAACATGGTGGCTGCTCCGCTTCTTCATTTGTGAAATGCAGTGGAGAGCTCTGAGGTCCTTTTAATGTGGTCTTTGAAATGGCACCAGGATTTATGTTACCATGCGCTCAATTGCTTGCACTGGGAATAGAACTAGGAATGGAAAAGTGAGGTCTCTTGATGTTATTTCTTGTGTGGACAAGTTCTCAAAGGGAGAGGAAAAGGTGCTCAAAGAAACATCAAGCCAGGCAAGCAGAACACACGTTCTCACAGGAATACCTCCTCAAAAAGAGTTTAAATCAGCAACCGAGTAGAAAGGCAAAGCCGGTTGTGCAGGAAACGCTGGGAGAAGCAAAGGTCTGAGCACTGCTTCATCTATAGTGGGGCAGTTACACCACACACGTGTCAAAAGGAGAAAACCGCTTTTCTGAAGAGCCCACCATGGACCAGAGAAGTGGAAGAAAGGCAATGTGAAATGTTACCTAAAAGCCACAGGGGCAGAACAACAGCCCTGGGAAAAGCAATGCCAATCCCAAAATGGGGCCAAATCCCAAAAGGATGTAGTTTAAGGAAAACCAAACCAAGAGAGATCCATGTGGGGGCAGTTGAGCAAGAAGGACCGAAGTAAATGACAGTAGCAGTTAGAAAAGAAGTTAATATATTTGACCACAGGGACTGACAGAGGCATCTGGAAACAATGAAAAACAGAATTTATTTTTCTCTAGCAATGTTCTTTGAAAATAAGCCTCCAGTGGAACAAAAACCATAATAATATCCTTAACATTTCACTTTTTGTGTTTTAAAAATTGATGTAAGAAACAAACACAAAATTCTCGTTTCGTTAATTAAGGGAAAGTGAGTTACAAAACAATCCCCAATAGACTTTCTGATTTCATGTGGTCTTACTCCACTTAGAAGAAGCCCAGGACATAGGAAGAGAGCTTAATAAATACTTATTCTCTATATTCCTTATAGCCATGCTTTACTCTGCTCACCCTCTTTTGGACATATGGACACAGAATGGAGAAGGATCAGAAGACTCAATGATGTCTTTTCTTGGGTAATGACAAAGGAAAAAACCCATGCTGATCATTTATCATATGTAATGTACTCATATCAAAGATAACATAATCAGAGGAGAGTGGGTTACAAACTACCCAATTGACTCAGCAGGTATCACCAAAATATTTGCAGGTTGCTTGGTAACCCAATTAAAAGTCTCTATTTAAATCCCAGATCATTAGTGACTGAAAATCACTATCATTTGATGGCTCATCTCAGTCCAGTTCTTAGGGGAGATTTTCCTACATCAAAAAACCACCAACATATTTGGCACTAATTGGCTCCCTTGGTGACAATCTCAGCCTATAGGCCAAGAATTGAGTGGACCTGCGAGGCTAAGCTATTTCCCCAGCCTGAGAGTTGGTGCTTCTCAGCACGGGCTGAAGGACATTGGTGGGTTAATATGAAAATTTTACATAGATATTACCTGTCTTTGGATTAATTGAAATGTTCTATATTTAAGGATATCATATTGGTGGCAAGTTCTTTTTTTAAATTAAGTTCCATTTAGGACTTTCTTATTAAAATATCTCTCCCCTCCTCCTCCCCCTCCTTTTTTTTTTTCAGGTCCTCTTCCAAACTTGCAATAATTAACAGGAAGAATATGAAACTTTATCATCTCAAAATTAGAAACCTGAATTACAGATATTGATGCTACCCACAAGACAGACCCAGATTAAAAGGGAAATTGTTTCTTCACTAAAATTAATGGGTTGATGGCCTTGTTACTATGCTGGATATGATAGGAACTTCTGTAGTGTTAGAGTTCCACAGTATTCAAATAAGTATATGTGAGGCTTAGCATTATTTGAGTACTTCTCTTTTGAAAATTGACCTGAAATTGATTTTTTTCAAGTAATGAATTTTCCATAGATTATGGAATTAAAAGTTGTAGAAAAATTCAAAATCAGTAAAGAGACATAAATATGGGGAACATATAAATCCTAGGTTTGCTACCAGTAATGACATTTTAACTAAATATATCTATCTTGGATATTTGACTATAAAGAACATGATGATACAGAGTATTGCAAGATAAATTTCATTGCATTTATGGTACAATATTTGACACAGACACAAAAGATAATAAGAGCTGTAGAATGTTATGAAAAAATAAAATCTAATACGAGGGGTGCCTGGGTGGCTCAGTGGGTTAAAGCCTCTGCCTTCAGCTCAGGTCATGATCTCAGGGTCCTGGGATCGAGCCCTGCATCAGGCTCTCTGCTCATCAGGGCAGAGAGCTTCCCCCTCTTCCACTGCCTGCTTCTCTGCCTACTTGTGATCTCTTTCTGTCAAATAAATAAATAAAATCTTAAAAAAAAAATTCTAATATGAAAGAACTGGACTAAGAGGAAAGATGGGCTCCAGTCATATTATTGCTCTGTCTTTGGTCCTCATTTTTTTTTTTTTTTAACCTGCAAAGTTGGAAATAAGGACCTACAACACTTCCCTTTAGCTCAGGAATTGTGAAATTCCTTTAGAAAAGATTCCTTTGCAATTTTATTTCTACTGATGTCTACTTTTGGTGCACTGGGATATGAAGAGTCAGTTATATTTTGTCCTTAAGAATTTTAACGAAAATTTTAAAATGACAAATGCTGCTGAATTTATTGGATTACAGCATTTTCTAAAATGAATCTGAGGATTCACTATGAGAAATATTTAACCAGATATATGGATAGTTTTAGTTTCATTTGGCCGCAGTACCATAATGAAGAAAAGTGGACTTGTTGAGTAGTATTGAAAGAAACAGTGGGGAAAACCTCTAACATTTTTATAACAATGAAACTTTCCCAACACAGCAGTCAAGACCGCAAAGATGCAGTGTCTGAATTGATAAAGTACACTAGCCTCCAACCACTTACAAACCAGAAAGATTGAGTTTTTTCCTGAATTATTTACTGAGAGTAACAGATCACAACACTTTCTTATTTTCCACCTTCATTGTTAATAATTTTTGTCAAATTTGGACTAGCATTTTGCAATATATTTTTATGCAGGCAATCTTTCATTCAATTACTTGCAGCAAAGGCTTTGAGGAGGGAAAGTTCCAAGCATTATTCTCCAGCTGATGTCTATGAGAATATGTATAATCCATTTAAGTCCCATAGGCATTCAAATAGACTTCTTTCTTTTTCTGTGGCTGCTGTGTATATGTTCAGCTCATGGGGTAAAGATGACCCAGTGCTGGGAAAGTCCTTGAATATGTCATGAACTCATGGAAGAGACTGCAGTGGTTATGTCAAACCATCTTTGGTTCTTTGAATTCCCTTTAAACACAAAGTTCACCAAGTAAATTTTGTAAAATTCTAGTCCCAGGAGTGTCTCAATGAAAAAAAAAAAAAAGTCTGAAGTTCAGTTAATCTAGGGAATGTTGTATGCTATACAGCACTGATTAGAGGATCACAGACCATAATAAAGTCTTTGAGAAATCCTAAATTGGGAGACAAACATTGTTAATTTGCTTAATCTAGAGTAATGTAGATTATTTGCTTAATTTACACAAATTTGATCATAAATCTATTTTTCTCTATAATATCTATGCATTTGTATTCTAAGGTCTCTAATAAAACAGCCAGGCACCCTATGTAATATGAACACTCATAGATTTTCTCGAAAATTGTGCTTTTAGTTGGGGGGTGGGGAGAGTTCTTCCTTAAATTGAACTTCCTTGTTTCCTTCACCTATCTGCTGTTACCATGCATTCTAAAGATACATGTGAATATTGACCTTGTGGCGATATTGTGAATATTTTAAATCAAGACAAGAATCGATTTTTTTTCTCTATGACACCTCTCCTGCACACTAAAAATCTTCAATCCTTTGATATTTCTTCATGCCAAGCAAGAAGATTCCACTTCTCTGAATAGGCTTCAACTTACCACTACTCTTATAGGCAGCACTAACAAAGAATACAGTATCCCAAGGGGGTAGAACAAAGCAGAGTAGAGGGAAACTATCACCTCCCCTATGAGGTAGTCAGTAATTTATCATATGGTCAGGATTACTTGCTCTGCTTTTGCTAAAGAAGACTTTAACAGATGTCAGTGTGGTAGGCAGAATTCTAAGATGGTCCCAAGGTTTCCTGCCTGCCTCTTGTTCATTCCCTAAATAGTCCCTGGGACTATGAATATGATGAGTTTTACCCCTATAATTAATTGCTACAGTTGACCTTAAATTAGGGTGGGCCCAATATAATCACATTAGCCTTTTAAAAAGCAGAGAGTTTTCTCTTCTCTCTCCCAGACCAGTAAGTCAGAGATCCAAAGCAGGAAAAGGATTCAAAGAGCTATTGCTGACTTTCAGATGGAGAGGGCCACACAGCATGGCACGTAGGTGATTTTCAGGAGGAAGAGCAGCCGCTGGCTGATAGCAAGGAAATAGGAACCTTCACTCTAAAACCACAGGAACTGAGTTTGGCCAAAAACCTGAATGGTCTTGGTAGTGAACCCTTTTTCAGTGTTTTGAGATGAAAACTAAGTCAAGCTAACTTTGGCATTATAGGACGCTGGGCAGAGAAGACAGTTAACACTGCATCAGATTACTAACCTATAGAACTCTAAGCAAATAAATGGATATTTTTAAAGCCACTAAGTTTGTAGTAATTTGTTACATAACAATAAAATCCTAATAAATCCAGATGACCAATATTCACCATCTTTGCCATACTTTGTTTTTATAAGTGTTTTGTGATATATGTCAGTAATACATTTTCGGTTCTCTCTGGCTGAACAGCTTTAAGTATCCTACATAAATATTACTTGCATGCCCCTTTTCGTTTTTTCCACTAAGATGCTACCAGCATACAGACATTCTCTGATTTATAGATTTTTCCCTACAAATTCTCATTTTATGGACATAAAGATTTATCTCACTTTTTTTTTTACTTCATTTGGACTTTTTCATTAAGATATGCTATTGCAAACCTAAATTCTAAGCATGAGACATATAACATAACTGATTACTTATGGTAACTATTTACCTTTTTCTATTAACATTGTAAGTTTACTCGGGTGATAACCCAAGCCCTAGTATTTATAACTGATTGACCTCAAGTATTTATTATGACCTTTTTTCTCACTTGCTTTTTTCTTGAGATTTACCAGGCATCTTCTCTGCCATCATCTTTCTGATTCATGTTCTTTGTCCTTAATAACTGGTAGTAAAGATCTCTTCTATTTCTTCTCCTACATTTTATTTTCAGCTTATACAGCTCCGTACCACTCATTCTTTGACCAGCTGCTTTAGCCAATCATCACTATGTCTTTAGTCAAGATCTAAGACAGACTGATTATCTGTTCTATGGTACACATTTGTATAGAAAGTTCTTTACTGCCTATAACTTCATTTCTCTTCCAAAATCCTAGCCTTAAAATGAATGAAAAGGTGGGGGTATTATCTGGGGCCCCAATCCTTTCAGTATTATATCCCTGAAGGTAATTGTTAACTCTTTTCTGTTGGTTTTCCTTACCTTGCATAAATAAGCAATTGTAGATAATAATAATATAGGCCTCATAATTCTCAGAAGCCTATAGTATCACATAAACCTTCTTTAAGAAGTAGCAACTTCTGAATGAAAAAGTCACTACAGAGGATTGCTGCCACATTCTCCTACCTTTGCTTCTAAAAACACTAGTCATTCCTTCTCAGTCTCCTTTCCTGGCTCCTTCTCTAATTAAATCTCTCTACCCACATCTCATTCTAAGTTCAGTTTGAACATGTTCACATATATGCTTGGCTGGCCAACAGTAATCTTAGTAAATGATGAAATATCCCCTTGTCTTTTGTACTTTTAATGGAAATTAAGGAGTTATACCTTCAAAATATGGTTCCAATTATCTGATTTTAATATGGCTGGTGATCTAGGCTATAAATACCAAAGATTAGTGTCTTCAGTGGACTGAAAATGTACACCCCCCATGCATATGTTGAAACCTACTATCCAATGTAAAGCTATTGGAGATGGGAACTTTGAGAGGTGATTAGGGGATGAGCATGGAGCCCTCATGAATGGAATAGTACCTTATAAAAAGATGCCCGAGAGCTCCCTTATCCCTTCCACCATGTGAGGACACAGCAAAATCACAGCTGTCTGTGAACTAGGAAGTTATCCCTCACCTGACACTGAATCTGATGACACCTTAATCTTGGACTTCCCAGCCTCCAGAACTGGATAAATAAACGTTTATTGTTTAAGCCACCAGTCTATGGAATTCTTGTTATAGCAGCTGGAATAAGCTAAGACTAATCTAATGACATTTGCCTTAAATTGCCACTGGCTTCTAGATGTCAAGAAGGGCAAAAGGTCTGTCTTATTCTCCAAATAAGAAGGTTCAGAGAAAGTTCTATCTTTGGCCTTATCCCAAAGAGTGATAGGTTCTTGGAGTAGACTATTGATCTACTCCAATAGTATCTATCTTTTGTTACTCCTATTTAATTGTATAGTTGCTTTAGATCTGAAAACTTGAGTAATTGGTTGGAGGGGGTATGGCATGTGCACATGCATATATGGAGTGGTTCTCCTTGCCTATTATATTTTCTAAGTACTTTTCTATGCTTTCTTCTTCGCTCATTATGAAACTGGTAACTAATATTTTGCTTTCTCATTACCCAATAAATGTAGCAAATACACTTGATTTTTGCTTTAGAAATTTCCCAGTTAATCAACATCTCCCTAATTAGTTCAACATTTTCTTTTTTTTTTTTAGTTCAACATTTTCATTACTATTTACTTTCATTAATATCTATATTCTCCTTCAACTTCAGTTCCAAACCACAAGATCTGAAAATATTTCTTTAACTGCACAAATTTGGCAACTCATCAGTACAAATTCTCTTCTACCCTCTCTTTTCAATGACAGTAAGTAAAAATGATCTGAATGTGTTATACTGCTTATACAGCAATTTGCACTTTCTTATGTTCCCCTGAAGAATAACACATTATTTTCTGTTTTGTACTTTAATCTAACATCAAAATTATAAATTAAATGTGAGCAAGCTCTAAAATCATTGAGAATATATATGCCCACTATTTTATATATAAATATATAAATAAAAATATATGTAATATGCTTATTTTGCATTATTTTATCTATCCATAAAAATCTTTTAGAGAAAGGTCACATTGAAGACTGGCAAATCAATATTTTAATTCAGCATTGGAACAGATTATTATTTCCTTGGTTGAGTTTCAGATGAAATGGCTGGCATGAATTTAGGGGGCATGTTGTACTAAAAATAAGTGTCTTTAAATGATAAAATTGTGTTTCACTCAGTGATAGACAATGATTGACTGGAAAGCCAAATCATGTCTCCATCTTTTGTTAGAAAACTCATGCTTCTTTAATGGGAATGGTGGCAAAAATATTCTGCTGTTATGGAATTTTTTTTTTCTTTTCTCCTTGACTTGCTTACTCTTTCCTTTTATCAAAGATAGCTGAATTTACATAATTTAAATCTATAGATCAAGTGACTACACGTGCACAAAATGATATATTGATATGGTAATTATTTTTTAGTTGACTAACCTTAAAATGATGAGACAAAATAAAATACATTTTATTTTATTTACTTTCATGGTACAGTTTAAACTTTTTGTTTTATTTTATTCTGTTTTGTGAGAAATGAGAACATGAAGAACAGGAAGATGAAAGAGAAATTGAAGATTTTTTGAGCATTTATTCTATGCCAGTAATTCTCATGCTGTATGCCATCAAAACTTCAAAGTAATCTCAAAAATGCATTGTTTTGCCCTTTCTATGGATAAGAAAATGGGCTTGGCAAAAGCTTTTGTTGAAGGCCATACAACTATTAGGTGCAGATGCTTCTCTACCCTACTGGGCAGTAGACAGTTTCCAAAGCCCAGGTTCACTCCAGGGAGTCACCCACCCTCCTGTCCCCTAACCTTATTCCTATTTTAAGACAATATTTTTAGGACAGTAGGTTGAGGTTTCCAAGGCCTTATTAACTGTCCGCATAGTCCAAGTACAGCCATTTTTATGCCATTTGTAAGAAACAGGAAATTTATTCCTCATGGTTCTGACTTGTGTATACTTTACTCAGAAAGAGGTCGAATGTTTTATCAAGAGCTTTTTGAACTGCAAGCCAGATGAGTCCTTAATTTTTTTTTTAAGTTACTGGAAGTTAAATGTTGCTATAAACAAAATGGAAGCACTTGAAACTATTGGATTAAAAGCAAGACTTAAATCCTTAAGTTTATACTCATAATGATATGCTATAAATATAGCAAAGCATATTTTATTGTTTATAATTTTGACTGTCATAAGTTAACATTTTATTTTATTTTATTTTTAAAGATTTTATTTATTTGACAGAGAGAGATCACAAGTAGGCAGAGAGGCAAGCAGAGAGAGGGGGGAAGCAGGCTCCCCACTGAGCAGAGAGCCCGATGTGGGGGTCGATCCCAGAACCCTGAGATCATGACCTGAGACAAGACAGAGGCTTTAACCCACTGAGCCACCCAGGTGCCCCATAAGTTAACATTTTAAACACAAGTGTGTTTTTTCCCCTTAGCAATTATCAGGGGTGTGTGTGTGTGTGTGTGTGTGTGTGTAGATTCTATTTCCTCCTGACAATTCATTGGTGAAGTATCTACTTTAAAAATATCTACTTTAAAAAATACCAATATTTCTAGGAACTCTTTTCTATACAAGTCAGCATTGTATGTAGGCCCAAGATTGAAGTTGTACTTGATTACATGATACTGATGATTTCATGAAAAGTTAAAGATGTTTGCTTTAAAATTGTAAGAAATCTGGTAGTTCAGAAACATTAAAAGTAAATTTCCCAATTCTCTTAAAAAATAGTTGAGGAAACAAAAATTGTCTGGACTTTGGTGAACTGAGGAAATAAATCCCACTCTATAGATTGGCTTCCTAATGTCACAAGTCAATTTACAAATTACACACAAGACAAATCTCTTTCCTTTCATTGCAACAATGTATTTAGCTTAATCATGAGCATCAGTGGAGACAGAGATTGAAAAATAAATTGTTCACTGTCTCCAAGACAAACCTCAAATAGGAAACTTGATATTCTGCATAAACTCTATCTCTGCAATATGCTTTTGAAAAAGACATGGTATAATTATATGTAGCATTATGAGACTTTTGTGTTTATAAATATTTTCAAAAGACTTTGAAATTGTTTGTAAATCCAAAGTTTATAAATGACTTATGAAATCCACAAATTTGTTAAATGTGTTTCTGTATTTTTGCATTATGCTCTGTGATTTTTCTTTCTATGTGGTGCAAGTCAAAGAAAATGATATACAATATGACTAGATGGGACTAAAATTTCCAAACAAAAGAAGCATCTGTTTTTCTAATTTAGTTTTTGAATTTACATTGGTTTCACAATTGGTTACACTGCAAACAATGTGGTTCAAATGACAATGACATTGATTACAATTCTACTTTGCTCTAAGAGCACTTTTTATCCGCAATTGTCAACTCCTTTAACTAGCAATAACTAAGCCTTTCTGCACCTCTGTACCTTGGGTATTGTTTTATTCAATCTGAAGCACATTGACCGTAACTTTGCAGGAGGCTGACACAGTTTTCATGAAGACAGAGATGGCTAGAATTTTAAAGAATGTGTTGCAATAGCTTATTTTTTGATGTGCATTTTAAAAGTTTTGTGTAAGCTACTTATGACTGTGGTTTCTCTGCTATGCCCATTTTCCTAGTACTTTGAAATGATTCCTACCTAGTTCAGGGATCATTGGCCAGGTGAACTTTGTCTCATCATTAATTCCTATTTTCTTTATGTTTCTATACAGTGTGTTCCTACTTCCTCTCTTAGCCAGTTGAAGAGGCTATATCATAAATGGGCAACAAGCCTTCCAAGTATCATCCTACCATACAGATCTTTGATTCCTAGGATGGTTTCCATCAATTGCTTTAGTCCAAAATTTCACATTACAGATCATCTTAATATTCATGTCTATATCTCAATTCTTAAAAATCTTTTTACATCTATGCTGTATCCAAATAGACTGTGAGTCCTTCAAACAGGGAGAAATCTGCATTCCTTGTATCTCTCTTAGTCATTTGTTCATTCAGCAAATACTTCTAGACTAACTATTATGTTTAAAATAGTATCCTCAGTGGTGGCTCATAGGAGCAACTGAACATGATTTCCTGTTTAAGATATTTATTGTTTCAATAAGGTAAGAACTCTAAGGAAAACTCATTGGCAACCGAGTTGACTAGTGTACTCTACTGAAATATTTTCACACTGTAATTTGTATCTATAATATTAGAACATTTACATTGTGTAATTTCTACAGTTACAAGATCTTTAGTACTGATGACTACCATTTTGTACTTTTTCTGTTGAGTGGAAATTGTATTACTCTATGAACTAGAAATGGAAAACTCTGAATCATCTCCCAAGGGTTTTGTTGTTACTATGATGCCTTTAATGATTTCATTAGTTCTTAGTTGTATATTAAAATACCACTTTGTCTTATAAGTAAGATAGGCTTAATGGGCATTTTTTTAAATGACAAGAACAAGATGTTATAATAAGGTATTAAATGGAGATCATTTCTCAACAGTGAAACCAGACCAGTTGTCATGTATGCTTTATCAAATGGTATTCTATTCTATACCAAGGAGAAATTACCAGCTAAACTTAATACCTCAGTAAGAGAGCCAAAAATGGCTTATTACTTGAATTCTTTTAATGCAATTTTCAACATTCCCAGGTATGTAAATCTTACCTAAATAGCCTTATAATAAAGTGGATAACCAACCCAACTCTGGAGTCAAAAATAGTTGGATATAAAACTGACTTTTGCTTCTCATGAGTTGTATAATTGTGGGGAAATAATTTTGTCCTCTGAAAATTCAGTTTTGCTATTTGGGGAATGGAATGATAAAGTATATTCATGAGTTAATGGTGGATACTTTGAAAAGAGCTTAGCACAAAGCAACCACTCAAGAAATGTTAGCTAATGCTATTACAATAGGTGTCATATAAGTCAAATTTTTGCTAAATTTATTGGAACAGATAATCAGGTCATATAAGATCACAGATGAATTAGTAAATTATTAACTGATTAGGAAGAAACCGATCCTTTTGGTATTTTCAATCTATCCTTATTATGCAAAGCCTCAGCACAGTTTTATTGAACTGACTATAGCGTTGCTTAGTAACTATAAGAGACATTTACTCATAGCTTCATCAGAACACCACTATCAGGTAGATAATATGGTATCCATTTTAAAAGTGAGGAGACTGAAGGTTAGCATGCAAAAGTGATTTTTCAGGGTAAAACAACTGTGAAAGGGGCAGTCCTGGGATCTAAGCGCATTAGCTTCTATATACCCTATGGTTTCCAGCAGCCTATAGTTCTGATTAATATTATTTAAATACATTTAGCAGGTGCTTGAGTGGCTCAGTCTGTTAAGCTTCTGCCTTTGGCTTGGGTCATAATCCTAGGATCCTAGTATGGAACTCTGCATCAGGCTTCCTGCTCAGTGGGGAGTCTGCTTCTCCCTCTATCCATCCCCCCTGACTTGTGCACTCTCTCCTTCTCTCTCTCTCTCCCTTTACTCTCCCTCTTAAATAAGTAAAATCTAAAAAAAAAAATACTATTAGCAATTAGTCAGATTTGTCAAAAAAAAGTCAAATCATCATTGCTGATTGAATAATTATTAAGTGTCTATTACTTGCTAAATACTATGTGACAGTCCTTAATACATATTTTTATAACATAATTCTTCAGTCATTAGCAATACTTACTGGGCATCAATTCTGCTGCTATACTACCTAGCCAGAATATTCTAAAGATGATGCATTCCTAACTATAAATGTTACAATGTTATAAGGGAAAGGCACAAATAATCATACTATAGTAGAATATAATGTGTCATCACAATGGATTTTCACCCCATTATCCCCATATTATAGATGAAGAAACAGAGGCTTAGAGAGAAACAGAAACGATGATAAGAGAATGATTAATATGAGCAGTCTGGATTCAAACTCAAATCATTTTACTGCTTATCCTTTTAAGTTTTCAATATGCCATGACCATATTCATTGCCAGCAATGGATTTCTGATGCTTAGAGACACAACCTTTTGTGTAGCTGCATCTTGACTGGTGTGGTTCTAGACCTGTCTGGCTCCAACCTAAGGGCAAGTTTTATAATACAGAATGAATATAAAATATGTCAGACACTGTTGCTTGCATACTAACCACCATTCCTCCACATTTTTCTTTATTAAAAAACATTATTCAAGTATCTCATATTCATGCACTTCTGGATTCCCTTTAGCTCCAGATAATAAATCACAACTGGGCAAAGGATCAGGGCAGGCCCACCTCCCTTGTTAATTTAGGTTAAGGTCCTATCATTCAGTCCTGGCAAATAGGTTGAGAAGAGACATCTGCTGGAAGCCATTTGGATAGAGTCCATTAGATAGATACACAGAAGGAAAAGACTCCACTTTATACCCTTCTACATTTTGTAGCCATCTTGGGTTCATAAAAGACAAACCTACTCACTGAAGATGACAGATCATAAAGAGAGAAAAAAGTTAGGTCATTGATGATGTCAATATGCCACTGAATTATTCAACTCTCAAACCACTTTACCTCCAGACTTCTAATTATGTGAAATAATGACTTTACTTATTGCTTAAGTAACTTTGTATTGGATTTTCTGATTTTTGTGGAAAAGAATTGTAAGAAGGTATTTTTGTGGGATTCTTCACATAGGGTCTTAATAAAAAAGTTTTCTTTTTCCTTGTTTGAATTTTTCTCATGTTCTTCTTCCCTCTTAATAAGATATTTTAGTGACACGTACATCTTACAGTCATATTGGGGTGTATAAGATGAAGTTTAAATTATTTTATTGGACTCAAATTTGGCTATCAAACCATGATTTGTTATTGAGGCTATAGTTACTGAGTTACTGAATACTGAGATATTTTATAGTTACTGAATACTGAGATATTCAAAGACACTTATGAATTGTTTGGCTTTAAAGACATCTTAATTCAGAAATATGTCTGACTGTATATAAGTACAGAGCAGGAGCAGGGCAATAAACCTAATTGCCATATATCAATTTGGATGGCAAATCAATCAAAAAATGATTCTCTTTTACTCAATTTTATTGCAGGAATAGGAAGCAAATGCAACTAGAAGGAAATAAAAACATTCAAGAGAAATAATTTTTTTTAATATATATCTGGCAAGCTGTATTGTTCTGATACTCAGTCAAGGTGTATCAGTCCTATAGGAGAGGCTGTAGAAAATAAGTATCTACATGCTATCATTCTTTGTGTGTGACCCTATGGTAGACACTTAATATACAAAACAAGGATGCAGTGTAGTCTTTGCCTACAGAGTAGCCAACACACAGAAATGGTAATTAGTGGACAAGTAACTGAAGAGCTATAATGTACAGTCATAAGCACTAAATAGAGATGTTCCAGGCAATACTTCCAGAGATGCCTAAAAATTGATGTCTGAAAATCGATGGTAGTGGATTACCAGTGGGTTAGAGAGAAGTTCCACAGAGAAAGAAGTACTTGATCTGAATCTTAAAGAATGCACTCAAGGAATTGCAAATAGCTCAGGTAGCCAGAATGCACCTTCCACATGGCAGTACGGAAGGAAATGGAGGTGAAGAGATAGGTAAGAGGCAGATTGCAAACAGGGTGAAAATCACAAGAAACTACATGAAGGTACCAAGGAATGGAATTAGCTAATCTATAGGGTGTCCATGTAAGTCATTCACTGTATCACCCAAACTAGAATAATTTTTAGAGTGAAAGAGCACGATTAATATATTGGTATTATATATATAATGTATATTATAGGTATAAATGTGGACTATTTGGGGTAAACTAGGGTGCACACCATACTAGTTGAACTAGGATATATTCAAGAGCTTTTATTTGACAGAAATAACAGTACATAGTGGCTGATTTCTTCTGAGAGTAGTGACTGAGGATAAAGAGCATAATATTCTCAGGCTTCTGATGTAGACAAGACTAATGGTGATTACTTTCACTGATGTAAGACATATGGAGGAAGAAATAGGCTTTCGGGAGGGGAAAGGAGTTATATTTCAGACATGTTGAGTTTAAGGCTCTTGTAGGAAATTTAAGTAGCCATGTCTATAGAAATATGAAGTGTGGATTAGGGAATTCAACAGCGAGATGTTCAATACTAAGATAAAAATTGGGCAATCATTAAAGTAAGATGGGAGTTCAAGCTCTGGGGAGGTTAACTTTTGCTTTCTTTTCTCACTGTATGCAGGCAGAGATGATAACCAGAAAGGGAACTCTCATTAATAACAACAACAAATGTGTCATGTAAAAGAAGGGACTCCTAAGAATAAAAGGAAAAAAGAGAATCAAAGAGACAGGAAGAAACCAAATTTTAGGATAGATACAGAATAGCTATCTTTAGTTTTGTCTACAAGCCTGTGAAAACAAATAAAGGGAAAACCTCATTCAAAATGAAGTTGGGAAGTCCTTTATGGAAAACTCTCATGTACATACCACTCATCAAAGTGAACTACATTCACCAGCAGGAGGAAGGCAGATTTTCTCCTAGCCCAGCAACAAACCAGCCAATGAGAACCAACACAACTCAGCCAATCACAGGTCTCCACAACCCCAAACTCTCAGTGTCCTCCAGTGAACTTTCATTCCAAAGGGCTCCTTCCAGGTTTCTCCTTTCCTCTATAAAAAAATGTTCCTCTGTTTTATTCTCCAGAACTATCTATGGTTTGTCATAGTTTGTATGTGCCAAATTGCAATTCCTCTGCTATTCCAGAAGAAACTCATTTTGCTCATAATGGACATTTTATATTTAATTTAATATTTATATATTTATATATAAATATATATATATTTATATATTATCTGGTAACAGAGTTACCTTAGCTATGAGAACTCCATCCCCTGAACTCCCGGTCTCCTCTCTCTCTCAATCTCTCACTTTCTCTGTCTCTGTCTCTGTCTCTCTCTCACACACACACACACACACACTTCAGCACCACAATTGATCCTTTGATGCCAATTATAGCCCATCTGTTCCAGGTAATGAAGATTAATTCAGGGGGTAGTCTTGTAACTTAAATCTATTTCTCCAACGCATTTTGATCTTGATTTAATTGGCACATGGAGGCGTGGTAGTGAAAGGTGAAGTATTCTAATACCAGAGTTCAAAAAGGACTATCCATGAAATCCTAAGATCTATGACTCAACCACAATTCCTGTATTTCTTAAGCCCTGGTTATTCTGTCTTTCCTTAGATTCTGTGAGTTAACTCTAACCTTACAATACCCTTGGGGTTTTTTGTTGTTGTTGTTTGTTTATTTGTTTTGGTTTCAGTTATCTATGACTGGTTTCTGTTGCTTACAATGAAAGAACTCCAGAGATACTAAAATAAGTAACTGGAAGTGGAGTGTTAACCTTTAATCATGTCTAACAAATTTCTGGTTGAGTGGTACAGGGCAATTAATTTTTCTCTCCAGAGACATTGACAAACTCCTAAAAATAGCAACAAAGTATCTGCTTAGCTTATTATCTGTTGCATTTTGTGATTAGACTATGTGCTAATAAAGTTGAAGTTTTACGATATTCAATATCAAAAATGTCAGGACGTTGGAATGTACAAGCTTCTCAGTGTACTCCTTAACATGGTTCTACAAGAAAAGGAAATATTTTAGTCTGAGCTGCGTCATGTGGAAGCAGAAAAGTAAGACTATGTTAGTCTGCCTCACAAAGGTCATTTATGACTTTGGCTAGAAGTCTAAGATGGTTGACAGTTTCCTATGTAGCAGGGAAAGTTTGATATCATGCTTGTTGGAAAAGCCAGATTCTCTTCCCTCACTAAAATTAATGTGAATCTAAGTAGGGACAAAGACAGTTGGTGGTAGATAAATTTGGGAACAAAGACAAACTATAGAAGATAATAAGAAGGGAGGAATTGAGCACCTTGTTTTCTACTACAGACCTCCTGCTGTATATCTTTTGCTCGATAAATAAAAAATTATTACCACAAACATAAAAAAAGAAAGAAAGAAAAGAAAAAGAAATTTATTGGTGTATGGCCTGGTGGCAAGTGAGAATATTAGAGTAAGACTGCTTTACAGTTGTTGCCTATTGCTTACTATTGGTATTTTTCTTGCCTGAGAGAGATTTAAAGTAGCACTTAAATTCATAGGACTTGACTTATCAAAATCCTGAGTTTGGTTACTAACCCAGGAGTCACAAAAAAACAAATAACCCAGAAGTTGTCTAAAATCATAGGGAGGTTACACAGTCAAGAAATTCCCAAATCCGGCAAACTGAGGTTTATGTTTCTTCAATGCTTATAGCATTTTCTGGTTCCAAATCCCAATCAGAAATTGAGCTGCAAAAACAGAAAAGTCTCCAAAGGGAAAATACTCTCCATTTCCCCTTTTTATGTGGCAATAGAGAGCAGTGGATAAGGAGAAGCCTTTCATGGAGGGAGCCAGGTCAGTTGGTCAAGGGCTTAATTCCTCTGCCAAGGCAGAGAGGCTTTGCAATCCCTGCCCTTCAGGGTATATATACTATTACTCAAATTTACAGCCATTTACTCAAATACATCACAATCTCTTTTTCCATCTGTGTTGTTGCATACGTACTACATTTTCTCTATATATCTCTTTTCCACTTTATTTCCAGGACAATCCAATGCATACTTCAAACCCAGCATAAGAAAGATTTTCCTAAAGCCCAACCCTCCTGATCCCAACCCCACACTGCAGCTAGTGCATTCCTGTACTTCTGTAACTTTTTTCTCTATGGTTCTTCTCTCCATTATAAAACTACGTATTACTTTAGGTGGGAGTAAGTTGCATTTCCCTTTGTTATTCTAGGGTTTAGTCTAATATCAAATTACAGATATTATTAAATGCACAACAAATGTTCTTTGAATGATAAAGAAATAGATCAGTATAGACTATTCACTCAAGAAGATCGGCTGTGAAAGAAACGAGTGGAAATTGAGGGCTCAATAATTAATTAATCAAGCATTAACTGTGAGCATTAATTAAGCTCTTACCACACTCAGGTACTTCTTTTATGGGCTTTATATTTTATCAAGTCATTGAAGTTTCAAAATAATCTTTCTTCAAAGTATCTACAGTTATTATCCCCAGTTTGCTGATGAGGAAACTGAAAAATAAGATATTAAATAACTTGAACAAAATTATACAATTCACAAGTATCAAGAGCAGAATTCAATCCCACGTATTCTAACTTCTTAACCCACTTCCATTAACCACTACTTTATACTGCCTTTCTTGAACATGAAAATACTTGGTGCAAAGTTCACTTATTTTTAAAAATTTCTTTAAATGTTGGGACACCTGGGTGGCTCAGTCGTTAAGCATCTGCCTTCGGCTCAGGTCATGATCCCAGGGTCCTGGGATCGAGCCCCGCATCGGGCTCCCTGCTCGGCAGGAAGCCTGCTTCTCCCGCTACCATTCCCTCTGCTTGCGTTCCCTCTCTCGCTGTGTTTCTCGCTGTCAAAGAAATAAAATCTTTAAAAAAAAAAAAATTCTTTAAATGTTTATTTGCCATACAGAAACAACTCAAACCAGCAGGTTATTTGAATTTTATCCACCTAGTTTCTGATGCTTTCTAGACAGCTTATTTGTATTTGAGACAGCTTAAAATCTAACCTGTTGCTGATATACTATAAAACTAAAAGTGTGTTTTATACTTTACCTGACATATAAGAAAATGCCAAAAACCAGATTATAAGTCTAGTAAATCCTATCATAAACAGTGGTATGAAGTAAGTGATTTTTTAATATGTCATAGGAGTATTTTCTGCAGCAACTACATAGAATTTTTTGTGATTTTAATATAGGGGTTCTTCAGAATTATGTAAACTTGGGTGTGTTAACTGGCTATTGGTTCTTTTGATTAAACTTTTGATTAAATAATACTGATAATGAATTACTGAATTTACGTCTGAAACTAATGATATCCTATATGTTAGGTTATTGAATTTAAATTAAAAAATAATAAAATACCTAAATGTGCATATATTATTAAAGTAAACCAAACTAATTAGTGGAAATTAATTTGAATTTACTTTTGGTTAAACTAATTAAGAAATTACTAATTCAGAAATTAATTTGAATTTAGTTTTGGTTAAACTAAAAAATTAATTACTGTCATTTACTTTCTAACTTTATGATCCTCCAAAATATCCCCTACTCTCAATTTTGAACTAATCATATTTTGTGTGAAAAAAATTTCTTAAAAGATAAGAGAAATATAAATTTTCATTGTCAAAAACTATGATATAAACAAATCAAAACCACAATGAGACACAACTCACACTAATCAGAATGGCTGAAATTGACAACTACAGGAAATAACAGATGTTAGCAAGGATGTGGAGAAAGGGGAACACTTTTACACTGTTTGTGAGAATGGAAACTGGTGCAGCCACTCTGGAAAACAGTATGAAGTTTCCTCAAAAAGTTAAAAATAGAACTACCCAGCAATTGCACCACTAGTATTTAGCCAAAGGATATAAAAATAGTCATTCAAAGGGCACATGCACCCCAATGTTTATAGCAGCAATGTTCACAATAGCCAAAATATGGAAACAGTCCAGATGTCGATCAATGGATGAATGGATAAAGAAGATCTAGTATGTGTGTGTGTGTGTCTATATATATATATATATATCCATATATCCATACAATGGAATATTACTCAGCCATTAAAAAGAATGAAATCTAGCCATTTGAAATGGCTTCAGTGGATGGAACTAGAGTGTATTATGCTAAGTGAAATAAGTCAGTCAGAGAAAGACAAATATATGATTTCACTCATATGTGGAATTTAAGAAACAAAACATATGAACATAGGAGAAGGGAAGGAAAAATAAAATAGGATAGAAACAGAGAGGGAGGCAAACCATAAGAGACACTTAACTATAGGGAGCAAACTGAGGGTTGCTGGAGGTGAGGGGAGTAAGGGGATAGAGTAATTGGGTGATGGACATTAAGGAGGGCACTTGACATAATGAGCACTGGGTGTTATAGGCAACTGATGAATCACTAAATTCTACCTCTGAAACTAATAATGCACTAAGATAACTAACTTGAATTTGAATAAAAGTAAAAAACCCAAAAACTATGATGTAAGAACTGACGTTTTGAGATATTTTCTTCCAATCTTTAATTTTGTAAATTTAGGGTTAGAGATAACCTTGATAGCTGAATGTATTTAGATAGCCACAGACATAGATGCAGTAAAAGTATTTATTTTTAGACATCTTCACTTTTCACTTGAATTAAAAAATTTCCATATTATTAAGGACTTTTTAAAAGCTATTGAACAAAACTATTCTATGGGTACATCTTAATTAATTACACTATTCCTCTATTGTTATACATGCAGGTCATAATCAGATTTTATTTTTATAGTCAGATAAATAATAGAATCACTACACATAAATCTTTGTTCACATTTCTGATGTTACTTGGGGATTAATTTTTATACGTAGAATTACTGGGTAAAAGAATGAAAGATTTTTAGCTTTATTTTTATGCATTTTAAAATTGCTTTTCTGAAAGATTATCTTAAATTGCTGTCTCACTAGAAGGATATGAGAATGTTATTTCATACTCTTGTCCAATGGGAAAAATAATTTTTAAAAATGCTAATTTGGAGAGCAAAATTTTAATCATATTCACACTTTAATTTGCATTTTTTTGTGTGATGAACTTTTTCATATATTTATTGACTATTTACATATTTTCTGTAACATGTCTTTTGTTCATGTAATTTATGGTGTTCTTCATGTTGATTTTTGTGTGCTCTTTAGGTAGTATGGCTATTAACACTTTGTTCATTATTTTTGTGACCATTATTTTTATGACATTATTTTAATCTCATGTAGATATTTCGGCTTTCCTTCAATTTTTCCATGCTAATTTTTTTTGAATACTGCAATTCTTAATGAGATATGAGTACCTAAGATAATATTACTGGAGTTGTGCCAGTGATAGCACTGATAAATAAGTGCTAAATAGCTTAGCTATAATAGCTTATAATAATAGCTTGGACACTGGCAAATAGCTTAGATACTGGCAATATCTAAATAATAAATAGCTTAGACACTGGCAAATAACTGGACAGCTGACTGAATTTTTCATTTTTCTTATTAGTAATATCAGTGTCTCAGTCTCCACTGTAATATTTAGAATACAAGTGTTCAGAGTGAGTAAACATTGATTTAAAATGAAAGGATTGAGCAAGTGTGCTCTTTACTGATTTTGTATTGCAAACATTCTGCTTAGTAGAGACAAAAATATGGTTTGACCTTCAGTTTTCTGCTCTAATCATTGGCTTTATTCAAAGAAAATTTTAAGCAATTAAAATGCTATCAGTTGCAAGATTCAATATAATCAAATCTTGTGACTCTGATCTATTTGCTATTCATTTAACAGTGTGATTCTGCTCTCAGAGAGGTTCATACTTGCCAGAACATTGTAAATCTCTCAGCTTCAACCTATAGAAATGTTTTTCAGAGAAGCACTATATGGTGTTTTTGACTTGGAGAGAATTGTTTGGTTGAATAAACTGTTAAAATCATATTCTAAGATGGGCAATAATTTAATTAGCATAATAGAGAAAGAATTTAATAAGTGACAAAGCCAAATATAATATAATCGAACTAAATATTACTTAATCTTTCCCAAGATATATATTCATTGTCCTTAGGTGTTCTTCTTATTTACACGTTGTGCATATCAAATTATTGTACAATTATTAAGTTAAGACTTTAAACTTGTCTAATTGAAGTGACAGATATTTTTGACTAACTGCTTGTTTTCAGTGTATACAAAAGATATTTGAACCCAAACATCATAGGGTTCTTATCATCTCATCTTTCAGTTAAACTCATATTACAGCAATCCTGTGTGGTTGTTTGGAGGTAAACATTGGGAAAGACTGTGGATAGGTTTATGAATACTACCAAACAGTTTTTCGCTGGGATATTAATTTACTGTATCCTAACTAGTGTAATATTCTATAATATATGTGATGTGGGCCACACAAAATAATATTTCATGTCCTAACAATACAAATAATTTTAACATGTAGAATTTATAAATACATTGTAATTATACACTTACCATAACACAATAAATTTCCGGCCATTATTTTTAGAACCAAGTGAACATAATCTCTAAAACAGAAGTGCTCAAGCATGTGCAATGCTGTGCCCAGCGTACAGCTGGTGAATCAATAAAGGATGACACAGTCATGGTATAAATGTTGTTGGACAGTTTAGGGCTAGATTTGTTAATTCTGGATGTTTCAGATGTGAAGACAATAAGCTTACAACCTCAAGCCAGTTTTCCTTAGCTCCGCTGGCTAGCTGAACAGATGCCCCCTTTGTCCTTACACCTCCATGAGTCATATTCCTCAAGCTGCAGACCTGAAGGGAGCAAATGACCTTTTCTTACTCAGTAGTATTGTTCTTCCTCTATGGTGCATCTTCTCCATTCTAGTCACCACCACTAGTCTAGTTCAAGGTCTTTGTGGCTCTCCCTCACATTACTGCAGGAGCTTTCTAAATGGTAACTTTATTTCCAGTCTCATTTCTAATAGCTATCAGATTCATTTACTTAAAGCATAAATCCAGCCATAGCATCCCTCTAATTTAAGCTTATATGGAAAAAACTGGAACTCTCATATATTGCTGGTAGGAATGTAAAATAGGGTAGCTATTTTGGAAAAAAAATGGCTGGCAGTTTCTTAAAAAGTAAAGTGTACATTTACTACATGACCCAAGTGTTCTACCCCCAAGTATCTACCCAAGAGAAATGAAAACATATGTCTATGCAAAGACTTGGATGTGAATGTTTATAGCAGTATTATTTATAATAACCAAGTAAACTCTTGTAGTATTGCTGGAGGTCCCTTAGACATTCTAGACTATTTCTTGAGTCTATGACTTTGCTCATTCTCCTATACATGAAACACCATTCCCCACTATGCCCCCCAACTCCTTTACCAAACATGCTTCTTACTCATCTTTGAAGCTTTAACTCATGCCACATCTCCAAAGACACTTATCTTGATCTCCATGTTTATCCCTCTAAACCCTTAACCACAGGACAAAGTGTTGTCCTAAAACCTCCCATAATCTCTCCAGATACCAAACAACATACATCCAAACAGGAGCTTATTTATGAGTCTATCTCCCTCTTTAGATTCTGACTTTATCATTACTCTCACTTTGGGTAACTTTAGAAACTAGCACAGTGCTTGGCCACAAATAAATGCTCAAAATGTTTGCGAAATAACGAATTAACATATGTACAGCTGCTAGAGACGCAGAATCCATGTTTATGGGGCGTTCTCATCCAATCTGACATGAACTACTCCTTCAACTTTATATCTGGCAGCTGAATTCCAGGAGAGAGGACATGATGACATCTACATGAGATCACGGGTTAAAATATTTCATTTATGGACTCACATCAGTTCATGTTTTCCAAAATGTAAAATGGCAATCCCCTGACCAAATCCATCACTTGCACATGGGATGGATCGAGTGTATGCGTGTCGTGACTGGTGACTCGCAGTGATGATAGATCACACTGCCTAACAGGCTGTCATTTCCTGACATGACTTACAGTTCACAGTAGAGACCACAAGAGAAGATGAACTGCTAGTTGGGGACCACCTGCTACAGGTGAGGAATGCAATATCATTTTCAGCTGCTATGAAATCATCTCATCAGGAGGATTTGGAAGCTAGTCGATAGGCAGTGGGTAAACAAATATGCCAAGCAAACTAAACACCACCAAATGACGGATTTCAGACATGGGAGTTCGGGTAGAGCTAGAAGTTTCACGCTGCTTCATTTAGTATTACTAGAACTATGTAAGGGATTGTGGCATTACTAAATTCTGCTGTACATCAAAATGAAGTCACAAAAATGAACACTATTTCCTAGGGCAGTAATACCAAGACAATATCATTCTATACAGTATAAGTGATTTGTTTGTTTCAAGGCTCTAAGGATTATGATTGAAAACAAAATGCATAGCAAATGTTCTAATACAAGCTGTGAGCAGGAGCATGTTATTTATTCATAAGCCTACAAGAAAATATAATAAAGTCTTTTAGAAAAGGGTAGAAAGAACAATGTGTAACCCTATGAATTTTTGGCGTGGACTCACAGATTTTTGAGTAAAATTCCATGCACCCCTGGAGGGCTATCTATTTCAGATCTGTAGAGAGGGCAGTGACGTCTTCCTAAAAGTGCACAGAATCTCCTAAAAATGCACAGGGAGTCTGTCTACACAAGGAGGTAGCACTTCTATTGGTTGCAACATGGAAGTTTAGGTGCTCTTGCTCTGGTTTTAATTTTAAAATTTATAAAGAATACGGGAAGTAATTAAAGATGGCAGAGAGAAGACATTTCTGCCCTGCTCTTTGAAACCAACTTAAAACCAAAATGCAGAACAAAGGAGCAGAAATGAAAACTTGGAGTGCTGCCAAAGTGTTGTGAAATTTATATCCAGGTGAAACGAGGAAAGCAGCAGGAGGTGTATGTCTCCATGTTGCAGGAAGCAGGCAGAATTATCCAAAGGTAAGTTGCGCTTTCGGAAAGGTCAAGTCAGCGACCTCTTTGGAACAGCAAGGGCTCAGTGGCTTTGTATGATGTTGAGTCATCACTTATTCCATTGGGCAGAAGAGAATGACAGAAAAGGCAAGCTAAGTACAGTGTCTGCATATCATCTTCGCAGGGGAAAAAAAGAAAGCAACCAGCCTCGGTGAGTGGAAGGGAACATGGGTGGCAAGCAATCTTCCAGTTGATTATTTGGTACACAACAGTAACATAAACTCCAAATCACTGCTCAAAAGCTGGTGGAATACCTTTCCATGAAATAGGGAAAGCATATGCCAACTGAAAAATAATCAAAACTCTAGGACGACCTTTTGTTCGGACACTTCTCAAGGCAAGGGATCCGAATTCGGGTTATCTCTATATCCAATTCAGTCCACTGTTGCCCTTTCTAACATCATCCTCTAATGCACAGTTGGCCTGGGTGAAAACAGCAACACAGATAAAGAGAAAGAAAGCACACGAGAGATGCATAAAACATTACGGAAAAAAAAAATAGAAAAAAAGCAAAAACACATCAAAATATTTTGTCATAAAAAACATACAGATTATGAGAAAACTCTTCCCTGAGAATTCAAAGATAATTCTAAAAATATAGTCTTCCAAAATATGCATAGTCAAGCTAACTGCCAGAAAATCTATAAGCAGAGAAGATGCTTTCCAAATTCAGGACTAAAAAACTAAAAAGACTGAAACGTACACACACAAGAAACATGGACATATAGCAAAAATGAATTTAAAAAACAAATAACATTAAATTACCAAAAGTATAACATGAAATAAAATGCCAGATCTACTTGCTATACCAGTAAATATAAGGGAAATAACATCACCCATTAAAAGCAAAAGACCTTCGATTAGGATCAAAAAGCAACATAGGTGATATATATATGATATTCATCTAAAATTAAAATAAGGACTGGATGTAAAATACAGGTTAAAAATGCAAACTAAAAGCAAGTCAGAGTCATTTAATTAAAATTATATAAGGTCTAATTTTAAGAAAAGCACATTAAACTACCAAATGAAAGATATTTAATAATGAAAAGCCTGGAGTCTACAATCAAGATTTGTTGTGACTCTTCATAAACTGAATAACATAGCATCAAAATTCAAAATGCTAAAATTTTAGTAAATATAATCAGTAGACAGAAACTCAATAATGGAGATTTTAATTAACCTCTCTCAAGTCTTGGCAGATATATTAAACAAATATTAAGTAATGTTTAGGGGAAATCAATAGCATAGTTAAAATAATTATTCTTGATAAACAACAAAATTTATACCTACAATTAGACTTTAGCCTTTTTAAAATTGCATTGAAAATTTATGTATTGATCATGTTTCAAGCCACAAAGAAAACCTCAATAAATTCCACCAAGTAGATATTATACACAACACATTCTTAAAAAAAGATCAGAAACCAATAACAAACATGGAAAGCAAACCCTAAACCACACATAGAAATTAAAATATATATTAAAACAACACTTAGGTAGAGAAATAAAAAATTATATTGTAGTATAAGTAGGAATATTAATTATAAAACTTTATAACTCTATCAAATATTATAAGATGGATATATTTCCAGTGTTCAAAGTAAATTTTATCACACTAAATACTCATGTTACTAACGTAGTAAATAAATGAATTAAAATTTAATATAAGTGAGATAAAGTCCAATAAAAGCATTAAATAAGCAGAAAGAATAAGTAAATGAAGGCATATAAGACAATAAGCTGGTACTATAGTAAACTAGTATTTATTATGGAAATATAATAAAATAATACATAGAACTAAGAACTAAGATGAAAATATTAGTAACAAAAAACAGAGTCATCCGTTAGATAAGTTAATTTTGGAAGAAAAGAAAGAAAGTCAGATACTCAAAATACAAACAGAAAATGGGTATAAAATCACAGATACAGAGTTATTAAATAACAAGTTTCTATACTCTCTATAGATACTTTTAAAAACATGAATAAAATAAATGATATTCTGGGAAAACATAAATTACCAAATCTGATGCCAGAGGATCTAGAAATTCTAAGAAGTCTGATAATTCCCTGAATGAGCACCAAACATTGCAAAATTACAGAATAAGGTGGGTGTATTATACCTATGTCAGTTTACTACCTGTAATGGTATTGTACTATATCTATGCAAAATGTCATTAGTAAGTGAAACTAAATGATGCATGTATAGAATGTCTGTAATTATTTCATATAACTGCATATGTACTTACAGTAATCTAAAAATAAAAGGTCTAAAAATGAAAACATGGTTAAAAATTAAATTTGACCAAAAAATAACAAACTGAAAAAAAATTGACAAGATATATGACAACAGGCTCATTGTTTCTAACATACTAACTTTGAGAACAGTAGAAAGTCAGGCCGAGATTACAAACAGAAAATTCAGATAAAAAGGGAAACACAAAAAACTTTTAATATATGAAAATATACTCATATTTTTTCACAATAAGACTAGCACAATTTAAACTGCGATAAAATATCTTTTTGGAAGAGTCAAAGGTTTGATAATAAATGTCATTGGCGAGTGGTCTGAGGACATTTTAGAGGACTGTAGGTCACAATACAAAGGGATATAAGCACTTTGAAGGATATTTGGCAAAATCAAAATTAAAAATTCACTTGCAATTTAATAGAAATTTCACTTCCATAAATTTGTATAGTAAGTATACTAATCCATGTATAAAGCCCATTAAGTATAAGCACTCTATGTAATAAGGAAGACTGGCAACTGCATAAATGTACATTAAAGGCCAGTGATTCACTACATTATGACACACTCATACAATAAAATATGTTATTAAGAAAAATGAGGTAGCTCTGTATATTCTGATATGGAATCATATTCAAATTACTATGTTAGAAAATCACAAGGTCATAAACAGTATATATAACATATCCTCAATTGTATAAAATTAAAAGATACACATACATGGATATGTCTATAAATAAACATATATATGTGTATATATGCATATACATGTGTTTCTGGAGAGTTCACAAGATAATAAGTAGCGGCTGGCTCTAGGAAGGCAGCAAAAGTCTTCATTTAGAGAGCTGTATCCATTCTCTGTTAAGCCTGTTGTCTGGCATGAAATAGTTAATATGTCTGCCTTCGTTATGGATGTGTCCCCCAGAGTCTAACATTTGCTTAATACATTGTAAGGGCTAAACAAACACTTGTTGGATTGAACAATATTTCTATGTTATTCACCCTTAAAGAGTAACTCTGAACATCACAACCATTAATTACTTTTTTTTTAAATTTTATTTATTTATTTTTTCAGTGTTACAAGATTCATTGTTTTCAACCACTAATTACTTTTAAGTGTAGAAAGCTCTATACTTTTCACAAACCTTTTCTAATACATGATCTTACTTGATCCCCAAATATTATTTCAGTTTGTACAAAGTATTTGTAAGTTTTACCTATGTGTATATTCTAATTATATCCTGCAATGCAGTCATAGGTGCTTATACAATTGCACACCTTTTATAAACTCCGTTTTCATATTTTGTTGATTTTCTATTCGCTTTGTTGTGTTTCACCCTTCTAGCCTGTTTTTCTCTTTAACCTTTTTTTAAAGATTTTTTAAAAAATGTATTTATTTGAGAAAGAGGCAGGGGGAGCGCATAGGCAGGAGGAGAGGCAAAGGGAGAGGCAGAAGCAGGCTCTTGGCCGAGCAGAGAGGCCAAAACCCGGCTCAACCCCAGGATCCTGGGATCATGACCTGAGCCGAAGGCAGATGCTTAACGACTGAGCCACCCATGCACCCCTCTTCTCTTTACTCTTAGGCACGAATAGCCTACTACTTTCTATATTACCACATTTAAAATATATTATTCTTTTTCTTTCTGCTTTCTTTTTGTTTATAAAACAAGTTGCTTTTTTTTTTTTAAGATACTGTAGCTATGTGTCTCTCTGTGTCCTTCAAACCTTCCTTTGAAATCTATTTAAAAACCATATTGCAGTTTCTCTTCTTTACCCCACATCCACCAACTTCCTATAAAGCAACAATTCCTTCTCCAGTCCAAGAATTATTGGCTCAGGCCAGCAGTTTGTCATAAAATATTCTACATGACATCCATGCTTTGTCCTAGCTCTTCTATTTCCTGCAGACTCTTAAAGATCTTTTTTAATATCCTTACTCTCAAATCCATCAATTTCCGTGTTATAAGGAGAAAAGGCCTTTGCAATTATTCTATGTAATACTTTCCTGACTTCTTTTTTAAGGACGTCATCCTGTATTCCTCTGTCTATTTCATTTAATCTATTCTTTTGGAAAGTTAGCCTTTTCTGTTTAGCCCCCATTTAATAGTTCTATTTACACTTCTGTTTGCATATTTTGGGCCTTTTACTTTTCTCCTAAATTTTTTAAAAACCAGGTAATCCACTCCTCAAAAATATGAGCATATTGCGTCCATTTCCAGATTTTTTTCCCCTGATTTAGATCAGTTGTTTATGGTGACTTAACAATTTTGTACCTTTAGCTGTTCAATTTCTAACTTTGAAATAGTTCCATTAAAAAAACACACACACACACAACAAAACCCAAAAGCTCTTTGATCATTTGCTCTTCCTTTTTACACATAATCTTGATCTGATTGTCCATTTTTATCTTTTAGGATCAGTGCTAATCCAGTCTTCCTGACCATTCTAGGAGTTTCTAGAAAGTTCTCCATCTTTCTTCTCTCATTTGTGCTTTGGGTGTTCAAGAGTTTGTTTAAAGTTTTCTCAGTTTGATTTCTATTTCTTTAGCAATCATGTCTGTTGATGGGATCTCCAAAATTTCTATTTTTAGCTGTAGCTGTTAGGCTAGCTCTGGTTGCTTTATTGGCCATGATGCTGCAGAACAAAACACCTTGAAATGCAAGTTTCTTGAAACAAGCATTTATTTTTCTCAACCATGTCCTTATAGGTCAGTGGGGACATTTCTGCTTTAGGCTGAGTATTGGCTGACCTTGGGTCCAGCCTTTGGAATTGGCTCTGGGTCTGCTCCACATTTTCTCATTGTTCTTGAGCCGACAGCTGCTGGTCATGTTCTTCTCAGGGTGAGGCACCAAAGGCTCACGCAAGTCTGTTTAAAATCTCAGCTCATGTACCCTCCCTCTCACTTTGCATTAGCCAAAGCAAACAGAGGTATAACTCTGTTCCCTCTGCTACACTGCACAGGAAGGAGTGAGGAACCGAGCACAAGCCTGCAGTCTGCCACAGCTGTATATAGTCCGCTCCTTTGGATACCCTAGGCTATGCACCCCCTTCTTCCTCTTGAAGCCCCAAGAAACCCGATGTCTCCCCTGCAGTCCCTGCATCCTACTCAGAGTTCAATCTCTCTGGATGGTGTACAGTCTCCTCTATCAGATTTTAATTTGGTGCCTCATGGTTGCATTAACTAGATACTTTTATTCATGTAAAGATAGGAAAAGCCTCTCTGGGGCACAATAATCATCAAAAATTTTGCTGAACACAAATGCTGTAGGCTCGCTGCTCTGGCTGTGGAGTGAGCTCTTCAGTTTGTCCATCTGGTAGCCCCAGGTTTTACTCTTCAGTAAGAACTCCCTTGTCCATTTTTCTTGGTGGTTTCTGGCTTTGCCCTCTGAGTTTTCCTTCTCCATTATCCTGTGGCTGCATCTGAGGTGGACATTCAGGAGCTCATCTTTCTCGTCTTTCCTAAGGACCACACATAGAGAGCAAACCAGTTCCTATTAGTATAGTTTCAGAATCCAGTGGATTCTTTTGGGACAATAAGTTACCCCCAAAAATGTAGTGGGCTTGCAGTGTTACTGGCTTTTTGGTGATTTCTAAGTGTGAGTAAACACAAATGGAATTTTTAAGCTTAAGGGCACTAGTCTTTTTATTTCTAGACCTTTGTGCTCTGCCCATCCAAATAATTCTCAGCTTGTTGTCTGCTGCGGTGACGACATCTGAAATATTGTACTATCTTTGCCAGCAGCCTAACCATTTTTTAATGTAGGGTACCAGCTATATTTATTGCTTAGATTAGAATTTGCAGATACTTCTTTTAACTGCTTCACTTTAGGATATGAACAGTTGGCCTTTTGTACTCTGAAAGTTTTCAAATTATCAGTCTCTCAATCAGCTGAGGTTGCAGGTTATAGGCAAAGAGTTCCTTTAATCTTAGAGAAGAGGCAAGTACTTTCTCTTACAACTCTCAGACTGGCCAGCTGGTTTCACCTTAAATTCATCATTCTTTTAGGATTTTGCTGACAATCCATGCCAACATTTTACACATATTTTGCCATTTCCCCTAATACCATATTAGAGCCTTTATGACCATATGATTGACTTTCCAGTATGTGGCAGGTGATGATTTGACTAAATACTTTATTAGTATATAATAATAGTCCTGAGATTTTCAGTTTTCATTATCTGCATAACTAACTTGCACCTACCTAGGTCTGCCTCCAATCTGGTCCCTTGAAGCACCTCACTTCTGGGTACTATGTCGGCTGGACCACATGTTAAATCCACATAACTGAGAAAAGAAATACTATTGGAAATGATAGTGGCTCAATTGAAATAAAAGTTTATTTTTCTTTCATGTAAAAGAGAATCTTGAAGATAAATCATCCAAAGCCACCCTACTGGCATCAGGATGTTATCAGAAACCAGTGTATCTTTTTTCTACTTCTCCACTTTGAGCATAAGGCTTCCTTCTCTGAGGTCACCTCATGGTATAAAATGGTTGCTGTACCTCCGTTCATCACTTCTGTGACAGCAGAAGAGGTGCAGAAGGATAAGAGTATCTCTCTCTCTTGAATCAATGGGCTCTCTTTCTTTAAGCAGTCTTCCCGGAAGGCCACTGTAAAATCATAAGCTTACATCTCATTGTCCGTGACTTAGACATATAATTTCATCTTGCTACAAGGGATGATGGGAAATGTAGTAATGTATTTGTTAACTGAATGCAAATGGGATCTGGTTATTAAGGAAGAAGAGAATTATAGGTATCAGAATTATGCAATTAATAGTCTCCACCAGAGACTCTGCCTTGAGACTTTTAATTTGTTAAACATGTGTTCAGTTAAGCTTTGACATCTTGAAAGGACAGAAAATATTTTCTCTTCTTTATCATCCTCATATCATAATTTAAGTCATCCCTATTATAACGGCAATTTACTCATTCTTCACATACATATGCCACATTTCCAACCTTTGTAGAAATTAATTTCTGTCATTACTCTAGCCTTATTTAAAAAGACAGAATATTTTACTTTATATAGTACAACAGTAATTCTTTTACATAGATCTTTTCAACCTGACTGGTCCATTTCCTTTCCTTTTAAGTACATTTCAGACTGCTACTTTGTTTACCTAAATAGATTTGGCTTTTTCTAATTGAAAATGATCTTAGTGATTATCTATTTAATTTGCTCATTTTGAAAAAAAAAATTGCTCATTTTGTAGATAAGGATGTTGAGACCTAGGAAAAGTACCTTAGGCTACTCATACACAAAAAGGAATTAATAGACAATATTTGTGCCTATATTCTTGGATTTGTTTGCGATTAAATATGTCCATATATTACTTTTTCTTTTCCCCAATCAAATTTCCTTCTACCTTTTTAGGTTATTGAGTTTAAGTCTACTTCCAACCATTCTTACTATATGCAGGAGATAAGTCATGACCCAAAATAATATTTCCTTTTCAAATTTCTCTTATGGATGAGGATGGAACATAGTATATTCATAAATCTGATATTTCCTCTCACTGAGGAAATCACACATATGATCATATATCTTCCACTACAAATCTCATATATCTTTGAACATTTACATTTGTGTGATTGGCAACCTTTCTCCTTTTATGAATTATTCCCCCCCTTTTGGCCAGTGTAAAGAGCCTTGAACCAAGTTCGTATCTATGTGAAAGTAATTTCTCCTTTAGGTCCTTCTTCTAAAATGATTCCATTACCCACCCACCCCATTCATTCTATTTGTTGATTAAATTAATAATATTTACAGAGTACCTTTACATGTGAAGTTCCAAGAAATCTATGACTTAAGCTGGAAGCATGCAATACAAATACCATGAAAACATATATTTTGCTTGATCCCAGGAAATTTCCTTTCAACTCCCAGATCTCTTTCCCTACTGTGATTTTCTTCCTACCGCTTCTCTTTATCGCCAGAACACAGCATGGAGTAAGCAGCCATACATGTTTCTTGCATTATGTCGAACCTCAGACTCTGTTACAACAACATCCCTTTCTGCTTTCTTCTTTATCCTCCAACATCTCATTCGCAGCAGATAAACAACTTGTAGTGGTTGCTTGTCTGAGAGACTGGAAGTTTGGGTTTGGTGCTCCACAGGGAGAATTTAGGACTTAGCAAGTATGTGCACATTTCCGGGTTATGCTTTTCATACTGTTGTTATTGCAGTTATTTTTATTTTTCATATTAAATTTCATTTGACCTGGCTCACAACATACTGTCATCTTTTCATCCATCTCTTGGAAGGCAGGCTTGACCTTGAGCCACCCCTTCAATTTTCACTTCCTAACTCTTTTCCCTTTCGGAGCTCCACCCATTTCCTTTTTTCCCCAGGTGGCTTCATTGAATTCCTTTCAAACTGCACTATTGCTTTCCAGGGGCGCCTGGGTGGCTCCGTCATTGAGGGTCTGCCTTCGGCTCAGGTCATGATCCCAGGGGCCTGGGATGGAGCCCCACATCGCATCGGGCTCTCTGCTCAGCAGGGAGCCTGCTTCTCCCGCTACCATTCCCTCTGCTTGTGTTCCCTCTCTCCCTGTGTTTCTCTCTGTCAAATAAATAAAATCTTAAAAAAAAAAAAGATATTGACATGGTAGTGAAACATTATATTGCAAATTATCACTACATTTGCAATAAGACACATCTGAGTCTAAGTCTTGGCTCTATCCGTCACCATTATGTGAAACTGGCAAGTTATGTGAACCCTTTGGAGCTCAGTTTCTTTTGGGTGTAAATTAGGGAATATAATACGTACTTCGCTGGGATGGTGTAACATTAAATTGGAACACTCATATCCCACCTGCCTGGTTGCATGGCAGAAGTGCCAGAAAAGTCCGTTCTCTTTTATATGGAGCTTATTGGAAACTAAACCAGTGTCATTTATTGGATACTCCTCTTAGAATTTTTATATGTTTTTTTAATATGTATTTTTTTTCTTTCCCATATCCATTTATAAAAGTCTTATTAATTGTCTTTCATTGTGATTCTTAAAAGTTTATAAGTGGAAGAATGGTCTGTTTCATTTTTCAAAAAAAGACGTCAAGGAAGGAGAAAAACTAACAGTTTGAATGAGAAAACAACTTTTAGCCCACATTCAACCTCTTGCTGGGTGTATTTGTTTCCCTGAAAGTTGAGGTAAAATATGACGCTTCCTGGTAGTAAGGAATTGATTTGATTTTGTTATGAATAAACTTTGAGGGGAAAAAGCCACATTTCTTCAGCATTTTCTCATCTTATCTATATAAAATAGCAACTGATTTAGGTTAGAACTCTTCTGGAACTGGTCTTGTAAACTTAGCTCTAATAAACTAAACGTCAATGTGATTAAAAAAATCCTTACCAAAGAAAAAATATCTACTTCATTCCAATTCTGAAAAAAATATGCTTTGCTGCAGCTTTGAGCGATTCTTTTTTGTATCCTACTGGGGTCCATTCATTCACTTTTTGTTCAGCATAAGCTTCCAAGTAGAGTTTGGACAAAGTAGTTGTGTTCATGTCATTCCTTGATGAGCCTTTTTCCTCCAGTGACCCAGCTTGCACAAGTGTGAGGAAGAAGGGCTCTGCTCATCTCACTCACAGGTGATGAGAATCTAGGACCTATGTTTGACAAAGGGACAATTCCAACAAAAGGACATTTTACAGAGAATACTGCAACACTATTTAATTAAAGGTCAAAAGTGGACTCCATTGGAACAGGGTAATAAAGATGTGTCTTAGTAGTAGCAACTTCTGCGGATAAAAAAAAAAAATAACACTTTCTATTTTGCACTATTTCAGCTCCCTCTCAAGCCCTTCCATTGATTAGCACACCTGCTGACCTCTTCCCTGACTGGAACTGGCCTATCTGTGCTCCATTTTGCACTCACTGTCCCTTTCCATCTTACTCAACTTCTCTTGGTTACTGGCGTATTTCCTGCACTCTGATTAGATTGAGGCCTTCACATGTTATTTCCTCCTCCTGAAGCTTTCTTCATTCCTTTTTTTTTTTTTTTTTTGCATGGGTGACTCTTATTTATCATCAAAGTCTCAAATAAAATGCCTGAGAAAACTATTAAGCTTCCACACCCACCCTGGGTTAGGGGCTTACAGGGTATCCTTAACTCCAGCTATTTTATAACCAGGACCTGCTACATCCTTGACGGATCCCATGGCAAAATGAAAATGGAAGATCCTACCAACAGCAGGGAAGTCAATCTCCCCTTCTCATGGGCTGTCATGTCTCTCTACACATGTCAGACAAGTATCCCCCCTAAACAATGCAATCTCCACCCTGGGATGTACTTGATGAAGGATGGTTGTGAAGTACTCATCAAATCACCAGCTAAACTTGCTATGGCTCTGCCAACCAGAGCAGGGGTGAATACTGCTTACACATACACATACACCCTCTCCTCCCCAAAGAGCCTTGAGATGTACCTCTGTCTCTGACTTTCTTTGTGCTCACACATGGGAATCCCTGGGTATAATGGCAGAACACATGCTTTCATTGACCACTGAGACTTGTTACCCCAGTGGTGATCAGCAATGGTTGGGAGCCAAAAGGAAGAAAGGGAGCTAAGAACCCTCCTGATGAAGGGCGTGAGCAGTGAGAGGCCAAACTTCATGAGCTGACATAAGCGCCATTGTTCCACTGGATTTTATTTATAAAATACAAATTCAAAAATAAAAGTATCTAACATTTCAAGACAGGCATTTCAGACTTCAAACTTCAAGAGGGTGGCCCTTCTGAGCATACAGCCCAGGGTGACTATTCTGGCTCTGTGCCTGTGAAGCTAGCTCTGTTTATAACCAAACACATTTTATTTTTATCTCCATTAAATTGTATCCCTTCCACTAGACATTGACAATATGGTTCCGATGTATTTCGTAGGATTAATTTCTTACCACTTCTGCTTTATATGGAAGCATTCCTGTCCTTCCAATGCCAGGTTAAATAACTGAAGACCTCTCCCTTTTCTGGTGAAATCTCTTTAGGCTCTACACTCAGTTTTGGAGGGCAATGTCTCTGAGCGCTCTGCATAGCGAGAGTCCTTTGTTGTGCCATGGCATTTGACTGAATAAATCAATCAGGTTGAACCATAGCTTCTTTTATTCCAGAAACTGAGTTTCCATTATTAGATATCAACTTTTTTGATGTTGCTTAGCATTGTCAAATTCAATTAATATTGAGTTCACTAGTTTAACATGCTATAGATAAAGGGTTTTTATGTACCAAGATCTGTGTATGTTTCTTCAGGGAAACAAACAAACAAAAATGATTGGTTAGGAATATTCTTCCCTTCCTCCCTACACACATAGAGAAGTGCATCACCTAAAAGGAGAGATAGAAAAGTAAATATAAAGTCAAATTCAATACTTCAAGTACTGTGCGAGACACAAGAAAAAAGGTGTTTTTGAGAGCATATTTATAGAGTTAGGAAAATCATAATGATGAGTAGACTGGAAACTGAAAACTCTTGAGTGTTTTGGAAAGAATTAGTTTCTAGAAAACAGAAAAGTCTATAGAGTAACTTGAAAGTCATTTAGTTGAAGAAGAATTTTTTTTTTCCTCATTAAACATTTGTTTTAATGGGCCTCAAAAGTCTGTGACAGATTTTTGGTCAAGTAGTTTCCATTAAAAAGTACTGATTTTAAGAGCTAATAACCTAAAACTGCCAGACACACACAGAAAAACAAATGGTCCACACAAGAGTCTCCTTTCCTTCTGAAAGTTTTACAATGCATTGTTATCATTAACCAGTCTTCTACTATTAAACTTCAATGGCCAATTGACACAAACAGTCCTGAGACCATTTTTCCAGCACTGAGTAAGACTGAGGTGACAGGTATTGGGGATGATATTCGTTTAGCCTTCTGAGCTGTCTGGGCAGACTTGGTGACCTTGCCAGCTCCAGCTGCCTTCTTGTCCACTGCTTTGAGGACACCCACAGCAGCCATCTGTCTCATGTCACAAACAGCAAAACAGCCCAGGGGAGGGCAGTCAGAGAGCTCTCAACACACGTAGGCTTGCCAGGAACCATAGCAACGATGGCAGCATCACCAGATTTCAAGGACTTGGGACCGTCTTCCAGCTTCTTCCCAGAACACAATCTATCCCTTCAGCTCAGCAAACATGTAAGCAATGTGAGCTGTGTGACCATCCAGCACAGGTGTATATCCAGCACTGATCTGGCCTGGATGTTTCAGGTTAATCATGTGGGCCACGAAGCCAGACGCTTCCATGGGTGGGTCATTTTTACCGTCATCAGTCACACTGCCACAATGAACATCTTTGACAGGTACAGTCTTGACACTGGAGCCCAGGGAAAGCCTCACTCAAAGCTTCATGGTGCATTTCAATAGACTTTATTTCAGTTGTAATGCTGACTGGAGCAAAGGTGACCACTATGCCAGGTTTAAGAACACCAGTATCCACTCGGCCCGCAGGGACAGTACCAATAGCAAAAATTTCGTAGACGTCCTGGAGAGGCAGACGCAAGTGCTTGCCAGTTGGACAAGTTGGTGGCAGAATGCAATCCAGAGCTTCAAGCAGTGTTGCTGCACTGGCATTCCCATATTTATGGGTGACTTTCCATCCCTTGAACCACAGCATGTTAGCACTTGGCTCCAGCATGTTGTCACCATTCCAACCAGAAACTGGCACAAATGCTACTGTTTCGGGGTTGTAGCCAATTTTCTTAATGTAGGTGCTGACTTCCTTAATGATTTCCTCGTACCTCTTCTGGCTGTAGGATGGCTCAGTAGAATCCATTTTGTTAACACCAACAATTAGTTGTTTTATACCTACTTTGTAAGCCAGAAGGGCTTGTTCATGGGTCTGCCCATTCTTGGAGATACCTGCTTCAAATTCAACCAACACAATCAGCAATAATCAGGACGGCACAGTCACCTGAGATGTGCTTGTAATCAGGTTTTTGATAGTCTCTGTGTCCTGGGGCTTCAATGATGGTCACATAATACTTGTTGTTTTCAAATTTCCATAGGAAGATACCAATGGTTCATGTTGAAGTTCAAGTATCTTATGAACAAGATACCATGTTCATGTTCAGCTTTCGGGTTTATCCAAGACCCAGGCTGAAGGAGCCCTTTCCCATCTCATCTCAAAGTTTTCAATTCTGTTGAAATTTCAATTTTCAATTCTTCTGTCGATCCCACACATTTGTAGATCAATTGACCAATAGTGGTAGACTTGTCCAAATCTGTGTTCCCAGTGACAACAATGCTGATATGAGTCTTTTCCTTTCCCATTTTAGTTTAGGTTTAGCAGTGGTTTTCATGACACCTGTGTTTTGGCAACAAACCCATTGGGGGAAGGGGAAGCCAGCTGAAGAAGAATTTAACTTATTCTGCACATTTTTAGAGGATAGAAATAAAGAAATAATAAGTGGAAGTTATGAAGAAGTGGATTTTGGATCAAGGCAAAGACCTTTCTAAAAATGAGAGTATTGAGCAATGGAATGGATTTCCTCAGAAGGTGAGGATTTCCTCATTGCTAGAGTTACACAAGTACGTGTGGAATGGCCAGCATTATTTGTTGACTGTAAAGAAGAATGAAATGAGAAGAGTTATGATGAAATGATGTGGTGTAGCAGATAATGGTGCAAAATATCAGAAAATCAGAACTTTAATCCCGGGACTTCATTTCCTTTATCACATTACATACATGCTAACCTCTTAACTTCATTTCCTCAAATGAAAAATGGAGACAAGAGAATTTGCTTCAGATGGTTGCTGTGAGCTTTGAAGGGGATCAAATAGTTGAAGGCACTTTTCAAGTGCTATGAAATAGGAATTATTGTTATTTATGTTGTTAATGAGAAAAATAAAAAGTCATAAGCATTATTTCAGTCTCTGGTCCTAGAAGATAGAGTAATTATCTTCTTACCTCCAAGAAAAGTTTCAGATTACAAATGACCTTCCCATAGAGACATAGTCAATGAGTGGCAGAACTGGGAGTCAAGACTTCTCCCATAGAGCTAAGAATTATTTCCCCTGCAGCACACTGAGTTTATGATGAAAGAATCTGTGACATTTTATAGTTCCCAAAGTACTTTGGACTGAAGTCACTCAAGTAATAGTAGACTCTGTTTAGACATCATTCTTTAAGTGATATGCTTATGTGATTTTTCACTCAGGGTACCAGGATAAAAGTAACACATGTTGGCTAGATCTACCCTTTCTTTAGTGAATAGCACCTTTCTTTAATAAACCTGGGTATAACTTTTGTCAAATAGGAGCTTTTAAAAGACACAACAAAGGATTACTCAAGATGAGCTGAATATCCATTATGGAATGCCACATATATATGTGAAATTATGAATGATATGTCCAACAGTTACTATTACTTTTAATGTTGATTACCATCCTTCATTATTCTGGTGACTGACTGGATCATATTTCTCTTCTTGTCCTTTTTATCCACTATCTTTCTCTGCATGTTCTCTTATGTAAATGTTCTAGTTCTTGATCTCATGGTGGAACGTGATGGACCAATCATTTCTTTGTGACAAGGGAGATATAATCTTTACAGGGTGTTCTTAGTAATAGTTTTGATAGTCTCTGCTCAGTCACATAAATGCAGATGGGTTCTGCCTAAACTATTCACAATTTAGAAACTATTTTGATGTCTATTCCTAACTGCTGTTACATAAACGTTTCAAGGAAGGAAATTTAGGAGATGTGACTATCTTTGTTCTCTATAAAAACCCAATATTCTTTGCAAAAATTTTCTGGGCTTCAATGGCAGAAATTTTTATTGTTTTCTTTGCATTTAGGGGTAGAAAATGAATATCTTTTAGTCTGAGTGCTACTTTGTACCCCCTCTGCTATTACTTAAATTTTCTTTCTTTTGTCTTTTCCCATTTTTGCCATCAAAAGTCACCCCCCACATCCCCATCCATTTATATATAAGATTTAAGATTAAAAGCTATTTTGCTACAACAAAGTGTTTTCTCAACAGGACCGTGTTGTTAAACTGTTTGTAGACCACCACACTTCAATTGCTCTTCAATGTATTTAATCTTCTAAATATACACCGGAAACATTGAGAGAAAATGGTTAGATACAACCAATCCTTTGAAAAGATGCCGCCTTTGATTTTCTTTTCCTGTTAAAAGCTCACAATTCACTAGCTAAGTAGTTTGTGAATATTTTTGTTTTCTTTTTATCTGTCAAGATGTACAATTTTAAAGGACTTATGAATTTTTTAATCACATGGAATTTTAATGCCAACTCTCTGCACTGGTAATAGTGTAAGAAGGTCAGTCATGAAGCTTTAGCCCTGCCAATAATTCAGAATCTCAATAAACTGGAAAAATGCCCCTCCCTAGGAAGTCACAGCAGGATCCTTCTTCCCTTTTAAGTCTGTTATCTATTTTTGATATTAACATAATGGAATTTATAATTCCATTGAAAAGGAAACATACATAGACTTCCTAGCAGTAAACCTAGTCATTGCCTTTGACTTTAGAATGGAAAAGAGGAGAATCCAAAATTCTTCTATTTTAAACAACCTAGAAGGAGAGGAATAACAATGGCACCAATCCCAGGCTGGTTCTCTCTTCTCTGAAAGCATCTGGACTGGCAGGAAAAGGCCCACTTTCCTCTAGGTGGCAGTGCTGTGCACATGCCGTGGTGTTCATTTTCATGCTCAGGGACGGTTACAAGTACTATCCACTTATATTCCATTACAATCGATTGACTATTATACATCAAAAAGTAGAGAGAAAATGTTTAAGATTTTATGAATGCAAGTGAAATGATTAGAGCTCACAAAAGCTTTGAATTTTGAAGCTTGGCTTCTATCTTGTCCTTACATAAGCATCTTTGATCTTCTTTTCACCCAGCTTTTTAGATGACTTTTATGTGGTCTTATAATTGTTTTATTATTTTAGGGGAATTAGTCATGTAGTCTTCTTTTTTAAATTTTTTCTATAGTGGTTATTTTTAAAAGGAAGTTTCCATTCCATTATAAGTCAGGGGACTTCTTAAACCAGATGGCATTAGTATTTACTCCTCTATGTGTTGTAAGGAATAAAGCATGGAAGAATTAGTTAGGTTCTAATCTTGGATCTTCCATAAAATAATATGACCTTGGGCAAATCATTCATCTGATCCTCTTTAATTTTTCTCTTCCTATGATGGGCACTTGTCAATTTTTTTTTCCAGATTATAAGAATTAGTCAATTTTGAAGACACTTGAAAACTATTTTACAAACATGAGATGTCATTAATGTAAAAAATTTAAGTTTTAAGGTAAGGCTTATAATAAACATTCTTTAATAAATAAGGAGAAACTGCACAAAGGACATTCAGCCTCCCTTAAAATTGTATTGTTTTCCTATTAATAGCCACCCTTGATTGTGCCTTCATGTGCGGTGGCAAGTTGCCAAGACTTTGCAAACATTTCCTGTGGGGAACCCTTTAAGCAGAATCTCTCAGAATAGAGACAGGATTAGGAAACACCTGGAAGTCTTGGTTTCTGCATATGGGCCAACCATTGGAAAGTCTCCAAATAATGGAATTTTCACTAGTCTTATGGTTCTACCACCACTGATTTACTATCTGCTCTATTTGATAAATGATTTTTGAGGACTTTCTCAGTGATAGACACTGTTGTACACGTTAGAGATACGGTGGCAAACGAGAGACCACGTCCTTCTACTTTGGAAAGGAAGCGGACTCCAAGGGAAATTTTGGTAAGGCAAGTAGCAAACTTCCAGTAAGTCAGAGGTAGGCTCTATTTGTGATGCAGAAAAATTTACCTCCTCCTCCTTTTTTCTTTCTTTCCCGGTGTACATCTGAGCAAGAGTTTTCATTCTAGTCCTGCTTTTCATTTTTCTTGACTTGAGTAATGCAGTCAGTCCCTAACCATGGCACTCCTTGTCACAACCATGTTGATCTCTGCCATCTTCCGTCTTTTGTCTCTTTTGGTCTTCTGATAAGTGTGTGTAAAGCAATTTTTTTCCTAAAGTATTTCCCATGAGAACAAACCTTGTTTGAAGGCTCTGAGAAGTCCTACAGTAAAAAACTCTCTAACATAATTTAACAAAGAGTTTTCCAAACTTCTTTCGACCACAAATTGTGTTTCACTCCAACTCTCCTCTAATACTATCCCTTGATGCTTATTATCAGAGTGTTACATTCTAGAAACTGCTGCATTAAGCAATCTTCAAAACCCCTACTAACCTCTTTCCCATAATTCTCTCTCAAAGACGAGGTCTTGATAAAAAGGTTGAAACAAGAACATTTTTTCCCTTAGCAATACATTTCCAAATTAAACATATGTGATATATATATGTATATACATATATATAGCTATTAGATGATTTGTTTTAATTACTGAAAGATAAGAAATACAATGCATCTGTTTTAAAGATTAGCATATTTATTCAAAATAAATTGAGAATAGAATTAAAGAGATCAGCAATCACTGTAGTGTTAGAAAATGTTGATGGTTTGAAAGAAAAAGAAGGTTAATTGTGTGAGAAAGGTGCTAAAATGATAACAGCTATTGAATTATATAGCGAGGTGAATGTAGTAATATTTCTAAAACTTCTGAAGATAGCACCTTGACTGAAAACACCACTATTTAACATATAATAAACTAAGGCTCATTTAGACATGAGTTGAGGTCTGGAGTTCACGGGTTTATTCTATTCTTTCCTTTTTTTTTAACTTTGTTGAGAAATAATTGACAAATATAATTGTATATATTTTATGTGTACGATGTGATGATTCGATATACATATACATGTGGAATGATTATCAAGATCAAGCTAATCAGCATAATCACCTCCTCACAGAGTTCTCTCTTTTTTGTGTGGTGACAGTGCTTAAGATCTATTCTCAGCCACTTTTCAAGTGTACAATATCATGCTATTAACTATAGTCATCATGCTGTGCTTTAGGTCTTCAGAATTTATTCTTATAACTGAAAATTTGTACCCTTTGACTTATAGCTCCTCATTTGTCCCTCTCCCTAGCCCCTGGCAACCACCACTGTATTCTCTGTTTTTATAAAGTCAGCATTTTGTTTGTTTGCCTTTATTTTGGTTTTGTTTTTAGATTCCACCATCACAGAAGTGATAGCATGCAGTATTTGTCTTTTGGTGGCTTATTTCACTTAATATAATGTCCTCAAGATTCATTAATGTTGTCCCAAATGGCTGGATTTCTCTCTTTCTCAGGGCTGAGTAATACTTCTGTGTATATACACCACATTTTCTTTATTCATTTCTTGAGGGACATTTCTTTTTCACTCATCTGTTTTTTTTTTTTAATTTTTATTTATTTATTTGACAGAGAGAGAGATCACAAGTAAGCAGAGAGGCAGGCAGAGAGAGAGGAAGAAGCAGGCTCCCCGCTAAGCAGAGAGCCCGATGCGGGGCTCGATCCCAGGACCCTGGGATCATGACCTGAGCCGAAGGCAGAGGCTTAACCCACTGAGCCACCCACGCGCCCCCTCACTGATCTCTTTTTTTATTCTTATTTTATTCTTGTAAAAACGTCCCAATTGGAATGCCGATTCAGTAAGTTTTCTTAACAGTATTATGAACAGATTTTATTCAAGTCTTTTGTGCCATGTGGTTGTGTCATATACCTGCTTGCAAGGATGTAAGGAATGAAGTCTTAGCGCCCAATTGTAGATAAGGATGTATTTTGCAAAGACTGGCACCTATCTCCTTGTTTACCCCTTCCTGTTCCTTAAATCTGCTGATCCTCCAAGTTCTGCCATATTTTGTATCTTCTCTCCTTTCATTCTAGACATTCTCTCTGGGGCAATCCAGCTTTCATGGCTTCATATGATATTTGTATATATTTGACTCTGAAGAGATATATCTTTAGGCAATATGTTTCCCCTAAGCTCAAGGTCTAAATATATCCTCCTGCGGATGGCCCTTCCCTGTGCCACAATCCACTTGTTTACAACATATTGAAACCGAACTCTTCATCTTTCCTCCTAACCCACCCTGATACCAAGCACACAGTGTAGACCATGCTTTATTTGCATTTCACTTCTGTCTTTTGCAGACCTCTATCCTAGAATCTATGGTATTTTACTCTTTTCTGTTCAGTGCGATCTTCCCTTATTATATTCTAACCTTCTCAAGAGCAGCAATTAAAAATATTTTTATTCTCTTTTATCCTTATGAAAATATTTTATCCTCAGCAGTAGTATAAGGTCTGGCACATAGAATGACGTTGGCACATAAATAGACATTGATGTTTATTTCCATTGAGTGGATCAGTCCAAGGAAAGAGGCAAAACCATGTGATGGGCTCTAGGGAAAATGTAGCACTGTGGTTTGGGAAGATATTATCCTGAGAAGATAAATCTCTAACTGTGGGGTGAGTTCCAGGGGAAAAAACAAAGGATCCCAGTTATACTATAAAAGTGGGTGAGAGTGAGGTTGACTTCCCATTACTGAACCTAAGAGTCAGACTGCTGTAGACAAAGAATCAGAAGGCTTCGCCTCTACTGCCTTGGCAACCAAGAGGGTGTATTAGTATTGTGTGTTGCCTTTCTCTCTTGCAAACTGGAACTTCACAGAGGGCAGAACCCTACCACAATCATTTTTGTGTCTGTGGTCCTTAGCTTAATGCCTAGAACAGAGTAAACACTCAGCAAGTACTGTTAGATAAATAAATGGCCTAGTTAGTAAAACTATTGAAGTCTTACTCTTATGATATATAACTCAGAAAAAGTAATAACTACTTCAGTGGTTATTATAATAATTAAATGGGAAACTGTAAGTAAAGCAACACTCACAATGACTGGACGAGATTACTATAAAAATATGTCACTCTCCTTAATGCTTACTACTCTAAGACCAGAGTTGTTTCCAAGGTTTGGAAGGAAAAAAGGAAGAAAGAAATGATAACATGTTTTGCGGGCCTACCAAATGTCTCTGCCTTCACATATTTCAGAGACTCTTCTGGGAAGGAAGTAGGGCATTTTCCAAGTAGGAATACAGACGCTCCACGAAATTAAGTGCCCGGCCCAAATCAAGCAGTTAAAAGGAGCAGCGATGAGACTGAAAACTACAGCTTCTGAGTCTGACTCATGAGCTCTTTTCACTGTAAAAGATGGGAATTAAATGCCCTCAGTAGCAGCTGGCAGGTGGGGTCAGATACGGGGAATCTTATAGAAGGTTATTATTTTAGTAATAAAATAAACTGATCATGTTAATTGTGCGGGGAGACTGGTACAGCCACAACCAAGACTTTTTAAAGAAACTAATATTAATTAATCCTTAACCGATGTTCTCTTCGCCAATCACAACTTGTCTTTAAATGTCTCCGTATTCCCAAGAACCTCTCTGAGCTTTAAAAATACATTTTTCTAATATTAATCACTAGAAGAAAGGGGTGGTATTATGAAGAAGCAATGTCAATATGTAAAATCTCTTCTCTTGGGATCTCTGCATAATGACTAGCATATTTTTCCCAATTTAAGGAACATTTCCATTCTATTTCCTTGTATGGGAAGACTCCAGTTTTGTGGATGATGATAAATGGATCTTTAATCACTCTCATTCCTACTCCTGTCTTTTCTCCTCCATCTCAGACTTGCTCTCAGGTCTTTTAAGTTTTTCTTCTTGACTTCATTTTTCTACATTAATAGATTTGACAGAGCAGCTTGGAAAACCTCTGGGAGCAGAAAACCAACATATTTAAATGTTTGCTGCAGCTGGGGAATTATAGTTACATCCCCTCCACCAGATGACAGGGATGCCATATTTAAATGTCTGAAGGGTAGCTTACGGGGGGTTTAATGCATTGTCTTTCTTTACTTAGGTCCAAAAGACTCAAACCTACCTAACGTCCTCAGTTAAATGGCAGAATGGACTTGCCCTGTTAGCCTATGAAATGGAGTCATATTTGTTATTTTACAGTCTACATGCTCATACTGTCTACATGCTCATACGTAAGTTTTCCTGAATGATTTTATGAATAACAATTTAGCCATGCATTATGTAGACTCAGGAAACAATCTCTTCCTTACTTATTCTTAGAGGAGGCTTAGGTTCTCATGTGGTAAAAACTGCTTCATATGTCTTTGGAATAATGAAATATAAGGATTTTTTTCTCCTGATAATTAAAACCTTAAATGAAACATATATCATCCTCTTATATGATTAAATTAATGATGAAAGTATTAAATTCTCTAGAAATGCTTATTGTGGTATATGTTCTTTATTATTTTAATGTAGTTTGAAAATAAGAAGCGGTCTTGGGTATCATAAATGTAAAATTATATTAACTATGCGATCAATAAGAAGTTACCAACAGACATAAAAATAGTATTGAATGTATGACATAATATAGACATAGTCTCCACTGTATTTAAAAACGGAAGCAAGTACTCTTACTGCTGGGCTTAAAGAGAACACAACAAACTATAAGCTCCATGAAAGCAAAATCAATTTTTCATTATCTCCTTCAGTTTATAGTCCTGCAATAACTTGCAATTTTGGGTAGTACTTAAGAGCCCCAGGTTCTAGAGCCCAAGTGTCAGATTAAAAATAGGCTCTTCCACTTAAGGACATAATGGTCTTAAACAAGTCACTTAAACTTCATGTGCCTTGGTTTCCTTGTCAGCTATAGTGGGAGACTAATACCTACTTCATATGCACGTTGAAGGAGGTAATAATGCTAAGAGTGCTTACAGTAGTGCTCAGCACATGTAAGACCTATATAAATGTTTGCTATTATTTTTGGTGTTTCTACTGTTGTTATTAAAATTATCACTGGTATTATTGATGTAATGTCTTACAGTTAACTGATGACGAATGAATTAATGAATGTACCCTAAACTACATTTTTTTCCTTTTTGTTACAAAACAAGCAAAACTTCCATTGCAAGGTTGAATGTATTTTAGCTGCTAGTCAAGCCTCAAACAAGAGAGCACACAAACACACACTCATGCTGTGATGAGTTCTATGAAGGAAAAGAATAGGGTAAAATGATAGACTAGAAGGGGTTGGGTGAGAAACTAAAGCAGACATGATTGTCAGGAACAACCCCTCTGGGGAACTGGCATTTAAGAGAGCACATCAAGGATGAGAAGAAGCTTGAATGCGAAGCGTTGAGGGGAGAAACTTCCAGCTGGAGGAAACAGCACATACAAAGAACGGCGAGCGAGTCTGCTGGCCACAAGATAAGAATGAGGTCAGGAGGGCTGGATCCCTCAGGAACTTGGAGGTGAGTTAAGAACAGTGGATTTTAGGGGCACCTGGGTGGCTCAGTGGGTTAAAGCCTCTGCCTTCTGCTCAGGTCATGATCTCAGGGTCCTGGGATCGAGCCCCACATCAGGCTCTCTGCTCAGCGGGAAGCCTGCTTCCCCCTCTCTCTCTGCCTGCCTCTCTGCCTACTTGTGATCTCTCCCTCTATCAAATAAATAAATAAAATCTTAAAAAAAAAAGAACAGCGGATTTTATTAAAAGCACAGTAGGAGACTTCTGAAGGACTATGAACCAGATAGTGACATCCTCAAGGCTTAAAATCCTCAAGGCTTAAAATGTAAAAGCTCATTATAGATGCTTCCTAAATAACAAAATGGAGAGGGGTAAGAACTTAGGAAGCTGCTGCCATCTTCTAATCCAGAGAAAATAGTGTATACACTAGAGTGGTAACAGCAAACAATGGGGAGGAAAAGTGAATATGTGATGCACATAGGAGGCAATAGTGACTTCTACTGAAGTTTTCACCTAGGGATTGAAAGAAAATAAATCAAGAAGGACTTTTTATGTTTTTGATAGTTCCCCCCAAATGAAAATCCGAGTGAGGAAAGGGTGTTGGGGTTGTTTGAGTTTGGTTTTATTCAAGTTAAAAACCACATGGAGCTGTCAGGAAAGCAGTCTGATAGAAAAGTCATGCTCAAAAACAGGAATCTTAGCTAGATATGGAATTTGGGGAATTGTAAGCAAATAGATGGTATTTAAAGCTGTGGTGCTGGATGGGCTCAGTTAGAGACAAGTGTAACTGGAGAAGAGTTCAGTGAGGGAGATGCTCTGGGAAATGAAGTTGGAGGCAATGATGCTCTTGTGGAAAGAGATGGGAAGGGCTGGTCACAGAGTGGGGGGTGGGGGTTGGAATCCAGGAGGGTGAAGTCCTGGGAGCCGTGAAATATTTCATGAAAGACTGAATGCTCCTGAATGACTTGAATGCTACTGAGGAATCAAGGAAGATGAGAAATGAAAAATGCTATTTAGATGTGTGATGTGGAGGTCATTGGTGATTTAGGCAAAAAGAGTTTCATTAGAGTAGTGTGGGAAGATGCCTGATTGAATTGCTTCATGTTGACAGGTAAGAAAGAATTAGAGACACTTGTTGTGGACAACATTTGTATTTATGGAAATCAGTCTTTCTTGTTTTGGGGGGAAAATGTTTAATGGTAATGTGATTAAAACCGTGCTGAAGAAAGCAGAACTTATTAAACTATACACTCCTCTGATAAGTGTTCTAAATCTTTTTCTTCTTTTTTTTCCATTAGGGACCTCTTCTCTCCTGTTGTCTCACATTCTTCCTCCAACAAAAAAGATATATATCAGAATTGCCATATGGTGAGAAGGAGCAGGCAGATAGAAAGATGTTTGTAAAAACAAAATAAAACCCTGGAGAGACAATGTAAGCCAAAAGAAAAGGGGCAGATGGATAAGCTTACCCAGAAGAATTAGCCCTTAGCCTCTGCACAATCAATAAATGTTGACTGGCTATTGACAAGAGAGGGGACAGGAGAGCAAGAGAAGCACATTGGGGGGAAAGGCATTTCTTCATAACAGCTGCCGTTGCCACCACTAAGCAGCTGTTCAGGCCCGCAGCTCACAACTTCTTGCTCTCCTTACAACTCTCCTCTGAGGCCCAAATTCACACCCTGATACTGCAGTCTTAGAAGAGATGTCATGTGTGATTTATAATGTATTGAGCCAGAAATTGTTAAATCACCGAGTAGGCCAAGAGAAAACTGTGTCTATGCAATGAGTGGATGGAGTTTACACTCCTGCTTTCTCTACACCCTGAGCTTTGGCGATCCTCAAAGCCAAGTGGTAATATGCAGTCAAACGGAGGGATAGCCTTTCCAGCTATAAGGAGGAAGCCATATTTTAGAGATTTAGAAAGGGGAAATTCTCTCATTTTCTCAGTCGGATTGGGCCTAGAATGGTTAAGATTAGGTTAGGATTAGATGCTTGTACCCTAAATTCACCCATTCATGTCTATCGAGAATAACGTTGGAATATGCAGAGTCTGAGAGGGTCGTGCTAGACCATTTCAATGCCCCAGAAGAAAAACTCCTCTATTGCCTATTACATGGTTCGTATGATAAGTTTTCTCACCCACCAGGAGCTGAAATTCCCTCTATTTTAAAAATGAAAATGCTAATTTGTTAAGTACTTAGGGATGTCCTAAATGGCAAGATATTTCCATCACTATAAAACATATATCTCAATATATTTTTTAAAGATTTTATTTATTTGACAGAGAGAGAGAGATCACAAGTAGGCAGAGAGGCAGGCAGAGAGAGATGGGGGGAGGCAGGCTCTCTGCTAAGCAGAGAGCCTGATGCGGGACTCGATCCCAGGACTCTGAGATCATGACCTGAGCCGAAGGCAGAGGCTTAACCCACTGAGCCACCCAGGCGCTCCTCATATATCTCAATATTGAAGATCCAATCAACTGCATTAGTAACCAGGTATCTGCTGGGTAAGTATGGATGTGATAAGATACTCATTTCTGGCTGTAGGAAAGAATGCGTGGCTGGCTACTCAATCCCACGACAGGACACATCTCTATAGCCATAGCAATGCCTGTCCTTTGCATAGGGCTGTTGATTTTAATACCAGAGAAAAAATAACAATAGTAAATATTTTGCTATATTTTGTCCAATACTAAAGTATCATGAGCAATATTGGTATTTTTGTAACAAACAGGTTCACGACGTACACATTTAAAAAAAGTGAAAGTAACTATGTATTACATTTCCATACAAACATTGCACCACATCAGTCTAGTATTATTCAGTAGAGGAGGTGCAAAGGGGGGTGACAGGAGGTCAATGGCTTGTAGGAGGTGACCGGGAAAGAGAGGCTGAGAGAGGGTGGCTGAGGATATCAGAGTGGGGAACAGGTAATTAGACGGCAGAGAAGGACAAGAATGAAGACGTAGACGAGAGAGTCAATAATAGTGAACAAAACCCCTGATGAATATCTGAGACAATATTATCACACATACAAAAATACGACCAGTTCGATTTTTAAAAGCAGCACAGAATATAAGAGGGTCACGATTACATTTAATAAAGAAGTCAGGAGAAATACTGGTGAACATTTGCCTTTTGCTTTCCTTTCTTCAAGATTTCTACAAGACCACCCGGAAAACTCCTTTTTATTCACAGTCTATAATTACTAGGTTTCATCTTTACTTATTGCTTCTGACAAATAAAAACATATGTTAACGTGCTGTAGTCTAAATACTAGTGTTCAGCACTAATGATTTAATTACCACGGCATGCAATCTATGTACACATTTATTCTATTCATTTCCTGCATTAAGTAAATCTTCCATGACCCAGACTTATTTGGAAAGTGACAGTAAAATGCAAGAAACTAATCCAAAACATCGACTGTTTCATCTGGGAGAATCGGACCATGCAGAGAACAAAAGCTAAGAGAGATGGGATTAATTCGCTCCTTGTATGTTTATTGAGCACTATACTAGACAAGAGGAAAATGCACATAAATTTCACCATCAAGGAACTTACCGATTACTAGGAGGTGGAGAGGAAAGACTATAATAAACAATTACATCAAGTGCGACTGGTGTTAGGAAAAGGGTGATATAAGGTGCTATGGAAGGGATTTTATTCCAGAGTAGAGAGTGAGAAGGGCGAAGTGACAGAAATGGTAAAAAGAACGAGTCTTAAGCTGAAGTTTGGACATGGTGGAGGTATATTACTCTTCTAGGCAGAGATCCATGAACAGTAGCCTGAAGTTGAAGAGAATAAGGAAGGTTCAGGGAGATGAGATTAGTCGTTCATGCAGCAAGGTCACACACAGAATCTGGATCGAGGGAAACAGTGAGGGATGCATGGATGGGAAATCAGGAGAGAGACCATTCAAGGCCTGCTTTTGTTATTTGGACTTTCACTGAAAACCACGCAGAATATTGGGAAAAAACTAAGACAGGAGGGACATTCACATATTTGCACTCTAGAAAGAAGCCCCTGGACAATATTGAGGAGAACGGTTCAGAGAAAAGTGATGTGCTAAAAGATGGTGTGTTCCAGGGTAATTTAATGAAAAATTAGAGGATGCGTGGGGATTGATTAGACACCTGGGGATTGAGCACGGTAATGGGCCATGGGTGTTACACTAAAAGGACAAAGAAGAGAATAGAGTGACCAAGCAATAAGAAGTGAATCAGGGATTAGTCATGTATCTGTGAGCTCCAAGAACAAATGTTGTAGAATAAGGGAGGAGATGTGTGTGTGTCATGGGGAAAGATGGCCTAGTTATGGGAAGAGTGAAGTAGGATCAAGGTGAAAAGGTGAAGGGGAAGACCTGCAAAAACTGAGAGAATTTATCTGCTTTAGAATAGGGATCTCAGTAGAACAACATACTGAGAGAGGAGCGAGCCAAGATGGGAGGTTTGAAGAAAGGAGGCTCAGAGTAGTATGGGTGATGCGCTCATGGAGGAGGACCAAGGGCTGGAAGAGTTTGATTCTTGCTATGACAAAAGATGACAGGGATGGGGGAGCTTGAGCGGCTCAGCTGGTTGGGCGGCTGCCTTCAGCTCAGGTCATGATCTCAGGGTCCTGGGATTGAGCCCCATGTTGGGCTCTCTGCTCGGTGGGGAGCCTGCTTCTCCCTCTCCCTCTGCCTGCCTCTCTGCCTACTTGTGCTCTCTCTCTCTCTCTCTCTGTTAAATAAATAAAAAAATTAAAAAAAAATGATGACAGGGATGTGAAGCATCTTGGGTTCTCTATTAACTCTTACATGGTAACACAGATGGTGAACAAGAGAGCTGGTTGTAAATCTTTGCTTTCTTCGTTGCCAGTGTTGGTCTATTTACAGTTTTGTCCCTATAAGGTCTATTTACAATTTTATCTTTATAATATATAATACACATATTATAATATATATTATATATAATTTAGCTTCAGGATTTATCATAATAAAGCAAATATATATCCTTTGGAAAAGATAAATGTGAAACTAGTGAAAAAATTTTATTCTAGTTTTCTAAATAGAC
>CM053606.1:59786574-59857747 GCA_028646535.1 Procyon lotor | reverse complement strand
TTTTAAGAGAAACGGTAGATAAACCAAGCCAAACTGATATGACTAAATTCTGGGAAACTCTTTTCTAGACTTAATGGTGGGTCAACATAAGCCTAGTTTTCTAGGCTGCTGGATGCCACCATAAGAGAAAAGCCAAAAAAGAAAACTGGTCCAACAGATGGAGAAATGGACTGATAACATCTCAGCCTGGAATAGAGCCGTGCCTAAATTTTGCTGAGATATTTCAACTAAGTGAGTCAATAACCTTTGGTTGAGTTTTTAATACATAGAATGAAAAGTTAATTGACGAAAAGAGAAGGCTGGAGATAAGGGAAATACAAAGGGAACACACAACTTGTATTCTATTTTACCACCAGGAATCAGCTCCATTTAAAAATTGAATCTGAAAAACAGTAAAAATCAGTAGCTCAGATGAAATATGTTTTTCTGTCTGTCAAATGTATTTATAGCAGTATTCATATTTGTAAGTACAATATATTGTAACAAGGCTAGTAGAGCAGTTCTATGATGTTAAAGAGGGCATAGATTCCCCTCTTTTTGTTGTGCTGTTCTTGGCGCATGGCTTCAATTCTCAGGTTTGCATCATGTTTCAGATAACTGCTGGAGCTCCTTCCATCACTTCTTCATTCCAGTTAGAAGTAGGAGCATGTGTGTGTGGTGTGCTTACCAGCAATTTCATCCATCTAAGGGGTGTTCCCTGAAGTTGCACCCAAATGTCCCCTTAAATTATTAGAATTACCTAGTTGCAAGGTAGAATCTTTCATTTGTGCACCTTGCAGCCTAACAAATAAATTGGGACTCTGCTCCTATGTGAGGAGGATGGAGGTTGAGGTCACTAGGTCCCACACAATCTAATGAGCAGCCACACCTCCCAAATCTAATCCTGTGAAGTTAGCTGAGTTTGTATTCTTGATAAATGAGCAAGTAGATTAAGAAAGAAAAAAGACCTAAGAACAAGGAACAGAGAGCAATAAAGAAAAAAACCTCAGGATGACAGTGGTTTATCCAGGATGACAGGATAAAAGTGGCTGTTTTAGAACGCAGAAGAATGGTGGGCTCTATGACAGTGGTCTCTGAAGATAAAAATCTTAAAAGGAATTGTGTGATTAAGGGGATAGAACAAATTTGAGAACAAGATAAAGCATGTTATTCAAGACAAAACGAAAAGCAATGCAAAATTCCAGGAAAAAATTAAATCTCATATAAACAATTGATTTCAAGCAATTGTTGGAATGTAAGAGATTCATCTTTGTCTTGATGTTCCTAACATTCTCTTCTAAGTGGCTCAGGAGTTATGGTATTGTCTACATAGGAAAAGGAATATAATCTTAGTGCTTATCCATAATAATATAATAATGTCTGAACGTTTTTCAGCTTTAGTCAGCCCATGGATAAATTGTGTAAGACTTAACTGTAAATGCATAACTTAGAATGTAAATACTAACAAAATTCCAGTATAAATGTAAAATAATAGCACACAGACAATGGGAAGTGGAAGGGCAGAGGAATTATGAAAGGGAATGGAGGAGCACTAATATTTAAAATACTAAATAAAATCTAATAGCCAATAGAAGAATCACACACACACACAAATGTTACTCATAGTTCTGAGAAGGGAAGGAGGGAAGGTTAAAAGTTTACTAAGGAAAACTATTTTTACTTTTAGGAAATCAGTACTCGTTTGGAATATTTAAATTGAAACAGAGATAGAAGTATATTATTTAGTGTTTTGAAGGTAACAGTATGGGATGAGGAGGTATAGAAATTATGATAGGCTTACTTATTACTTGATTGTTCACAGATGTCTTTATAAATATGACAAAAATAAAAGCAGCAATACTAAAAGGTTTCAATTTTGCTTGGGAGTCTTACAAAGCACAAGTCTCAGCAAGGGCTGAGAAGCAAGGGCTTGTCACTAAGGTAACATGGGCTTCTCTCTTATGTGGTGGGTGACAGGTAGGAACTGGCTACAGGCACAGTGTGAACCTACTCCAGACAAATAGAAACTGGATACCAAAAATTGGTCATTGATGAAGTAGATTTTCTAAACACAGGAAACAAGCAGAGAAAATGTCCCTCTGCTGGGACTGTATTCAACTTGAATTCTCTCCTCTCAGGCTGTCACATAACTTAATTGTTAATTGAATTTAGATCTACCAGTGTTGTTAGCATGTTTGAAAATTCTAAGTATAACCAGGCATATAGTGAAGGGGGACAAGGATAATCTCTGTTTTGAGATGTATACCTCTTAGATAAACATGCGGAACTGACAAAGAGATTCAAAATATAAGAAAATAGATAATTGCAGTTATTATGAAGAAACAGATGACAGTTTTAGAATGATTATGACAATCAATAGAATTAAATTGTACAGACTACTTGCTGAAATGTTAGGAAATGATTAGGAATGTATAGTATGTTAGTCAGGATAGGTAGGGTTTTGCTGCAGTAACAATCTAAAATCTCATTGACTTACAGCAGGATGATTTTACTTTTTTGTTTATTCCACAGATTTAACATGGGTTGAAAATGGCTCTGTTCTAAGTTATCATGAACAGCTCAATGAATTACCCTATCAGAAGACAATTGTGTTCACCACTCATGCTAAGATATGGAACATTCCCTGTACCCTTAAAGGTATCATCATGCACTCTCCTCCTCAAAGGTAACCACCATTCTAAACTTCTAAACCTACATCAGTTTTGCCTATTTTCAAACTTGATATAAATGGAACCACATAATGGAGGTTTTCTTAGATGACTTGACTTTTTTTCTCTTATTATGTTGAGGTTCCAACACTTTCCTTTATTATAATTGCAGTAGATTCAGATTCATTGTTGTATGTAGTTCTACCACGTGAATATACTAAAATTTTACTTTATTCTGGTGTTGATATACTTAATAGAGTTGCTTCAAATTGTTTGCTATTACAAATAATGATTCTATAAACATTCTCGTACATATTTTTTGCTACACACACATATATTTCTGTTGGATGTGAAATTATAAAATTAAAAAAAAATAAAATTTAGTACTACATTGTTATCTTTATTGGACACCATCTCCAATCCTCATCAAATAAACCATGTTCTAATCATTTATTTTTCTACTCATTTTTATTGTCTATAGTATGCTTATTGAAATAAAAGCTCCATTAGGGCTGAGATTTGTGTTTATTTTGTTAATGGCTGTTTCCCTAACATATAGAAGAGGTGCTCAATAACTTTTGCTGAATGAATTATTTTGTATTATTATGAATGAAGCTCAATATTGTATCACATATTTATTCCACATTTGCAATTGTTTTTCTGCACACTGCCTGTTTGTAGCTCTTGATTCTTTTTTAAGATTTTATACATACATTTTGAGAATTTGGAAAATTTACTTTGTGTCTGTTATATATGTTGAAAACTGTTTTCCAGTCTGCTCCTGGTCTTTTGACTTCATATAGAGCCATTTTTAAAATATATGTTTTATTTTTACATAGTTGATGTTATCTATCTTTTTTTTTCTTTAAATATTCTAGATTTTACGTCCAATTTAAAAAGGCAAACGTTATTTCAATAATGTGAATTCACAGTGCTTTCTTTCTAGGTCTTTTATGCTTAGTTTAAATCTTTGTGCCATCAAAACTTATTTTGTTTTAAGGAATGAGGTGAGGATCCAGTTTTACTTTTATCTCACATATTTTATAGAATTATCCCTGCCTTCCTCACTAATTTGAAATAGCAATAATTACTTTAACTTTAAGCCAATCATGTTTGAATCTACTTATTTTCCTTTTACTCTGTTTCATTGTTTGGCCTAACTTATCTCTAGTGCCATTATAAACACTCATTCATCTCTACTGCTCAAGTTTCAAAAATTATTTTATATTTTAATATATTTTAAAGTCGTATATCTATCCAGCTCTATTATTAAAACTTTTTAATTTTCTTCATTGTTAAAAGATGTCCTAGCCATCTTCACATATTTATTTTACAAGGTGAACTTAATATAATTTGTTTAGTTTCATGAGGCATGCAAAATCAAATCCCATACTAAAAACTACAAAGAAAGAAGCATGCAAATAACAACAAAATTCTCTTGTTTGTTAATTAGATTTGTGCTGAATATATAGATTAATTTAGTGAGAAGTGACATAACCAGCGTATTATATCTTCTTATCTAAAATCATACATGCTTTCAGTTATTTATATCCTCTTTAATGAGTCTTTATAGATTTTTAAAAGATTTTTAAATTTGGTTTAATGCAATAGTTATAAAATTTATATCTAAGTATCTTACTATGTTTCCTTGTTTTTTGAAACAATATACTTTTTCTAATATTCTGTTTTCTCACTGGTTATTATGGGAACATAGACAATCTAGGGATTTTTATATATTAACTTTCCATTCACCTTATTAAATTCTAATATTTCTCTAATAGATTTATATACAATTTTCAAAACATACAGACATTATTTTCAAAAACTATGATAATGAATTGATAAAAGCAGAATTTTATTAATACACAAGAGAAAAATATGTGTATAGAATTGATTTATAAATCTGAGATTCAAGAATATTGAAAAATCCAATGAACTTAAAAATATTGATCAAATAGGTACATATTAGGGAAGCTTTTAAAAGAAAAATACAGAGAGAGGGAAAATAAGCACATATAGTAAGAGATTTAAAATATCACTAAATTGTTAAGTATAATTCTTTAATTGATTTTTTGCTTTAATTTGTGGGTCTATGATCCTTTTTGAGTTAATTTTTATGTATGTTCTTAGATAAGAACAGTTTTTTTTCTACTGGGATATTAATTCCAATACTGTTAAAAATACTATTTGTCCCCAGAGAGTCTGGGTGGCTTGGTTGGTTAAGCTCCTGACTTGGGCTCAGGCTCTGATCTCATGGTCTTGGGATGAGGCCTGAGTTGGGCTCTGCACTCAACCAGGAGTCTGCTTCTCCTTCTCCTTCTGCCCCTCCGTCCACCTATGCCTGATAAGGATGCCAAGCAGATCAGGGCCACCTCTTCTTATAAAAACACAAATCTTATTGGATTATGTCGTTATGCTTATGACTTCATTTAACCTTAATTACTTCTTTAAAGGCCTTATCTCTACTACTCCCACATTGGAAGTTAGGCCTTCAAAATATAAATGAGAGGAAGGGGCATAATTGATGCCAGAACAGTGGCCAAACCAAAGGACTTTTGCTTTCTATGTTCTTCAACAGTTCTTCTCTTCTTTCCATCTGTTAGGTATCGAACCCTCTGTTTCTCATTCTGACCTAGCTCTTCTCTCATACTTTATTTCACATTCCATCTGAACACCATTTCCAAATACCTATTTGTAGTCTACTATACTTCCTTAACCATGAGAGACATAATAATTTTCTCTATGTGGCAAAATCACATCAGACTAGAGGGTCACATCACACTGAGACAAGGGGCAGATGTGGGACTATCTCCAAGGTGACCTTTGGGTTCAGTCTTCAACAACCAAAAATACTCATCTGGACTTGTGTTAGTAAGTATTTCATTTTATATCCCATTACAAAAGAAGGACAACCAACATTTATTGAGTGTTTACTATCTACCAGGCACTCTTTGTAATTCATCTTAATTCATCTTTGTAATCCTCAAGATAATTTTACCCTAACATTATTCTAATTTTACACAATTGGAAACTTAGTCATTGGGAGATTAAATAAATTACTTAAGGCCACAGCTTGCAAGTGACTGCAATTACCTTGTAGTCTGACTTCTGGGCCCAAACTACCAACTTCTGTGTAAGAACTATGATTATATACAACACATTTTATGATAAAAGTGATATTTTAAAATGCAATAAGAAAGTTTTAGTAAAAAAAAGAAAAAGATAATTAGAATATTATTTGAAGAAAGTTAAAAGTATTTTTTTCTTCATGGTATATATCAAATGAACTAGACTTAGTTTTATAAATTTAGATTTATAAAATGCAAATCTTTAAAAAGAAAACATACAAATGTCCTTTAAAATACTTTCAGAGGGAAAAAAATACTTGCAGAGGGAGAGAGACATTCCTACACATGGATTTATAAGCTGAAAACAAAGATAATTCTACCAAATTTGACTATGGCCACTTACTTAAGAAAGTCTTATGCTATCAAATGCTACAAATGAAAAGACATGAAACAGGGAGAAAGTAATCATGGATTAACAAGAAAAATAAAGGCTTACAATAGAAAAATAGTACATAACATGACAAATATCTCACAGGAGGGTATATGCACATATCTCATGTACATATGAAATCACTATATAAAAAAAATTAAAACAACATGCTTTTTCCTTTCAAATGGTAAACCTATTTTTTAATGGAAATTCCCAGTATGGATGTAGATGTTAGAAATTTTATAATCCTACATTGCTGAACTCGTGGGTGTATAATTGGTAAAACCTTAGTGGAGAACAATTTTGTAATAGATATTTTGCCTTAAAAATTATTCATTTGTCTTGTAAACATTGCTACTTTTATCCTAGCATTTCTACACTAAGAAAGTTACTCTAATGGGATATTTGCATTTCTACATGTTTATATTGTAAGGATATTTACTCAAGTTAATTATAGCAGTGAAATATTGGTAATAATTTAAATATCCTATATGAGAGGATTACCACAGTGGGTTGGAAAATTAATTTTGTTAATTTATTCTCAAACATGTAACATTTCATTGCAGGGTTCAAGGTTGTTTCAGAAGCAGAATCTCCACCTTGCCAAGTCAAGGCTTGAAGTGAGAACATAGGTGATGGAACATTCTGGACTATGTCTGGAAATCCTATGGCTTTTGACATAATGTGATGTTATCACTGAACATGAACTCTGTCACACACGAATTTAGTTTATATATGCTGAGTAAAGTAAAGCTTCTTTATGTCTTCATGAACTGCTACAAAGAAGTAGCTTCCCTTGAGAAAACACCCATATCATTGTTGTCGTCATCATCATCATGATCATCATCATAGGGGTGTTTTTCACTTTTGCCAATTTGGTTAAGCCAGGATTTATAGCTCTCCATACTCCTTTCTCTTATACTTCTGGGTTACAGTTGGCTAAAAAGAGATATTTGCCCGAGATTTGGAAAGTGGAAATGAATTATCCTTTAAAGGTTGCTTTAGTTGGATGTCATGATGGACAAATGCAAAAATGGGTTCCTGTTTTTTATTACTCTCCTCTATTCTATGTCCAGCTCCCTTTCCTGACTGATGACCATGTTGACCAAGAGCAGCTCTAGGCCTACCACTAAATACTAGTCTATAGTGGTAAGACCTAGACAGAGAAGATAACTTCTCATAGACTTCACAAAGAACTTGCCCTTCATAGTCTAGGGCTGCCATATAAAATACAGGTCAGATAAACAACAGATACTTTTTCTGTCTAAATATGTTCCCATACTTCAAGAGTTGATTATAGCAGTGAAGTATTGGTAATAATCTAATATCCCATAATAAAGGATACTCCTGAATGGGTTGGAAAATTAAGCTTGATATTTTATCCTCTACTGTAAGTATATACTTATCCTTAAAAAAAAAATGTTGTGCATCTGAAATTCTAATTTAACTGGGAATCCTATACTTTGCATTTACTTCATCTGACTATTTTAACTTTGGTGGATTGATGTGGTTGGTTCTGAGATTGACTAATTGATGAACCCCTCTCCTATCCTCCATCTTCTCTTCCAAACTTTAACTCCTCCAGCTCCTTGTACAATTGGGTAGGTTTTAATTCCTAAAAGAAATTGCCTTGTTCACAATATTCAGAGGGACTCTGTTCCTCCGATTTCTAACTTTTTTTTGAAAGACAAAGAAAGAGAGACAGAGAACAGAGAGAAAACAAGCAGGGAGAGAAGCAGACTCCCTGCTAAGCTGGGACCCCTGGTGTGGGGCTCAATTCCAGGACCTGGGACCCAAGCAGAAGGCAGATGCTTAATCATCTGAGCCACTCAGGTGCTCCTGATTCCTAATATTTTAATACTAGTAATACTGATAATAAAAACAATAGCAAATGCTAAGGTTTATTAAAGCTGACTATGTGCCAAACTCTGTGTTAAACAATTTACAATAATTTTACATTACTTAGTTATTCTCACTTAAATTTAATACATCTCAGAATTTGATAAATACACAGAACTTAGATACCAATTTCTATTGATCTCAGATAGTCTACGCTCCTCTCTTTCTCTTTTCTACTTTTCCTTAAGGGAAAGGTGAAGTGAGTTGGTTACTTCAGACCTCTGTATCTGATAAGAAAGGAAACTGAGGCACAAAGGATTTTAGAGAAATCCTCAAGGTCACATATTGAGTTAATGGAGCACTTGGGAGTAGAATTTATCCTCTCTGAGATTGAGGTTGTAAACTTTTGTCTTGACTGTTGTTCTTACCAAAACTATGTATCTCTAAAAGAAAAGTAAAAATAAATCTAGATATTTCAGAGACTCAGTCTCCATTAAATTTCTATATCCTGCATGGAAACATTTATTATTGATCAAAATGTCCAAATGTAACTCACTCCACAAGTTTTAATGTTTATTTTTGATCCAAGAGGCTTACACATCCCTTTGTTGTGCCTACAAATCAGATTTTATATTCTTTATCAAATGTGTTTGAGTTCTGTTTCTAAACATAAGCCTGGTTTTCAGATAAATGCTTCACAAGACTTGAACAATGGGTTTTATATGTAACCCAAAGAACATATTTAAAGTAATCTCTTGGAATTTATTGACTTATCAAAAGTTGTTTCTATGAGAGGGCTTTTGATGAGAAAAGTTTGGGAAAAAAATTAAAGATAAAATGAAAATAGCAAATATTCAAGGAAGTGAAATGACCTTAATTGATATAAAGAAATTGACATAAAGAAAATGAAAGAGTATCACTTATTCTTAACAAGTCAAACCTCAAACACTCTCGTGGAGAAAATGCGATTCCAATATAATTCCAAGAATTGCTATAAAATCTCTAAGCATGGTAAAGGTACTTTTTATTTGTTCTATAATTGACCAAATATGGGATTTCCAACCACAGGTGTTTGCTTTTCCCTCTTTTTTCTGGTTTGGGGGATACTTAGCATATGCAAGTTCCTTTCTCCTAGAGGTCAATTTTTCCAAATAACTCTCCATATAGTCCATGTATAGTACAGTATTTGTTTTGTAAAAGGACTACTTATCTGGTAATACCCTACCTAATGTCCAGAATGGAAGACATAAGAAGAAAGTATAACCTTGCCTAGACTATGAGGACTGATATCAAGGAGTTTGCTTTAGCTTCCTGAATTATTGTTTATTGTCATAATACTCATAAGCACATTTCCTAGCTTAAATAAGGTGTAGTAATTTATAAAACTTAACTTCTGATTTCCATAGCTAAGCTAACAAATTGTCCACAATATTCCAATGAAATAATCAGTTATAAGTGTATTGTGTGGTGACTTAGAGCAGTGTTTCTTGAGCTATCTGTAATGAAAGGCTGGTTGTTACTTCTGATCTACAAACCAATATTTTGTAAAATACAAAAACTACAAATTTGTATAAAAATAATCTTGTACTTAGATGTTGAGGCAATAGCAAATAGTTACAAAAGTTTTCAAATACTCATGCTCAGTTTCTGCACTTATTTGTTATGGACATGCCCCAGCTGATGGGCCATTCTTTGAGTGATATTGCTTTAAAATATAACATAGTCTTTGGCACTCAGTTGCCTGGATTCAAATTCCATCTCTGCTATATTCCACTCACCTGGTACCTTTGGTCAAGTTATAACATGGATACCTTCTTCAAAGACTGCCATGAAGGTTTAATGAGATACTACATATGAAACACTGGGAAGAATGTCTAGCACACACTACAGAGTCAATAAAGGTAAGTCATTATAACTATCGTATGCAGTTTCAGAGTACACAAACTATTTTCCCATACATTTCATTTATTCCCATAAAACCTTTGTGGAGGTAAGCTAAAGAAGGTATGATTATCCTCTACTGTACATTTGAGAAAACCAAGGATAAAGTGTCTTAGATGGTTCAAGTGTTCAAAAGGTTTAAGAGCTGATAAATGATAAAGTCAGGAGATACATTTGATGCTAACTCTTATTCTATTCTCCCCACCTCCCCCCTTCTTCAAGGCATGTCAAAAGCTACACAAAAGAGTTTTCTTCATACAGAACAAAGTCTTCCCACTGGATTCCCAAGCCTCTTGGGTTTATGACATACCTTGACAAAACAGGACCATCCTAGCAATATCCTTGACTGCTTCTCATTGAGTAGCCCCTCTCTCTTGTTGAGCCCCTCTCAAGAACCTCAACAAGAGAGGTTCTTGTTGACCGTGCACTTATGTTCCCTTTTCAGAGCTACTGAAGAGCAAGATGTATACAGTATATATTTGGCGTTAATGTGATGGGAGCTATATTTTAGATGTTGGAAACATTGCTTGGAAAATAATTTCCAATTGAAAGACAAAAGATATGACCATTGCGTCCGTCGATGGTTTGGCTTACCTTTCCTACTTGAACATGTTCAGATGATATGAAGGTTTCTTTATTCAAGGTTGGGATGTTTTACTTCTTACAGGTCCGAAGAAATGTTTACTTCTTCCTGTGGTTAAATCATCCATATGAATTCTCAGAGAGTAAGGCATATAAGAAATTCATATGGGACATTAAACATTTTAGTAATTATGGAGATTCCTGGGTGGCTCAGTCAGTTAAGCATCTGCCTTTGACTCAGGTCATGATCCCAGAGTCCTGGGTTAGAGTCCTGCATTGGGCTCCCTGCTCAATGGGGAGCCTGCTACTCCCTCTACCTCTGCCTGCTGCTCCCCTTGCTTATGCTCATTCATTCTCTCTCTGACAAAATAAATAAACAAAATCTTTAAAAAAAATTCTAGTAACTATGATATCTATTTGAATCAGAGATAAAGGAAGGAAACAAACTCAAGATGTGTTAAGACAACAAAATTTCCCTGTGTTAGTAAATTAAGAAGGGAGTTACAAAAAGCAAATCCTGCAGATGCGTTTTCTCCAATAATGCCTTCAGGGAAACTTACTTTCAGAAAAGAAAACTCCTCAATTATACAGCAGCACAAAATGAGCTTAGTGTAAACAAACCATTGTCCACTACTCTAAATAAGGTAATGAACATCCCATTAGCTAATTTAAAAACCAAATGATAAAATGACTTTTAAAATTGTGTAGAATAAGGAAGCATGGGTGAAGGTAAACCCAAAGCATTCAGAATTATGTCTAAGTGCTACATTTGTGTGTATCAAGTGTATATCACTTGTGCATACCTCTAAGAAATTAGTCCTGAAGAATGAAACATTCCTTCTCTTCTGTCAAAAGTGTCAAGTAAATGAAATAACTCAGCCACACTTGTTTGGGGGCCGCCCTGTGCTCTCAAAATTCTGGGTTGAGGCCAAGAGTGCTATAGCAACATGATGAAATATGAGATTCCATTGTGCCTTACACTCTTGTTTACTGCACATAAAGGACTACCTAGATAAATATAGAGAGTTCCAGGCATTTCACTGTTAGTGGCCAAAATGCAAATAATCTTTTAGTTGAAAATTAAAGCTGTCCCAGATCTAATAGACAAGGATTGAGAACTGAACTGCAGTGAGCATGGTAGAAACTTTATGTTACTATAAAGGTGAAGAAAATTTACCATGGAGGACATAACATTGCCTGCAATCTGCTTAAATATTCTCTTTGTTGTACATTCTCAATAGGTGATCCAAAATTTTGAAGCCAGAATAAAGGTGTGGACATATATGAGAAATAAGAATCCTACTTAGAAATAAAAAAAAAAAAAATCCATGATTAATTTGAGTTCCCTCAGAAGGAGACCCGGAGGCTAGGGTTTGAGAAACAGGCTATTTGGCAAGTGATCTCAGAAAACTCTGCTAGGAGAATGGAGAAAAGAGGCAGGAAAGGGAAAGCACAAAGTAAAGGGTAAATTTTCAAACCAGGACCACTGGGCCAAACCAGAACTCTGGAGTCCCTATAGGACAGATTTTCTCACAGTTAGTTCACTCCTGGAGCCAAGGAGCCATGCTATTTGTATACTGAATCCATCATGGGTTGGGGAGGGGAAGAGATTACAGTTTAACATTACTGATTTGTTGTGTTGGTACCTGCAGGCAGTTAGCTGTCTTTAAATGGTGAGGATTCGGGGGTTATAGATGAGACATTGGCTACAACTTGTGAAGCCAGATTTCTTTTGGATTTTATAGCAATTGGTGCTATACCCTTAGGAATTTAAACACACATATACACACAAATTTGACTTAGGAATTATCTTCATTTGCTTTTAAATGTAGATGCGTGATTGGCACACAGGAAGAGAACTGAGACAAGATGATGCACAAGATGGATAAACTGGAAAGAATAAATGCTGTGGAGTTAGACAGACCAAGATTCAGATCCTACCCTTACTAGTCAAGTGAATTTGGGCAAATACTTTATTGTGCTTATCCTCTAATGCGATTCCATTTTCTTTATTGGTGAGTAAATAATATGCATTTTGCAGAGTCGTGACAACATAGTTCAAGTGCTATAGTAGTATGTCAGTGCAGGCTGGTTATGCTCACTGACATCTGCCCGAGGAATACCACCATGATCACTGGTAATAGTTTCACCGTCATCGTCACCATCACCAGCATCATCATCACCACCACCACCACCGTTATCATTTTTTTCTTGCTCAAAATGCTTGATGGTTTCCCTGCAAAAAAGCAATACGCCTCTTTTGACGTAATGGGAAAAAATCAGAACCATCTTCAGTCTTTAAAAATATGTGAGAAGAACTCAAGACTTCTCTGAAATGAAATGTGTCATATTTTTTATTGCACTTAGCAATGGGTGTACAGCTGCTTATGCCGGAACACTTAGACAGGTACTAATTAACAGGGACTAACAGCTTCAAGGGAGGAGAGTCATGTAAATATTTATTTAGACAATATTTAAAATAGTCATTACAGGGATTCTTCAAATTGCCACATATTTTATGGTAATCTATTTTCTAAAATGAATCAGCACAACTCAGCCATTCTGTTAAAACACCATTTAGTAACATCTCCCTACAATTGGCTGCACCATCATATGGATCCAAATACAGATTTAATGCAGTAATTCCTTTTCCTCTCTGCTGAAAATTATAGCATTAAAGAGAACACTAGTCACTGGCATAAAGTAACTATTTTAACTGCATATCACTGAGTCTACAGACCTGAAGAATTTGGATAGTTTAGGTTCTCAAAGGCACCGTCACCTAAGTATATCATTGACTGAGGAAGTCACTCTTTGATCCCTCAGTGATTCACATGTGAAAAAGCCAGGAATTGTTCTATCTTAACTAAAAAATCCAGTGATCCTGATAATGATAACTAAAGGTCTTCCCTTTATCGACCATAACTAGCTCCATAATTTTAAACACCATCCTGGTGTTGATAATTCCAATTGATTTTCTCATTAGTTCAAACTTGTTAATCTAAATGTCTCTCTTCAACCTGCCTCTATCTCAATATCTTCATCATGATGACTAATAGGTATCTCAATATTATATAAATTAAAATAGTGGAATTTATCTCACCTCCTCTATTACCAAGGTGCTCCTCCTCAAAGCAAATCTTTGGGAGTCAGCTTTGATTTTTCCCTTTCCCTCCTCAAGTTCTAAAGCTTTGCCTTCAAAATATCCTGACTCTGTCTACATATTGTCACTCTATTGCCCCCATCCATTCTAAACTACCATCTCTGTTGCTTGAACTTCTTCAATGATCTACTCATTGGACTTCCTGCTCCAAATTATATAATATTTTATCAGCCAGTGTATAAAGGTATCTTTTCAAAAACTTGAATCAGATCCCATCACTCTTTACTTAAACCCTTCCAGTGGTTTCAGCTCATACTTCAAATAAACTTTAAAATGCAAACCAAAACATACACAGACCTACAGGGCCCTTTGCCTCTTGGAATTCTCCCCTCCTTCCCCCCCGGTATGCTCCTGCTTACTTCCCAGGCACAGTAGCTTCCTTTATTAGGGAAATATCAAGTTTATTCCTTATTGTAGTCTGGCCTTTCAGGCCATTTAAAATATTCTACTCTCAAATCTTTTTTTTTTTTTTAAGATTTTATATATTTGAGAGAGAGACACAGAGAGAGAGAGACAGAGAGCATGAGCAGTGGGGAGGGATGGGGGGAGAAGTAGACTCCCCACTGCGCAGGGAGTCCAATGCTGGTCTAGATCCCAGGACCCTGTACATGTCCTGAGCCGAAGGCAGATGCTTAACTGACTGAGCCACCCAGACACCCCTTCCAAATCTTTTTATGACTAGCTGTTTATAATTCAGTCTTGAGTGCAAATGTTATCCCTTAGAGGACCTTGTTTCAGCAACCCTATTTAATATCTCCCCCACATCCTCTTTAGTCACTCTATATATAATTCATTTTTTCTTCCTATCATTCACAATTCCTTAAAATAGTCTTGTTTATTGATTAACTCCCTATTGTCTATGTTATCCACTAGAATATAAGACCTACGGGAGCAGCCAGTGACTGGAACTTTGGGACTATAAATGGAATTCTCTGGGTGGAATAATGTGCTTCTCTCAGGTTTTTCCAATGTAGTTGGACAATGTTACCCCATCTGCTTAAAGAGACTCCGACATGATGCCCAGAACTGCTTATCCAGCCACTCTGGGTTTTCCAAGACTGGTTTTCTGGTATCAAATAAGCTATCTTCCTGAAAAGGAGTGATGATAATTGAAGTCATAATACTTCACAATCTCAGAATTGTTTTTATTCCCAGGTAAGGATGATTGATCTGACTACAACTGGAAAGCATCTTTCATGCTAATCAAATGCCCAACTGGGTGAGGCCTGGCACTTGGAGACACTGTTGAGACAGGCTTAGACTCTGGCCAGGGTTGGTTTATACAGTAGAATAACTTTGAGTATTGGCTAGCCAAGAGGATACTACATTTCGACCAGCATCACATTTGATATAGATTATTACCAGGTAATAAAGTATAATGAGAAGGATGGCTATTTAAGATACCCTAATAAGAATTCTGGGAACTCTTCTCTTGGTCAGGTCAGCGTTCCTACAGTTTGATATAGTGGAAGGCTTGTAGGTGTTATTGTTAGAATTTTTTTCTTTGTCTATTTACTGCTATATCCATCCTCCAGAGTCTGCTGTAGCTCTATCTGTGACTAGCATCGAAACTATTTTGGGTTGAAATTGTACAAGTTGCTGATATATTAGTATGTGATCTATAAAGTTCCACTTTTGTGATCAGAGAGAATATATGAGCTGAGAATCAAAACTTAGTTTGTCCAAAAATTCTTTGCAAGTTGACCTCCTAAAATATTGACCTCCTGGCCACAACAGAATGCTTATGGCAATCACTTTTGGTAGAAAATGGAGGGGGTAAATCAGATCATTCTCTTACCACGCTGGATAAGCTACAGCTACACGGCTTATACCCCAGCTCTCTGGTCACATTAGATATATTAGCTATTTATTGTTGCATGACAAATTACTTCAGAACTTAGCAATTTAAAAGAACAAATATTTATTATTTCACAGTTACTGTGAATCAGAAATCCAGGACTGATAAAGCTGGGTGGTTACATTTTGGTGACTTAGGAGGATGGAACCAAGGAGAGGTACCAGGCTGATAATTTCAAGACTTGACTAAAGGAGGATTTACTTCTAAATTTCACTTTCGTGGCCTTTGTCAAGATTCAGAAGTTCTGTTTCCATGGTCACTTGGGCTTCTTTACAGGGCTGTCCCATGACATGACAGCTGGCTTCCTCTATAGTGAGCAATCCAAGAGAGAGAGAGAACTAAAGATTGAAGACATGGTGTTATTATAATCTAACCTAGGAGGTGACATTCTATTGCATTCTGTTCTTTACAAGTGAATCAATAAGTCCAGCCTACACTAAAAGGGAAGAGAATTAAACAAAGCTTTGAACACCAAAAAGTATGAACCGTTAAGCTGACCACAACACTAGAGGGGTAGGTGATCCCTATCTATAAACAGTATGCATATAGAATAGTGTTGGTTTCCTTATCATCTTACTGCTAGATCCTTGCCACTGATAATGCCAGTAAGTGTTGGTGTTTCCTTAATCATTCAACTTTGAAGTCCCTCCCCTAATTTGATTTCTGACGGCATTAGATGCCTATGTGCCATCCAAGAACACAGTGAGTAATCTGAGCTTCTACTACTGCTTCTGTCTCCATGATTTTCTCCTTTACCTACCAGCAACCCTGTCTAGATTGGCTTGTTGTTATTTAAACAGACATGGCATGGATTCTTTTCCCATCATTTGCTTCTGTTGTGGCTTCACTTAGTTTTGTTGTTGTTGCCTTAGTATAGTATATACTGTCAGTATTTCAAACCCAAATTTTCCCTAAATTGTGCACATTTTCTTTTACTAGATTAAATCCTATTATATTTTAATAGGATTTTTAATAGAATTTAATAGAATTTTAATAGGATTTATTGGACAGTTTCTTTTTTAAAAAAAAAATCTCTCCTGGAGATTTCTGACGTGTTACACAGCAATTGAATTAGATTTTCCATTACCATCATGCTGGGGATTACTCTAACTTTCATCTTGCGATGGATTCTCTTTCTTGGATTATTTTTTCCCTTTTCCTTGTATTTTGATGTTGTCTAAATTATTGGGTTCTGTTCTTTACTAGCTTCTTGAAAAATAGTATACAGAAGCAAAATTGTAAGACATTGGTATGCAATTCTTGATTAGAAATTGTTTTTTTCTCAGAATTGTGCAGCCTTACTCCACTCTTTTAAGTGAAAATTATTACCCATAAAATGTCCATATTTTTGTATAAGTCATATTTTTACTTTTGTTTTCAAAAGTAAAAACTTCGCTGAAAGCTATTTGTCTTCAGTGCTTTGAAATTTCATCATGATGTAGGTTAATTCATCCATGTCTTTTGGTTGTTTGGTAGGCTCTTTAAATCTGGAAGCTCTTATTTTTTACTTCTGTGAAATTTTCTTGACTTATTTTATTGATGATTTCCTCCTCTCTATTTTCTTTTTTTCCATTTGATGGAATATACTCTTTAATGCTGTTGTCATCCTTTATATTTTCCTTGATTGGGCAATTAACACCTGAAACACCTTTTTGAACAAAAAGGAAAAAAAATTTGCTCTTGCTTTAGCATGTTTATATATTGTAAGTGATGAGCAGAAATTAAATGTCTGTATTTCATCAGTCATCTTTATCTGGGCATACTGAATTGTTTTGTTTTTTTTTTTTTTTTTTTAAAGATTTTATTTATTTGACAGAGAGAAACACAGCGAGAGAGGGAGCACAAGCAGAGGGAATGGTAGCGGGAGAAGCAGGCTTCCCGCGGAGCAGGGAGCCCGATGCGGGGCTCGATCCCAGACCCTTGGGATCTGACCTGGGCCGAAGGCAGACGCTTAACGACTGAGCCACCCAGGCGCCCCTGAATTGTTTTTTTACATTGATATATTGGCATCTCTATATAAATTTAACTACTATTTTATTAAAAACATTTAATATAATTATTGCATTTATACCCATTATCTTGCTGTATTTTTTTCTCTGTGCCCTTGGATTTTTTGTCCTCCTTTTTCTGCCTTCTATGGAGTTAATTGGGCAATTTTTTAGTATTCCTTTTATTGTCCTACTTGATTTTTAGCTTCTTTTCTTTGCACCATTTTGTTACTGGGTTACTCTAAATATTACAATACACAGACTTAACATTCTCCTATGAATTAACATTATACTACCTCCTATAAAAGTAAGAACTGTAGAACATTACAGTTATATTAATATGTCCTCTTGTCTATTATGTTATTGTTATAGTAAATTTTACTTTAGATCAAGGATAAGCCTTATAAAAAGTGTCGCTATTTTTTTTTTGTTTAAACTATGAATTAACTTCCAAAGAATTTAATAAAAGAAAAAATATCTTTTAAAAATCTTTCATTTTTACCCAAATATTTACCATTAAATTACTTCTTAGGGATTTATATTTCTATCTGGTATTATTTCCATTTAACTTGGGGGATCTTTAGTATTTCTTGCAGTGTAAATCCACAAACAACGCATTCTCTAGGTTTTCATTTTCTGCAAATGAATTTATTAGACTTTCATCTCTTAATGGTGATTTTCCCTTTCTGTTATTTTGGGTTAACTCTTTTTTTTCTTACAGCACTTAAAATGTGATGCTTCCTCATCTCTGGCCTCTACTGTTTGTGATATGAAGTCATTCTTAATGTTGTTCCCTTGCAAGTAATGGGTCCCTGACTCCCTCTCAACAAATTATTTTATTTTTTCTCTTTCTTTGGCATCCATAAGTTTGACTCTGGTGTGCCTAGTTTTATTTGTTTGTTTTGTTTTGTTTTTATATTTGTCCTGCATGGGGTTCTCTGAACTTCCTGTATCTGTGGACAGAAGAAATTATCTTTTCTGCCCTCTTTTTTCTCTATCCCCTTTCTAAAATTCCAATTACATATATATTAGATGGCTCAACTTTGTCCCATAATTCCTTAAGATTTTGCTCATTTGTATTAATCTTTTTTCCCCTTGATGATTCAATTCCACCCATTCTTTCTTCTGTTATGCAGTATACTGTTAATCTTACCTAATAAATTTCTGATTTCACATATTGTTTCTTTTTTTTTCCTTCAAGTTTAGAGTGTCCATTTGGTTCTTTCGTTGAATTTCCATGTCTTTCGAACTACCCCATATCTTTGCCCATTATCATTATCTTTTCAATTTTCTAAATTTTTATAAAGGGTTATAACTTTTGTTCTAACATGCAGATTAACAACTGGAGGCCTAGTTTGAAACTTTGTTAGAAAGAGTCTACTTTGGTTTTCACTTGTCCTTCAGTATAGACTTTTGGTGTAAATTAAAAGCACAAGGTGTTTACTAAGTCCCTCTAAGTTGGCAGGACCTGAGCTCTGAACACCATCTCTTTGTTAATGGGCAACTACTGAAATCTCTACTGAGTTCTTTAAGTCTTCCAGGTGTTGCGTTCTGCTGGTGTATCTGAAATCTTGAGTTAGGCATGTTTAAAATCATTCCAAGATCCGAGGGGAATTTGTATGCATATTTGTGGCTGCTGTTTTTGAAACTTCATCTTTCTTAGGTGTTCTCTCAATTTCCTATGTTGTGGGAGCTGCGAATTCAAATATATGATTTCCCAGCCCAATAAAATTGCTGCTTTCTGTTTGAGTTCTATCCCTTCATGAGCCACAAAACTTGCAGTGTCCTGAGAGAAAATGTCAATATGGAGTGTGGATCTCATCCACTGTGTTTCTTATCTTTCAAAGATAATACCTTCTCCAGGTTCTCTTACTTATATATAAAGAGATTTATCATAAGAAATTAGCTAAATGATTGTGGAGGCTGAGAAGTCCCAAGATTTGTAGTTGACAATCTGGAGACCCAGAACTGCTCGTGATATAGTTCTAGGCTGAGCCCTAAGCCTCGAGAACCAGGAAAAGTGATAATGTAAGTGCCAGTCTGAGTGCCAGGAAGCTCAAGGCCCCAAAACAGCAGATGTTTAAAAAGTCTAAAAGCAGGAGAAGACTAATGTTCCAGCTCAATGCAGTCAGGCAGGAGGAATGCCTTCTTATTCAGCTTTTTGTTCTATTTAAGTCTTCAGTTAATTGGATAAGGCTAACTCACATGGGCAGGACAACTTACCTTAATCTATGGCTTCAAATGTTAACCTGATATAGAAACACCTTCACAGATACACCCCAAAATAGTTTGACCAAATGTCTGGGCACCCTATAACAGAGTCAAGTTAGCACAGAAAATTAACCCTAAGTTGATTTGAGTTCAGTGAAAGAAGAAAATTCTCCAAGCACTTATTTCTTACTTAGGTTACGTTCTCTCAGTTATAACTTGTTCCACTCTTTGAAGGGCTCAATATATTGTTATGTAGAAAATTATGGGTGGATTCTAGCATGGCAGTTACACACAACTGATAGATGGAATTCCTTAAAACAGGGTCAAATTTAAGCTAAGGTTAAAGAGAGTGGGCAAGCATTTTGCTATTTATTTATATTTTATAGTTGGGTATCATGAAAATGCAAATAATATTGACTTAAAAATAGAAATAAAAGAATATATTGGACTCCATTTATACCTTACTCAAGACTGTGGTATTATGTCTCTGTGGCTCTCTTGGTTCTACCCTGCTTAGTGTGTCACCTTTCTCAGGATCGCTTCTCAGGATAGCTTATTTTATGGGATGGCTTTATTTTATAGGATGGCTAAAGAAATTCCAGTCTCCGTAGCCACTATCGAATTAGTGTCTCAGAATTATCCCATAAATCCTTTATAAATGTTCTAATTAAGTCATCCCTTACCTAATTTCTTAAATAAGATAATACATGTAATGAGTTTGTTTTAGTGCCTGGTACATTACCAACAAATAATATCAGTTGGCACCACTGTTTCTTTCGCTTCTGAGTGAAAAGGCATTTAGTGTGACTTCAGGTCACACTTCTTACCCTATGCTCCCAAAGCAGGGTAAAAGGAGGTGATCTTAATCTCTCCTATGCTGTACCTGACATTTTAGTGTGAATACAATTTGCTTATTTTCTCTGTCAGGAGTAATTTGTTGGGAACGGGACCAATTTATGATAATGATGGTGGTGATGATGATGACAATCTCAGGTGGTGAGTGAGTGATTCCTTACCAAGCGCTTTCTTTGGTGTGATCTTATGTAACCCCTATACCAATTATAATAAAATGATCTCTCTTGGACCTGCCCTACTTGGGACTCCAGTGAACATTAGAATCCCAAAAGCTACTGCAACTGTCTGTGATTGTCTCAGAATCAGCTCACTCTCTGTTTGAGTGCTCAGGATTCAATTTTGCCCAACAATATGTGGATATTCCCGCTTTCTATTTGACAATTCATTCCTGAGTTATCTTCCAAATGTAAGGTGAATTATAATTCAATAATTTAGTCTGAAGTAGAAGGTAATATAAGCTCATAGTTTTGGACACACAAATAAGAAAAAATAGTGATATTTATCTTAGTTAAATAAAGCACATTTATAGACACTATCTCACTTGATCACCACAATTCTGTCAAATAGGAAGGGCAAGTAGAATAAATATTTGTTAACTGCATAGTATGTGCTAGGCTTAGACATTAAAAAATACATATAATTATAAACAACCTAACTCTCAGTCTTAATGCCAAATGTGTGACTTATTAATTATTGATCTCAACTTTAGAAATTAGGAATTTAAGGCTCAGAGAGGTTAAGTGACTTGCCCACTAGCATGCAGCGAAGGACAAGTGAGGCTAGAACTCAGTCTGGGTCTTCTGATTCAAGTCCTGTGGATTTTGCCTTATCACAATTACTGCCTCTGACACTAATGATGGACATTAAAGATATATTTCCTCAGCTTTTTCTGTTGGTTGGCATTTTAAAATAGGCTCGGAGAATAATTTACTGTCTACTGTCTACTTTTGTGTGTGTGTGTGTATGTGTGTAAAGCCTTTCTCCATTTACATATGCTTCTATTTGCAGATTCATAGTCTAGACAGCCACGGCTACAAGTATTCACTGGTGGGCCATTACAATGATGTTTGCTCTTTCTCACTAATATCATAAATGGGTGTAAGGTTTGATAGCTCTAAGTGACAGAAAAATATTTTTATAGGTAAAGCAGGCATCCATGTCTTTGTAATTAAGCTTGCCTGAAATAAGACCAAATATTTATGGCACCAACATATTTATGCCTTGGATTGTGCAGTTTCTTTTTGTGTTATTTTATTAACATAAAAGGTGCCTTTAATTATGCAAAGCTACAAACTGCATTATTGATATTCTATAAACAGAAACTATACCCGATTCTAATGAAGCAAAAACAAAATGCAGTCTCTTATTTTTTAAGATTCTTAAAAGTCTATGTTCTAAAATAAAAGTAGTTGGAGGCATTAGCTTCCTTGAGTTGTTACTATGTATGGATGATATGGATGTAGTCATTTTCATTGTTGGGATTTCCTAACTCCATACCTTTGGTTCAAATTTGTCTGAATTACAGTAACATCTAAAAAATGATAGTGGAGTTTTGTCATCTGACTCTACTTGACACATTTTTTATTTTTTAACCTATCTTATTCCATATAGTCTACAGAGACATTTATGACACTATCTCAAAGGGGTTGATTTCTACTTGGCATTTTTATTTGGGACTATCAGTCAAGTTAAATTCTTAATGGATTTAAAAGAAGTAGCTATTTTCCAGGATCAAGTACACTAAATGCCTTTCTACTCAGATTTGTATTGCTTTACCAATTGATTTAGGTTTTGAGAGATAGAGTGAGAAATATGGACGGATGGAGGGAGGGAAGGAAAGAAGGAGGGAGGCAAAGAAAGAGAATAACTGTCCACTTGGAGTTGCATGGTCTTAACCTTAATAGTCTATTTGTATATAAGTCATAAGGGATTTATTGCCATCAGAAAATACTATGGAAGATCATGAAAAAGGGAATCATAAAAATAATGACTATTGTCTTCCAAACTTAAAGAAATTACAAGAATTGACAAATCAAGAGGTTTTGTCTTGATTCATTCTGTTACACCTATGATACTTCCAGCCAAAAACCTTTTCTATACCAGGATCAACTGAAAAATTAAAAAAAAATAGTTTGAATAAAATGACTCCCAGTATTTTATAGTTCTGGAGGTGAAAGATATATATGCCATTGAAACCATCTTTAAATTTTGTTCTTGGTTCAAAATTTTGCTATGAGTGTATTTATGAGCTATTTAAAATGGCATTGCTCTCACAAAACTGTGATACTTAGGTGGTCTGATCTTTTATTCATTCCCTCTCTCAATAAATACATAATAGGCATTTTCTCTCTGGATAAAGAAAAGAATCAACCAGCCATGATCTCTGCATTTCTAAAGTTTATGGTCTTCTTGGGTAGAAAGATATAGAAAAAGTCACAAAAACAATTGCAGATTTCGTGATTAACAGACAAGGACTTTAAAATAACTATTAAAGCAACACCTGGGTGCCTCATTCAGTTAAGCATCTGCCTCCATCTCAGGTCATGACCCTGGGGTCCTGGGATTGAGTTCCACATCAGACTCCTTGCTCAGTAAGGAGCCTGTTTCTCCCTCAGCCTGTTGCTCCCCTTGCTTGTGCACTCACTTTCTCTCTCTTTCTCTCAGATAAATAAATAAATCTTTAAAAAATAAAATAAAGTAACTACTAAAAATATTAAATAAACTATAGGTAAAGATATATATGATAGTTGAATATGGGGAATTCTGGAATGATATGAAAAGTAAAAGGAAGAAAAGAAGGAAGGAAGTGAGGGAGGGAGGGAAAGAAGAAGAAAGGAAGAGAGGAAGGAAGGAAACCAAATAAAAATTCTAGAAATGAAAAATACAGTGTCTAAAATGAAAATAATCCATTCAAGAAAATTAAAAACATATTGGGATTCTGCAGAGAAGAGGATCAATGGACTTAAAGATTCATCAATAGATATTAATAGACTGGTGCCAGAGAGCATGATAAAAAAGAAATAATGAACAGATCCTCAATTACCTGATAAGGCCATTTCAAGCCATTTAAAATAAATGCAACTGGAGTCCCATAAGGAGAAGGAAGAGATAATGGAACAGAAAAAACTATATACAAAAAAATAATGCCTGGGAAGGTGGTTCAAGAAGGTAGCATAACAAAATCCTGAACTCACATCCTTCCATGGACACAACAAATATATAGCTCCATATGGAACAATCTCCTGTGAAAAGATCTTGAGAACTAATTGAACACCTGCTCCATAGCAAAGGGTAAAAGGATCACACCAAGAAGAGTAAGAGAGTCAGAGACATGCTCTTGCCAAAAAACCTACCCCCAGTGCAGCAATCCACAATCAGGAGAAATTTAAACAAAACAAGACAAATAAATGGAGCTTCTCCCTAAGGAGCAAGAAGTTTGCACCCTATAACAGGCACCCCAGCCTTTGGGTCCTGCAGTAGAGAAACAACCCCCAAAATATCTGGTTTTGAAAACCAAAAGCAATTATGTTCAAGGGAACAAAGGGCTGTAGAAAAAAGATTTTGCTCTTAAAGTTCTCCCACATAGATCCACTTGCCCTGGGACCCAATACAAAAAGCAGCTATTTGAGAAAAGCCTAGACCATAGGTTAAGTCCATTTTTCCCCCCATGCTCCAGTCTGGGGTAAGGTGACCACTCACCTGCAACAGGACAGGTGAGCAGTTCCAATGCCCAACCCTACAGGCATGGAACTGCCAGGCATAGCAGTCAAGTTGTCTCATCCTCCTACCACTCATAGCCCCAATACACATAGTGGGTAAGCAGCCCTGCACCTCCTTATATGCTATGCATGATCTTATTATACTTATGAATACTTATATTCATGAGCATGAGCATGTACAACTCATACAGTTTGCCCCTGAGGGCCAGGCTAAAGTCTCTTGGGGGAATTGCCTTTCTGGACCCCATTGGTCAGAAACAATCAGAGAGATAGCTCAATTAAGATATAGGGCGAGGTTAAATGATAAGGCTCATTTCCTATACAGATAAACTCCTTCAAGACAGGGAGAGATAGCTGTTTTGCATCAGAAATGGAAACAAACACAGGGAGGCAGCAAAATGAGGAAATAGAGGAACTTGTTCTGAATCAAGGAGCAAAAAACAAACAAACAAACAAACAAACAAAAACCCAGCAAAAAAACCTTCATGAAACAGAGATAAATGATTAACCTGGTAGAGTTCAAAGCGATGGTCATAAAGATGCTCATGGAACTCAGGGAAGAAATGGATGAATCACCAAGAACTTTAACAAAGATAGAAAGTATAAAAAAGTACCAAACAGAACTCACAGAACTAAAGAATACAATAACAGAATTGAACAATGCACTAAAGAGAACCAACAGCAGATTAGATGACATAGAAGAATGGATAAGTGACCTGGAAGACAGGCGTTGTGAAAACCACCCAAAGAGAACAACAAAAAGAAAAGAACAATTTTAAATGAAGATAGCTTATGGGATCTGTGGGACAAGCATACTAACATTCACAATATATTCACAATATAGGGATCCCAGAAGGAGAAGAGAGAGCAAAAGGGTTGAAAACTTATTTGAAAAAATAAGTGGCTGAAAATTTCTCTAACATGAAGGAAGAAACAGATATCCAGGTCTAGGAGGCATGGAGATTTCCAAACAAGATGAACCAAAGAGATCTAAATGAACACATATTATAATTAAAAAGTTAAGAAAAAAAGAATTTTGAAAGCAGCAAGAGAAAAACAACTAGTTATATACAAAGGGAGTCCCTATAAGACTATGAGCTGACTTTTCAACCTAAACTTTGCAAACTGGAAAGGAGTGGCATAACTGTAACAAAAGATGAAGATGGACATTACAAAATGAAAAAGAGGTCAGTACAACAAGAGGATATAACAATTGTAAATATTTATTCACCCAATACAGGAACATCTAAATATATAAAACAAATACAAAGAGTACAGAGGGAGAAACTGGCATCAACACAGTAATAGTAGGGAACTTTAATACTCCACTTACATCAATAGATAGATCATCAAGACAAAAAGATCAATAAAGAGATATCAGTCTTTTTTTTTTTTAAGATTTATTTATTTATTTGAGAGAGGGAGAGGGAGAGAGTGAGAGAGCACACACACACACACACACACACAGAGGGAGAGGGAAAAGCAGACTCCCTGCTGAGCAGGGAACCCAATGCAAGACTCCATCCCAGGACCCCAGGATTATGACCTGAGCTGAAGGAAGATGCTTAACTGACTGAGCCACCCAGGTGACCCAGGAGACATTAGTTTTAAACAACATATTAGAACACATGGACTCAATAGATGTGTAGAGAATATTCCATTTCAAAATAGCATAACACACATTATCTCAGGTGCATACATAACATTCTCCAGGATAGATCACATGTCTTAGGCCACACACAAAACAAACAAACAAACAACACCTCTTTAAGACTGAAATCATCAAGCATCATTTCTGACTACAATGGTGTGAAACTAGACATCAATTACAAAAAGAAAATTGGAAAAAAACCTGACAAATACATGAAGATTAAACAATATGCTACTAAGCAACTAATGGGTCAGAAAAGAAATCAAAAAGGAAATAAAAAAACATCTTGAGATAAATGAAAGTGGAAACACATTTTTAAACCTATGTGATACAGCAATGGCAGTTCTAAGAAGGAAGTTCCTAGTGACACTAGCTTACCTCAAGAACCAAGGAAAATCCCAAATAAACAATCTAACTTTACACTTAAAGGAACTAGAAATAAAGAAAAGGAAAAAAAAAGAAAGCTGAAGTTAATAGAAGGAAGGAAATAATAAAGATCACAACAGAAATAAATGAAATAGAGACTAAAAAACAATAGAAAAAATCAATGAAACTAAGAGCAAATTCTTTGAAAAGATAAACAAAATTGGCCAGATACATCAAAAAAAGAGAGAGCCCAAATAAATAAGGTCAGAAATGAAAGAGAAGTTACATTAGATACCACAGAAAAACAAAGAATTATAAGAGACTAAACTGAATAATAATACACCAACAAATGGGACAACCTGGAAGAAATAGATAATGCTTAGAAACACACAATCTAAGACTAAATCATGAAGAAATAGAAAATCTGAGTAGACCTATTATCAGTAATGAGATTGAATCAGTAAAAGCAAAAACGAAAAAAGAAAGAAAAAAAAAGAGAAAACTTTCAACAAACAAAAGTCCAGTACCAGATAGCTTCATTGGTGAATTCTACCAAACATTAAGAGTTAATACCTATTCTCAAATTATTCCAAAAAAATTGATGAGTAGGGAATGCTTCCAGACTCATTTTGCAAGGCCATCATTACCCTGATACCAAAACCAAAGACACCACACACAAAAAAAGCAAAGTACAAGCCAATATCCCTGATGAACACAGATACAAAATTCAACAATAGATTAGCAAACCAAATTTAAAAAAAATTAAAAGGCTCATACACCATGATCAAGGGAAATTTATTCCAAGAACATAATGATGGTTCAACATTTGCAAGTCAATGGTGATTCATTATATTAACAAAATGAATATAAAAATCACATGATCATTTCAAAAGATGCAAAAAAAAAAAGCATCTGGCAGAATTTAACACCTATTTATGATAAAAACTGTCAACAAAGTTGGTATAGAAGAAATGTACCTCAACATAATAAAGGTCATATATGACAAACCCACAGTTAACATTGTACTCAGCAATGAAAAGCTAAAAGCTTTTCCTCTAGGATCAGGAACAAGATAAGGATGCTCACTCTCACAACTTATATTCACCATAATATTGGAAGTCCTAGCCACAGCAATCAGGAAAGAAAAAGAAATAAAAGGCATCTGAATTGGAAGTAAAACTATTACTTTTTGCAGATGACATAATACTATATATAAAAAACCCTAAAAACTCCACAAAAAAAACCCTGTTAGAACTAATAAAGGAATTCAGTAAAGTTGCAATATACAAAATTAATATGTAGAAATCTGTTGCAGTTGTATTTAGTAATAATGAACTGTCAGAAAGAGATAGTAAGGAAAAACTCCTATTCGGAATTGCATCAAAAAGAACAAAATATTGCATTGGCCCCCGAGTAACTTCTATCCCTGTTTTCTGCTTACCACTAACAGACTACCTTCTATGTGGGTTGCTTTGTTTTGTTTTTTAGTGGGGTTTGGGCTTGGTCTGTTTGTTACCCACCAGCAGTCAGGTCACTTATCTTGGTTTTATCTGCTAACTTCCTATAGGTTGGGAGCCCTGTGAGCCACAGGGCAGTAAACAGACTGATGCAGCCTGATGTGCTTGTTTCCATCTGTCCTGTAACAGGAGTTTCTCCACTATGGAGTTGGAATACAAGGCTTCTTGAAAAAAGACTGACCCTATGCTTTCCCGAGAAAGACTAATGAACAGTCCTGATTGAATCAGTCTCACAAGGCTTTTGTGTAACTTGAGGACTATCTGGAGGCCTGTTCCCATTTTGAAGAATCAAGGATTATTGCTAAACATTGGGAAATTTCTAATATGTATCCTTCCTATCTGGAGAAAGAAAATAAAAATCTTAAAAAAAAAAAAAAAGAACAAAACACTTAGGAATAAATTTGGCAAGGAAGTAAAAGAACTATGAGAACTATAAAGTACTGATGTACTCTGAGAACTATAAAGTACTGATAGAAGACACTGAAGAAAATACAAATGAATGTAAAGATATAGCATGCTCATGGATGGAAAGAATTATTATTGTTAAAATGTCCATACTACTCAAAGCAATCCACAGATTGAATGAAATTCTTATCAAAATACCAATGGTATTTTTCAAAGAACTAGAACAAAAAAAATCCTAAAATGTGTATGGAACCATAAGAGACCCTGAATAGCCAAAGCAGTCTTGAGAAAGGAGAACAAAAATGGAGGTTTGATTTTAAACTACACTATAAAGCTATAGGAATCAAAACAGTATGGTCCTGGCACAAAAACAGATATGTGAATCAATGGAACAGAATAGAGAGCCCAGAAATAAAGCCATGCATATATATATGGCTATTTAATCTACGAGGAAGTAGGCAAGAATATATATTAGGAAAAAGAAACCTCTTCAGTAAAGGACAGCTACATGCAAAAGAATGAAATTGAACCACCATCTTACACCATACATAAAAATTAACTCTAAATGAATTAAAGACTTAAATGTAAGACCTGAAGCCATAAAACTCCTAGAAGAAAGCATCGGTGTAAGTTCCCTGACATCAGTTTTAGCAATATTTTTTTGGACTTGACCCACATGCAAGGGCAAGAATTTTAACAATGCAGTACAAGGAGCGTGAGCTATGCGTTTAAATATATCTTGACTTCGATCTCAGTTATGGGATTTGTAAGCATGGTAACCTTGGACACGTTTTGTAACTCAAGCCTCAATTCCCTCAACTGCAATGGGAATGATAGTCCCAATCACAAAACTTGACATGAAAAGTAAACTAGCTTCTTTATTCAAAAATAATGGATGTGGGCATTCAAGAACTGTTAGACTTCTTCGTTTGCCCCAACATCCCCCATACACAAAGTTACAAATGGTCTCTGACCTACAAAGCTTCAATTTACGATTTTTCAACTACACAATGGTGCAAAAGTGATATGAGTTCAGTAGAAACTGCACTTCAAATTTTGAATTTTGACCTTTTCCCAGGCTAATGATATGAGGTACGATACCCTCTCGTGATTCTGAGAAGCAGCAGGGAGCCCCAGCTCCTGGGCAACCATGTGATCAAAAGGATAAAACACCAACACTTAAACAACCATTCTCTATCTATACAATCATTCTGGTTTTCACTTTCAGTGCAGTATTCAATAAATAACAAGAGAGATTCTACTCTTTATTTTAAAATAGGCTTTGCATTAGATGATGTCGCCCAACTACAAGCTATGAAAGTATTCTTTTTTCTTTTCTAAGATTTTATTTATTTGAAAAAGAGAGACAGAGAGCACAGCGGGAGAGGGAGAGGGAGAGGGAGAAGCAGACTCCCTGCTGAACGGAGAACCTGACTTGGGGCTGGATCCCAGGATCCTGAGATCATAACTAGAGCCAAAGGCAGACGCTTAACAACTGAGCCACCCAGGCGCCCCTCATGGAAATATTATGAGCACCTTTAAGGTAAGATAGACTAAGCTATGGTGTTCAGTAGGTTAGGTGTATTAAATCCATTTTCCACTTATGGTATTTTCACTTGGATTTCTCAGATTTACCACAGTTCAGGACATAATCTATACATCAAGGAAGATGTGTATGTAATTTAGACTCTCATCTATTCATGCTGTTCTTTGAGACCACATAATCTAGTTCTATGTAAACTCATACAACTTATGTTATATCATTCCTGTAAGTGCATGTTATATCATTCCACTTGCTCCTTTCTATTAAGCCAAGGTTCTAACCTCATTCAGTTTCAGATACACCATCTGAATGATCCTTTGATGATTCTTTGCATATGCTGTTGGTTCTACTAGGAATATTCTTCCTTTTCCTTACTACAAAATAAGCCCTTTAAATCCTTTAAAATCTGACTCAGTCTTAAGGATGTTTTTCTTGTCTCAGATAAGCAAGTTTTATCCTTCCTCTATCCTTTCACATCCGGGACACTTCTAGAACACGCATTGTGCAGTAATCTAGTTTGATCTAAACACATAAATCATGAGCTACATTCTAAGTTAGGAGAACAGTGACTGAGTTTTCGTGTCTCTGAATCTCAAATTTTCCTTATGATCTTGACATATAACATGTGCACAACAAATATTCTCTGAACACATCAATACACGGATAAATAGTATTGGTGAGACAAAGCACTAGTGAAGGGATCACCTGGGATTTCAGTCTGAAAGACCTAATTTCAAGGCTGAGACTTGCAAATTTCTAGCTGCATGAGGCCTTTGCCAAGTCACCTCATCAATGTGTTTTAGTTTCCTCAACTGAAGGAAATAATATCTTCCTGCCCGAATTGTTAGAATTAAATGACACTAAATACATGGAAGTAGTTTGAAAACTTTAAAATAGTCTGTGCATTTACATTACATTATTCTTTTATTGAGGATTAGTAAAAGAAATCTTTATTCGAATAATTTGTTAAAATGATTTCCCAAAGCAAGCAGTGTCCATTTTGCAATATACTTTGAATGTACAACAAGTTTCACCCATGAACTCTGCTCTTGGGAAAGTGGGTAAGTGGGTTAGAAACAGCCTTGAAAGGAGGATAATTTTTTTTTTTTAAAGATTTTATTTATTTGATAGAGGGAAACACAAGCAGAGGGAATGGTAGTGGGAGAAGCAGGTTTCCCGCCGAGCAGGGAGCCTGATGCGGGGCTCGATCCCAGGACCCTGGGATCATGACCCGGGCCGAAGGCAGACGCTTAACGACTGAGCCACCCAGGCGCCCCAAGAAGGATAATTTTTGACCTTTCTATAAAACATCTTTAATGAAGTGAATAAAGATTTGGGAAGAGAAAAGGCAAAACAGAAGAAGGAATATTCGAAGATTAGGAAAAAACGGGAAAACTGTTTTGTTTTGTCTTCCTGGCAAAGACTTTTAAGTGAACACTTGTTTACAAATATATTTGGTTTTTAATTATGTGACACACACACAGACACACAAACTTTCATGTATATTATTTTATTGTATTTAGAGGTAGAAAAACTTTTAGTTATATATTCTTTCTTCCATTTCCTTAAGTCACCAGGCCTCAATTCTCTCACCTCTAAAATGAGAGAAATAATATCAATCTCATAGTACTTTGTGCATATTAAATGAAATAATACATAAATGTGCCTAGTATACGGTAAAGACTACAGCAAAGATTTTGTTTGCTGAAAAAAAAAAATCTTTCAATACTCAATCTACTCATTAAGTGGAGTATTTCTCTGTATCAGGACTAAATGCAGTCTCTCATTCTTAGTCATCTTTGTTGTTCTCACTGGGAGCAAAAAATAAAACTTAAGAGAAAACAATTCTAAAGTCTCTGATATGCAAGAAAGCAAGTCTTTGAAGTTACCTCACGGGACTCCAGAGATCTGAAATGAAAGTGGAGATAAACAAAGGAAGCTCAAAAAGAATGAGACAGAAAGCTATGGACAATACTGACAGACCATGGAAATTGGGGGAAAAAGAGACAGAATTTATGATTGAAGCACACTGAATAATTCTGGTTTTGTTTTTGTCCTGAGGCTATAGATAGTTTGTCCTAAAGGAATAATGCATGATTTTCGTTGTTCAAATGGTTAAGAACGTTTGGGTGACAGAGGAATGGATTATTAGTTGAAGTAGAGACTTCATACCTTCCCAAGTGGTCTTTAGGTGTGAAATGCTTTAATTAGAAGTAAGCTGGTTACAGAGATGATTTAGTTTGGCTTTTTTGCAGTAAAATAGTCCATTGGAAAAAAAAAAGTCACTTTTTAAAATCGTTAAATATTTTATGGCCGAAGCAATTACAAATGATGAAAAACATATAAGAAAATATTTCACCTTACTAGCTATCAAAAAATACTAATTAAGATAGTGTTTAACTGTTTTTCACGTATCAGGGTGACAATTATAATAAATGACTATACCTAATGTTAGTAAAGAACAAGGAAGATGAGGGGCACCTGGGTGGCTCAGTGGGTTAAAGCCTCTGCCTTCAGCTCAGGTCATGATCTCAGGGTCTTGGGATTGAGCCCTGCGTCGGGTTCTCTGCTCTGCAGGGAGCTTGCTTCCTTCCCCCTCTTTCTCTGCCTGCCTCTCTGCCTACTTGTGATCTCTCTCTGTCAAATAAATAAAATCTTTAAAAAAGAAAAAAAAAAGAACAAGGAAGATGAGTACTTTTGAACACAGCTGTTAAGAGTACACATGGCAATCAAGGAAAGTAGCATCAAAATCTGGGTGGAGTGAGGCAGAATTTGGTCGTTGCTATATAGGTATATTCTATCCTTTTTTAAGGAATTTAGCATAAGAAATTAAATTCCATCATAATCACGCAATATCATAAAAACAATACTGCCTAAGGATATCCAATGTATGGAGAAATATTTATAATACCATGTTTTAAAAATAGTTTTTCACTGTGTGTAAAATATTTATGTGCATTCACTCCTGTCAACATTGCTCAGGATATGGGTAGAAATGAACCAGTTGATAAGAACCTATTTTTGAGTGGTGGGAATATCCGTGCTTTTTCTTCATTTTGCTTGCTCCCCTTTGTCTGCCAAAACTTCCTACTATGAAAATGAGTAACTTTTGTAATCATGAAAACACTGTGTTTTTCATAATGAAAGTATGTTTTCTCTTTCAACCTAGCCTTTATATCCTACTTCCAAATCAGCTTTTCTTGTTTTCACTTTAACATGTTTCATGTAGCTTATTTCTGTAGATTTCAAAACCCTGTTCTACATCTGAAAACAGGGCTGGGTTGAGAGCATCCCAAGTAAATTTTTTTTCATAAACTAAGAACGAAAGCCCTTTTTCAGTCATTCAAATAAGGAAGTGATTGTTCACTGGGGGAAAAAAAACAGCGCTATCAATTTTTGCAGAAGTTGTTGGGTCTTGGAGACTTTAATGGGGACCGTGGAAAGAAGCACAAAAAAAAAAAGGAGAACAAGAGTCTGCAGTGTGTCAATGAAATGCCAAGGGATGCAAAGCGACAACATAATGAAATGTGACGTGTCTCTGCAATGACATGTCAAACTTGTACAATTCAAAGGCCAGGGTTTGTCTAAACCCTTGGCAAAAGCATGGTTCCAGTTAGTTGCTTGTAAGGGACCTGCAACATTAAAAATAATGTTTATTAACAAAACGGTTTCACTATGGGAAAATCTTCCTGTGACATATATTACCAGTGGAAAAGAATGGTTTGAATGGTGATTCTATAAATGAAGCAGATCCCCTCTAAGGACCGCATTCCAATAAGGAAGCTTCAAAGTAAAACAAGACACCATTATTTCTGTCTTTTCAGCGCCCATATTCAAATGCTCTTTCAGTCTGGTAATTACATCTGTTTACTGTCCTGTTTTACCTGAAGGGCAAGAAATCCTGGAAACTTTGCTTTTCTGATTATTTACCTTACATCATGTTATTGTAAAATCAAACGCTATTATGCCACTATTAAACACTATTAAATTATGCCAAATTTAGTATTTTAGTATTGGTCCTTCAAGTTTTTGTTTGTTTTTGCTTTAACAGTTAAAAAAAAAAGAGCGATGCTTTCCTTTTTCACTTGCACATTAATGTTACAGCTGTTTTTTTTATAGTTGCTTTATAAGAAAATGCCAGGGCTCCAATAGGTACACATTTTCCCCATTTTCCTCATTATCTGTATTCACGGAAGTCTATCTCATTGTTTCCCGAAATATAACACTTCGTTGAAACCACTAAAATTAGTGACTTTTTCATTCACTTTAGGTTTTCTACAGATATTTTGTAATACGTGCTCTGGATATTAAAGCAAATACTGCACATTTTCAAAAGTCCATATGAGAATTGTCCGTATTTAAGTTCTTGAAAACATCTTTTCCACTTTTGATTCGTTTAATGTGGTCTTAAAAGTATATGTAACAGACCACAAGGAACATGTTTCTTAAGAGTACCTACATTAAATACTCAGAAGTGAGTAGGTAATGCTATGCAGATGTTGTCAGGGTAAATACTCATGATAACATACTTGAAAATGGCCAGAACTGAAGTTTCGATCTAGGCCAGTCAGACTTAAATTACTGGCTGTTATTTTTCAAAATGTTTTCCTTTATTTTAGTCTTAATGAATAAATGTTTTCAGATCTGATACAATAATGTTTGAATTCTGTTGAAACCACAATTTTCTTCTACTCCACATCCACCACAAATGGTATGAAGGCAGAACTAGGATGTGGTGCTTCTCTACAGATGTCCCTCCAGTACACTGACATGGTTTGGGTTGTTTTTCTCACAGTTTCAAGCTGGTCTGCTGGAGAAATCTCATAAAAGTAGTCTGGAATTGTTTCCTAAAAGAGAAGGTCTTTTCTCTTTAAATGATCTTGGATCCAGTTATTTATTGGGAAAACAGAATGGAATACTAACTAAATGCAGAGGTGCATTTAATTCATGACAGACTTCCTCTTCCACAGAAAAAAACCAAACAAACATATTTTTTTAAATCACTAGACAATAAAGCCACCAAGATTCTATCTCCCTGAATCTTTTATAGCTGAAATGGAATTACTAGACTCATGTTTGTGCTTCATTAATACCATCAAGCAAAAGGTGATGAAAAATCTCAAGATGCCTATTGCTTAAAAACTGACATTCTGTGCTAGCTTAAAACTCATATTTGCATTATCAGCTAAAGGGTTCCTTGAGGATCTTAAATGCAGCTAATACTCGTCCCAGAAGGATAAAACTGGAAGTTCTTGCGGTCAGGCTTTAAGGTATCTGTTAGAGGGAAGATCTCAAAGCTCCTGGATTGTTCTTCTAGCTTTTCTTCACACAGAAGATAGAGAAAATAGCCTTGTTCAAACTTGTTGCAGACTTTGTATCCTCAATTAAACCTCATAATGGGCAAAGACTTCAGTTGTTTTGACTCTTAAATGGGGTACATGTATCTTTATACATTTCAAAGCATATAGATGATTGATTTACTGCTTTGAATTGCTTGCTGTTTTATATTGCTTATGAAATATACTATGGTATGAGATATATTTCTTCTTAGTACCTGTTACAGTGCTCAGCACATAGCAAGTACTCGGCAAATGTTTGCTCTTGTTGATGGTGTTCATACCTTACTCTTACCTCCATTTCAGAGAGCAGTGTTAGAGTTGACACGCATTAACCTGCCTTATCTAAAATGAATGCTTTTCTTTTGCCTTTAGTGATAGCATGCTGTTAACAGCATGCTCTGTTACCTAATATAATATGTGAAGTTTAATCACCAAAAAGTAGCTACTTCAGAATACACCTAGAGGAATGACCTGATTAATGGGGCTTATTCCCAAAGCAGAAGCTAGACCATCCACAAATTCTAAAATGCAGAACATGAGTTTACATGAGCAACAAGCTTCAGAATACAAGTCCTCATTCTGTTATTCATTTTGTTCAATCACCTGTGAAAAGAGCCTTAATCTGTGATCGTTTATGACAAAACATATTATAGTCTGTTTACGTCCTTCAACTTCAGCATGTGTAGCAGTCAGTCACTTTGTCCTGGGCAATCAGTGCTTGTGAAAAGCAGCTGAAATATTTCCCTTCACATGAATGCAAAAGTCCTTCCAAAGAATCCCCTCTGGGAACGTGCACAATAATATCAGAACATGGGCTAGCTCGAAGTCACAAATGCTGACAGTTCCTGCCTTTGGGGACAAAGAGACAGTGGAGACTTCCTGACAAATGCTGTACTTGACTTACTTCCCCCTTATCTGTTCATAGAACAAGTGTCACACAAGGGATTACAAAGTCAATGTCGATTTCCCTATTTAAATACTCTAGGTATTAGGCTGAGGTCCAAGACGGAAAGAACCAATCACCTACTAATGCTTCATGGCCCGTCAGGCCCAGAGCAACTCAACCTCATAGTTAAAAGTGGTATACCAAGGCTCTGGGTTTTAGCACAAAAGAAAACTGATGTATTTAGAAAACAACCAGTAGGCGAGATTGCTGAATCGACGCAGGAAGAAATTTCTACAGATATAAGTTACTTAACTGATAATTTTAGAATGCACTGTAGAAAGTTGCTTTGCTTGGTTTGGTTTTCTATAGAAAAACTAAAACAAACATAATAAAGTAGAATGTATGACTCCACAGACTCCTCTAAGCAGCCTGGTAGCCCAGACATCCAAGGTAGTCAATTCCATTCTCCTGGCCCATTGCTACTAAAAATGTGCACCAGAAACTACAGAAACATACATCAGGATGGGAATTGTTGTTATTGACAGAAAGCCAGCAAATAATACCACAGTTTCTTTCTGATGGCCTGCGGTTTCACAGGTTTTTAAGCATTGCAGGGATAAAGACTTTTCTTTTTAATGAAACTCATCCATTCTGTAAAACTTATGTTGCACAAATTTCCCTGAGAAAAATTAGATGGAAGTATGGTAACTTACACTTCTTTCCCAAGTGTATTTGGCAATGCATCAGATTTAGAAACCAAGGAAATACTTACCATATGTTGGGCAGGGGGGGGAGGGATGAAATGAAATTGGATGTTTTTCATATGTGAATCTAGTTTTGCTTAAGTTAGTGTAAAAAACATGGAAAAGCCAGTACATTTGTCTATTTCATTTAAAATATCTTTTTATTTTACATAAACCTGCTCTTAAACTTGTACTGAGCAGTCGTATAAATTTTCCCATTTTATGATATCAGACCAACACATATAAAAAATTCCTCTATGGGAATGAACACCTGAAAAACAGTGCACATGGGCCTGGCTTTCTAATATGTGTTACTAATTAGAACCAAACAAATAATGGCTTCAGAATTTTTTTAAACACAGGTGTAATGCAAAATCAAAAGCACTCTAGGCAGAAGATTACTCTAATCACAAGATTACTACATTTCTTTGATTTCTGCCCCTGTGAGACCTCCTACAGGGGTGAAGGTCTTGATAATATGAATGCCCACATGGCTAATTCACAGAACCTTGGTGTGGAACTCCCTAATTCAAGAACCCCAAGGAAATACTGGCTTCCCTGGTGAAAAAGCCATAAAATGACTGTTTACTTAAATGAGTTAATCTCCAGCTCTTTCAAAGTATCTATGGGATTCTCATTGTGAAGCCTGTGCTTTCTTCAAGGTATTGGTTCTTTCACAAAACAAAATCCACTCGTTTTGAGTAGGTGCCTAATAGTTCCAGAGCATTACACTTTTAATTACCTTTATTTAAATAACAAGCAATTTTATTAAATAGTTAAAGGCACAGCTTCTCAAATGCTTTCCCATTTCTAAACCTTTTCTTATTCCAATGAATTGGCTTGAGACATGTAACTTGGATGAAAATATTTCAGTCTGTAAACTCCTTAATAATGGTTAAACACGCTGCCCATTTGATGCCTAGCCTGACACTCAGATAAGACATTATCTGACTTCATTACCACTAAACTCACCTATTTTATCAGATAAGTTGAGCTTCAGTAATTCAGACAATGATTAGATGAAGAGCAAAACAGCCCCCAGCAATTAAGAAGCATATTTAAAAGCACTTTAGACCAAATGTATTTCTTGTAGGACTTTTTTTTCCCCTTCATTCTCTTTAGAGCATTTTCAAGACTCAGTCTATAATTGAAAGAAAATTTAATCCTGCATTAACCATATAATCATTTTGCAAACTAGGTTCTGGAACTCCTCTTTATTAAAGTGGGTTAGTCCAGAATTTGTGGATTAATGATTTCAGGTCTGTTTAAAATCTTGTAGACTTAGCATACTTCACAAAGTCTCTATTTTCCTTATGATTAAATCACTGGAATACTAATTCTTGGCATTTAGCATCTTCCTTTTAAAAGCACAAAGTGTTATAAGAACTCTAGCAAAAGAGAGTGAAAACTGTATTACAAAGCAAAGGTAATATATTCCTGTTTCCTATTCAGCCATCAGATAATATAGAAACAAATCCATAGCTATCAGGCAGGCTTCTTGACCATGAGGTAAATCAAGCAAGCTCTCCTAAAGTAGCAAGGTTAAGAGTGCAAGGACTTAGGTGCTTTATTTAAGATAATGTTTATTTGAGTAATAATGCCAACACAGTGTCTTATTCTTAATTAAAAGAGTTGCTCTATATTTTGTTGTATAAAAGTGAATAAAAAATAATAGTAGTGGTAACATATTTGCATAAGTTATTTGCATTTTTTAAATCTCCTTCACATGCTTTCTCTCATTAAAAATTTCTAATAAGTTTCCAAAGTGTTCTGTCAGTAGATGTTTTGCATATTTAGTGATAAATATCCAAGGAAAATTACTGTCTTCAGGAAAAGAAAAAAAAAATATTGGCTCAAGAAACATACCAAAAAAAGAAATTGCCTTCAAGCATCTGAATTCAGGGATTCAAGATGAAAAGTCACCAACACCACTTCCTGCAACTCTCTTCCTCTCAAGGATCTCTTCCTTCTCAAAAAGGATCACTCCAGGGGCACCTGGCTGGCTCAATGGGTTAAAGCCTCTGCCTTCGGCTCAGGTCGTGATCTCAGGGTCCTAGGATCGAGCCCTGTATCCGGCTCTCCACTCAGCGGGAGCCTGCTTCCCCCTCTTTCTCTGGCTGCCTCTCTGCCTACTCGTGATCTCTCTGTCAAATAAATAAATAAAATATTTTAAAAAAGGACCAGTCCAAGCAGGGGCAAATGGCCACTGGCAAATTGAAATCAAATTTTTCCCTTGCTCAGAGGCTCAGAGAAAGGGAGTTTTCTTGCTGATTAGATTCAGCAGAAGTCTTAGGATGACATTGATTGGTTTGGCCTGCTTCCGATGTCTATTCCTGTACCGGTTGCTGCTGCTCTCCCTGATTGGCCAACCCATGTGTCTATCTTGACAGAACTCCATCAACTTCTCTCAGACCATCTGAACCAAAACAAACAAACAAGCACTGAACTAATGAGTTTACTGTGGGGCAGGTGATGACAGGCACGGGGCAGAAGTTGGAAGGAAGCAGACATGGTTCTCCATGGTCCAGAGCAGACATGCATATACCTCCTGCTGGTGGGTACACTTCTCTTTTACAGACGAGGAAGCTGAGAGCAAAAGAGATTAGATACCTTTGTTTGTGTTTTCAAACCCCTTAAAATAATTTAAACCTGTGAGTTACCTTACTGAAAGAACACTCAGTTGTTTCATTTTATCAATGAGGAAACTAAGACCTCCAAGGAGAGGTTTGGAGTTTGACGTTTGAAAGTTATAGAACCAAAACACAGGCTCAAGTTTCTTGAGGTCTACACGTGTGCTCTTTCCATCCGTTCCAGACTATTACTTATATTCCTCTTTTTTAGAATTAATAATCCATAATTGTATATGTACTGGCCCGTATTTGCCAAAATGTTATTAGCAATCCTGTCTACTTTCACTGTGCTATAGTTGTGTGCTTTATAAGGGATTACAGAATTAGCCCAAAAGTGTGAGATTGTCCTTGAGCTGATACTTTGAGTGTGAATATTTTTTTTCATGATCGGTAATTGAAGGGTAGGATCTTTGTGTGCTGAATAACATGTTATGAGCTTAACCATTCTTGTGATATCTTTCATATCTAGAACAGCAGTGAATTATATCGGAAGAGAAACTGAAGCATTTTTCGCAGCTGAAATCATCTAATAGCAAGTATCTATTGTGAGATTTTTCAAGTCTTTCTCCTCTGGGCAGAGCACTAACTCTGATATCCTGCCATCTACCAGGAATCTGTCTATATCAAGAGGGTGCTTAACATCAGGACTATATCCTCTCATAGGATTTAGAGCACAGTGCTTGTGTGGACCTTTTCCTATAGTTCAGATCCAGAAATGCTTCTGATTCTAAAACCATTCATTTTTACCTCTCTTCAATCATAGATCATGGCCTTACTCAATGAAAATGTCCCGCTGCCTCAGGAACTTTTCCTTCTTGCAAAGGGGCTAAGCAGAACCTAAACTCCATTCCCAATTGAGAGCTTTATTGGTCATATTTGGGGATATTAGTTTGTTGATGCACTATCCCAAGAATATCTCCTTATAACTAAACCCAATTCATGACAAATTGGAAAACAAAGGAACAACTTTTCACTTTTCACTTTTTTGCAGCTAAGAGTCCTTGTAGGAAAGGATCTAACTTTGTTGGGGAAATTCTTTGGTGTGTCTTTGGGAGTACACAGGTAAAAGGAGATAAGAGAAGAAATGGAGTGGCATGTGCAGTGATTCATACAGGGGAGAATTCATTCCTTTACTGATATTCCCCAAATCATCTAGAAAGTCAGCATTACAGAACGCTCTGTGATGTTATGTGTGTGTGTGTTTGTGTGCGTGTATTCATGTGTGCACACAGTGAGCTTGATGGGCTGTGATGGAAAATAGCATATACAGAATCAAGAGGAAGAATATAAAGAAAAAAATGTTGAAGAAGTAAACTCCTTGAAAACCAAAGAAATTTCAATAAGGGCAGAGTACCCTCACAGGTGGAAGAGCTGGGATTCTTACCAGGTATAGCCAGAGAAGATTCTATCTTTTCTACCCCATAATTCTCTGATTGTCTAAAGGGACTATGTCTTTGGCCCACACATCTATAATCTGAACATCTGCAACCCTTATCCTACAAGGTCCAAACTCTATTAGAAAAAAACTTTTGTAAAGCTCTTGAAACCATTGGGCTATCTCTCAGGGTAAATAACAAAACCTGAAACAATGATTAAAGAACAGAGCACTTACTAGCTCATGTAAAAGGAAATCAGGTTCATGGGGTTAGTGATAACTGATTCAGCAGCTCAGCAATCTTCACACTGGCTTCATTCTGACTCTCATTGTTTTCAAAGATTTACGATGGATGCCAAAAGTAAAAGAGGCTACATGTTTCCTTTCCACAACCATGGGGAGTAGAAAAACTTTTCTAATTCACCCTAAAAAGAAAAAAAATACTTGCCCAAGGGCCTTTCATAAACCTTACTGCATGGCTTATTGGCCAGAAATGGTCATGCACACATTACTAGACCAATTTTCTAGACCTACTTACCTCTGGATCTGGAGGTCAATTCCCCCAACTACAGTCAAGCTACTTGAGGGGGATATTAACACAACCACACTATCTCCAATACTGGATATTACAATAGATAACAGAGAAAACAGTTGTACCCACAGCTTTCTGCCCAAGAAATTTCCAAATAACTACAGGACAGGATTTCAACTGCTAAGACAAATATGAAACCTAACCACAAACCTAATTCTTTTTTCAGTTCTAAATATACTAAAGAAACCTACTCACAGTGAATAAGACTGAGAAAGTGATTCTGAAATATGGGAGTTTTTTTTTTTAAGATTTTATTTATTTATTTGAGAGAGAAATAAATAAATATTTATTTATTTGAGGGAGAAGCAGACTCCTTGCTGAGCAGGGAGACCAATGTGGGACTTGATCCTGGGACTCTGGGATCATGACCTGAGTTGGAGGCAGATGCTTAGCCGACTGAGTCATGCAGGTGCCCCTGAAATACCATTAGAAATACTCTATGAATTAGCAATTCTTTAAGTTCTAAAAGATATTTTTTAGAAATATCAAATCGTTTAATTTCTTTGCACCTTGATAAAACAAAGGGCTTCTCTGAATTGTTTACCTATAAAAATGACAGAGCTTAAACTTGAAACCTTGATATAAACAAGGAAATCAGGAATGTTCTTGTATATATCATATTTCCTGCAGAAAAATCGTCCACAATGTAAAGGGAAGTCAAGATGAGCATTTTCCCTCTCACACATTTAGACTCCAATGTTTTTGCAAAAGACCTCATCAGGAAGGATTATGTAAATTTCTCTGAATATTTTCACAGACCAAAGAGGGAATCTACCCAATGAAAGTGCTGGGTAATGGTTTGATCTCCAACAGAGAACACCTTCTCTGATGACCGTTGGCTGCACCCATGTGTTATGAGTTTGTTTATTTTTTAATTGCTCCACAGTTGTTCCAGAGTGTGAGAAGTCGAGTTCCATTGAGCTGGCACTTCTAGTTTTAATTTATGCATGACTATGTACATTGTTTTTCTCCTGCAGTTCTCAAAGAATTTTATGGGCCATTACTGAGTGACTAAAATGGGTGCAGATTTTGCAAGCCTCTGCCAGAAGATGTTTATTACTGTCATCATTCTTAGGAAAATCATGTTCCAGCAGGTTCAGGCAGTGTGCAAAACGTGGCACATGTGTGAATTGGCCATTTCACACCACTCTTACAATATTGTCAGTAATAATAAAACCAAGGGAAAGACCTTGGGGAGGGGGATAAGCTACACATTAATTTGGTCATGAAGCTTTGATATGTGATCTTTGTTAGACCCAGAGATGCAAAGTACAGCTTGTTTTGTAACCTTCTCACCAAGGGCTAAGGCAGTAGCTTTCTTTTAAAGGTTCCCATTTCTGAGGTTCCTATCTCATGAGGTCTACGTCTAGAATGTAATATCTTTGGAAGCTTCTGGATGATCCTGTCTATTTGTTTTGTTAATTCTGAAACACAACTTTCATGTGGCACCTAACACTGTAGTGATAAGGAAAGCAAAATTCATTTAAGGTATTTCAAGTTATAGCATATCACTAGCAGTTAAAACTTGCCACAAATTCTTTCATGTTTACCTGCCCAGCTGGAATCCCTACTTTTTGAGAGACATGTCTTACCTTCTTTGGAGATGGCTATTTTGGGGGGTTGTGGACAGAGCTTATTTGGGAATTTGGGAAAAAATTCAGCTGAATATCTTCAGAATCAGTAGTTTGGGGATATTATACTATATTGCCCCTATTTCTTCTTATGTTTAATATTTCAGTGTCATTTCCTTTTTGATTTCTCAGAATGGTCCACATGATAAAGCCATTTTTATATATCTTCAGAAACACTTTCCATTTTTATATTCAATTATTATATATAATGTATTTATGGAATAATTAAAAATGGGGGATACCTGTTTAATGTTATCCCACAAAGTTGGGATAACATTGGGAGCCTTATTTGAAAAGGTCTAAATTTAGAACTCTCCTTGAAATTCATACCATTCATATAAGCATGAAGCATACACTATTAACCTCAGTACCAACACATATAAATTAACAAACATGATTTGGGTTGAGGTTTCTAAGGAGGCCATATAAACAGTACTTCTCCCCTCTCAAGTTCTACACATCAAGGTGGGGAACAGTGGCAGATGGGGCTTAAATATAACCTTTATTATTAATAAAAGCCAAGTTAAAGAAAATCCTTAGAATGAGAGTCAAATGGACTTGCCAAGTTTTGAGTTAGAGACTTAATCCCTGCAGTCAAGCAGCTTGGACCAAGAGATCCCCTGCCTGCAACAATAGAGCTGCCCCTGGAGATATAAGAGGCAGCTTCTCCCTAAAACAACAACAACAACAACAACAAAACACACACCAAAAAACCTCAGAATAGTACAGAACTGATTGAACTCTTTCCAAATTCGGTAAGAAAATCAGTAAGGAGGCAGACAGAGACCTGCAAGACTTCAGGATATGTCTTCCTCTTTAAAACCAGGAGCGTTAAACTGATTTTCCTCCCTAGTACTTTCACATAATCTTGGATGCATGCATCTGAAAACTATAGCCAGTCTTAGTCTTATCCTTATTTATTTGTTTTCCACAGAAGCTGTTGTCTTCATTTTCTGTGTGTGTGCATTTAAAAAAAAAATTAGTCAAGAACTGAAGTTAACATAGGATTTCAAGTACTGTGTTTTAGAGGACATATTATACTGAAAATCACTTGTTATTTATCTGAAATTCAAATTTAACTGGGTTTCATGTATTTTTACTTGGTAAAATTGGCAATTCTAATTTCAAGGGATTTTATTTTGGTTGAAAATATTAGAATTCATCATTTTTTTTGCTATCCTCATAAATTTTGCTCTCCTCAAGATTCACTGTTTTCCCCAGCTGCTTAAAAACCAGGAATGTGGAATGTAAAACCATAAACGTCCTAGAAGAAAACATAGGCACTAAGCTCTGTGACATAGGTCTTAAAAATTTTTTGCGGGGCCAAAATTTTTTTGGACCTGTCTCCTCAACCAAGGGCAACAAAAGCTAAAATAAACAAATGGAATTACCTCAAACTAAAAAGCTTTTGCACAGCAAAGGAAAATATCAACAGAACGGTCTACTGAATGGGAAAAGATATTTATAAATCATATATCCAAAAAAGGTTAAAATACAAAGTATATAGAGAACTCACACTACTTAACATCAAAAAAATTCTAACTGAAATTAGGCAAAGAATCTGAATGGACATTTTTCCAAAGAACACCTCCAGATGGCCAATAGGCACATAAAAAGATGCTCAACATCACTAATCATCAGAGAAATGAAAATCAAAACCATAATGAGATGTCACCTCACACCTGTCACACTTGTTACTATCAAAAAGTCAAAGAATAAGAAATGTTGGTGAGGATGTGGAGAAAAGGGAATCCTCAAGCACTGTTAGTGGGAATATAAATCAGTACAGCCACTAAGGAAAACAGTATGGAGTTTGCTTTAAAAATTAAAAATAGAACTATCATACAATCTACCAATTTCACTTCTGGCCATGTATCCAAAGAAAATAAAAACACCAGCTCAAGAAGATATATGTAACCCAATGTTCACTGCAGCATTATTTAATACGGCCAAGATATGGAAGCAACCTAAGTATTTATCAACAGATTGATAGATAAGGGTGTGGTATACATATACAATGGAATATTACTCAGCCATAAAAAAGAATGAAATCTTGCCAGTTTTGACGAAGTAGATGGACCTTGAAAGTATAATGCTAAGTTGAAAAAAGTCACACAGAGAAAGACAAATACCAAATGACTTTACTTATATGGGGACTCTAAAACACAAAACAAATGAACAAAGAAGACAATTCATAGATACAGAAAATAAACCATTTGTTACCAGAGCAGAAGAGTTGGGGAGACAGGCAAAATAGGTGAAGGGAATCAAGAGGTACAAAATTCCAATTATAAAATAAATAAGTCATGAAGATGTAATGTACGCATATGGAATACAGTCAATAATATTGTAATAACTTTGTATGGTAGCAAAAGGTATCTAGACTTATGGGTATCATCTCATGAGTTATAAAAATATCAAATCACTATGAAGTACACTTGAAAACCAATAGGATATTGCATCTCAATTATACTTCAGTTCTGAAAGGGACACAGATTTGGAAGTTAGAGGTCATTATTACACTCTAAGCTCCAGGGACGATTCCTGATAGATCTAACTCTGTTGAGGTAACCCCATGTCACTTAACATAGTGTTTGATTCCCATACCTGAAGTTTGCTCCAGTCAGCATATAGCATTTCTTGGTCCACCAGGAATTTTCCTGGCTGGACATATGATCAATTTCAGGGGTCAGATTGATTCAATATTTAAGAATTATGCCATAAACATCTAGGAAAGAAGATTTTTAAATTTTTCAGAGAATTACATGTAGCCAGCTTTTATGTCTTTTTTTTTAAAAGATTTTATTATTTATTTTTGAGAGACAGTGAACACAAGCCCAAGCAGGGGGAGGAGCAGAGAAAGAAGCAGACTTGCTGCTGAGCAGGGAGCCTGATGTGGGACTTGATCCCAGGACCTCAGGATCATGACCTGAGCTGAAAGCAGACTCCTAACCGACTGAGCCATCCAAGTGTCCCGCTTTCTAAAAGATGTAATATAAAGGTGTGAAGCCTGGAATTGTTAGTCATTTTGACACCATGCATATATGCATCCCCAGGTTTACCGCAACATTATTACAACAACCAAGACATGGAAGCAACCTAAGTCCACTGATATATATAAAATGCTATTCAGCCATGAAAAGAAGAAAATCTTGCCATTTGTAGCAACATGGATGGACCCTGATGGCATTATGCTGAGAGAAATCAGATAAAGAAAGACAAATACTATATTCTCTTACTTATATGTGGAATCAAAAGAACAAAAACAACCCACAAAAGCTGAGTTCACAGATACAGAGTATAGATGGTTGCCAGAGGCAGAGAGTGGAGGTTGGGTGAATGTGGGAAAGGAGGTTCAAAGGTATAAACTTTCAATTGTAAGATAAATAAATCATGGGGATATAGTGCACAGCACAGTGACTATAGTTCATAATTATTGTGTATTTGAAAATTGTTAAAAGACTTGATCTTAAAATTTCTCATCCAAGAAAAAAATTTTTTAACCATGTATGGTGATGGAATGGATTTATCGCAGTGATCATTTCATAACACATAAAAATATGGAATTACTGTGTTGTACACCTGAAACTAAAATAATGTTAATATCAATTATGTCCAAGTAAAAATTTTTAAAAATACAAGGCCTGACTAAGTTTAGGAAACAGAAAAATAACTAATATCAGGGATGAAAGAGCGAAACTCACTACAGATCCTATAGACATTGGAAAGATAATAAGGGACTATAATTAATAAATATCTCCATAAAATTGCTAACTTTGACAAAATGCACAAATTCGTTAGCAAATACAAATTTTTAAAATTTGAGACAAAAGGAAAAAGAAAACCTAAAGCCCTAAATCAATACAAATAAATTCATAAAGTCCTTCCCATAAGCCATAGTATAAGTCTCAATGGCTTAAGAACGGATTTCAACCAATGATAATTATATGGCAATCTCTTCCTGAAAACAGAAGGAAAAATTTCAATTTATTTTATGGAACAAGTACATGCTGATACTAAAACCAGACAAAGATATTAAAAGAAAACAATAGATAAGCATCCCTCATGAACACAGACACAAAAATCCTTAACAAAATATTAGCACATTGAATTTGGAAATATATAAGATGAAACTTACATTGACTGATGTATGTATGTATATGTATGTATGTATAAGTGAGGTATATCTCATGAATTAAACTGTTGATTTAATATATATCATATATAATAATCAATGCTGGGGTGCATGGGTGGCTCAGTTTATTGAGCATCATACTCATGGTTTTGGCCCAGATCATGATCTCATGGGTCATGAGATCCAGCTCCACATTGGGCTCTGCATTCAGTGCGGCATCTACTTAAACATTCTCTCCTTCTGCCCCTCCCCCCACACGTGCACACACTCTCTCTCTCAAATGAATAAATATATCTTTAAAAAAATTAAAATAAATAAATAACCAATGTATTTGACCATACTAATAGAATGAAGATGAAATTCAACATTCATTTAAGTTAAAATTTATCAGCACATGAGGCTTAGAAAAGACTTATTCAATCTGATAAAAGGCTTGGATGAAAACCTGCAGTGAGCATCCTATATAATAGTGAAAATCTAAATGCTTTCCCCAAAGACTAGAAACAAAGCAAGATGACTGTTTTCTTCACTTGTATTCGACATTAAACTCGTAGTTCTGCACAGTTTAAGAAGTGAAGAAAAAATAAACTATAAAAATTTGAAAAAAAAAATAAAATTGTCCTCAGATGACATGATTATGTACATAAGATATTCTAAGGAATCAGCAAAAATAAAACTGCTATGAGAAACAGTGAGTTTAACAAAGTCATAGTCATTTAAATCAATGTTAAAAAATCAAGTGTATTTCTATCCTAGGAAAGAATAATTAGAAACTAAAATTTCAAATGAAACATACTATTTGTAATGGTATATAAAAACATGAAATATTTAGGGATAAATTTAACAAAATATGTTCAAAATATACAGTGAATAATTCAAACATTATTAGGACAGTAAAAGGAACCTACTTATGGAAGACTCATCATGGTTAAAATGTAAATTCTCCCCGAATTACTCCACAGATTTCAATACAGTCCCAATAAAACCCATCAGTCTTTTTCTTCAACATTGACAAACTGATTCTAAAATTTGTATGAAAATGCAAAGAACTTATAAAAGCCATAGCAGTTTTCTAAAAGTGGATAACATGCCTGATTTTAATACTTACTCAAAAGCTGTAGTAATCAAGATGTTACAGTATTGGTGTAAAGAGAAATGTATATATCAGTGGAACAGAATGGAGGGAGTAGAAATACACAAACATGCTCATAGTCGGTAGATTTTTAAAAACTGAAAAACTGAAATCGTGAGAAGATAACATTTCAACAAATAGATATCCCTATGGAAAAAAAGTGATCTATAAACCTTACCTCATAACATACATGAAAATTAACTCAAAACTTAAAATATTAAACTTTAAAATTTCCAGAAGATAATATAGGAGAAGAATCATTATGATTTTATTTAGGCAAATGTTTTTAGATAGAATGCAAAAAAAAAAAAAAAAAAATTTGGTAGATGATAGAAAAACAGGCTATCATTTAAAAAATGAAAAGGTGATTCACAAACTAGGGGAACATATTTACATTGCATATATCTAAAAAAGAATTTTACTCAAAATATAAAAATCATTCTGCCAAATCAAGAAGAAAATTAGAATCCCCAATTTAAAAAAAATGGGCGAAAGATTCAAATAGATATTTCACCAAAGAAAATACATGAATGACTAACAAACACAAGAAAAGATGTTCAATGCTTCTAAGTCTCTGGGAAATGAAAAGTAAAACCATGAGATGTTATTGTAACAACCAGAATGGCTAAAATTTAAAATGTTGAAACTACAGGTGTTGACTAGGATATAGAGCAACTAGAAGTTCCATATACTACTGGTTAGGAGTATAAAACTGAATAACCATTTTGGCAATTTGGCAGTTACTTTCCAAAAAAACTAAGCAATTCTACTTCTAAGTATTTACCTAAGAGGTATGAAATGCCTTGCACATGAATGCTCATAGGTTTTAGTCTCAATAAGCAAAAACTTGTAAACAACCCAAGTGATTGGATAAGCATAGTATACTCATATAATGGAATATTTTCAGCAATTAAAAACAGTATGATGATACCCCAGCTACATGAATGAAAGAACTAAAGAAATTGTGTGCTGTATGATTTCATATACACAACATTCTAGATCAGGCAAAATTAGTCTATAATGACATAAAGCATTATCAGTGATGTGTGGAGTAAGCAGTAGGAAAACTAAGATAAAGGAGCACAAAGGAAGGTTTGAGTGATAAAAATGTTCTATATCTTGATTGTGATGATGATTACACGGATGCAGTTAAAGCTTATTTAACTGTTAGTCTAGGTAAATTATACAAAAATTTTACCAAAAAAGAGAAGAAAAGTAACAAAGAAATATGTGATTAAAGGAGCCTAAATCACTCAAAACCATAGGAAGAGAAAAAAAGCAGTAATGATTTGGGATTAGTCCCTTTTTCTCTATAGGTCTTAATTTTTTTCTGTGTTAATGAAGAAGAGTGAAACTAGAAACTCTTTATTGCATCACACATTTCTAAGGAAAATCTTAGTTTCCTCTATTTCTTTTTTTCCTTCAGAGGAGAAAGCTTAATACAGAAGACAGAAGTTCATCTTGGATCTACAGAAACCAGAATAAATATTGGGATCCTCATACATACTAGTTGTCTGAGCAGGAATTCAACATCTCATGGTTACAACTTCTTCATCTACAAAGTTAGGAAAACACTCTATACACTGGTTATGAAAAACCAAATGATTAAAAAATGTATGAATGTCTTTGACTCTTACTAGCTGCCTCTCACCAGAGAAAATTTCAGGATTCAAAATCAAGAATAAAGTTAAGTAGAATTCCTCCAGAAATCAAATATGTACCCTTATCCACTGAATCCTCCAAGGAGGACATTTGAGTTTCTGTAAGAGATCCTGTCTTCTACTAACTGCCTTTGCAGATGCTCCGAGTACACCACCTGTCATGCTGTTCAGGGTGAGAAGACAAGCATTAAGGAATGGCACAAGAGTGGGAATCAGATAGGCCATCCTAGGGGAGCCTTCATTCTGCACTGGTTTCTCACGCTGAGTACCCTTAGACAGCTGAGCCACATGAATCTTTTCTTACTCTCTGACTCAACTGGTAGACTCCCAAGTGAGCTATAAAAGTTATTTAGTGCACTTTCTTGGGTATCTCAAACATATAGTTAAATTCAAGACATTCACATTTAAGAACAAAATCCTACTTTGATTTTGCTTTGGTTAATTTTTTTTTTAATTAAAAACAACAAACAAAAATTCCTAGTTATCACCATCTATGGAAGCCCTGAAATCACAGGTAGAATAATTTGGTATGTTGAAAGCCTACATTACTCAGCCTTATGGGAAGCAAAATATGACATTTTCTTGAGAGTACAATATTTTCTTTATGGACAAAGACTTAAACTTTTACCAGATCATGACAGGACAAAGAGTTTAAATGAAACTTCAATGACATACCAAACCAGATGAGAAAAATGTGAATACCTCTAAACTCAACCACCACCTACAGGCATAGAACATTTCACAGCCTATGTATCAACCAGCCACTGCCAATGGGGTAGTTTAATCAACTCCTCTAGGGCCAATTTAAAAGGGGTAAACATGAGCAAAGCTTTTATTAATGCTTCCCTTCATCACAAAAGCAATTTCCCACTGTCATTTGAGCTTTTTACGATGGCCCACTACCAGCAGAAGCCATTTCAGTTTACCTCTGACTGTGCACCAAGCAGAAAAGAAAACAAATCAAATAATTAAAATGGTCAAAAATATACTATTTGAAAATGGCTCAATCCTTTAAAACATTTATACAAGTCCCACCCCTCTCTTTTTTTTTCTGAAGGGGGCAAATTGTGAAGGAGGAACAGAGCAATGACTTTCTTCTCATCTCCAAATGTGTCCGGGAATTCTAAATATTTTCTAAAAATGTTAAAGGATCTTCTAACATGGTTACTGAACCAGCTGTTGCCTATCTTCATCTTCCTATTTCTAGGCAATATCTCTAGTTATAATCTTGTGCGCAAAAGCTTTTGGGAATAGAATGCTTTCTGTCTGATTAAAAAATTCATACTGGTTTCTCATGCTGAGAAATGAAGATTATTCTCATTCAGGCATAAGAGGGCTCTGGCAGAAATAGGGTTAATTTTCTTTCCCCTGAGCCAGTAGCTCCCACACCTGTCAACCATCAAGGTCAGGCTTGCCAGGAACCTGGGAGTGAATGGGCATGGGCGCAGCTGTAGCAAATTAGTGTATCCTAAGGAGGTCCAGCATAAAAGATGTGAACTCTTGCATGTGTCTCTATGGGGTTTTGACTGATCCAAAAACTATGGTGCTGTGGGGAATCAAGAGTGGTAGGAGCCTCAGAGGCTTCTACCACAGCCATCCCCTAATAATACATGATATGTAAAACTATATGTGTGACTCTGTTGGTGGGATGTGTGTGTGTGTGTGTGTGTGTGTGTGTGTGTGTCTGCGTCTGTGTATGTGTGTGTGTCTGTGTATTTTTATAAGGTTGGGATTATAGCAAGTAGCAATACTTATTTATAATTTTTTAAACCATAAGAAATGATTTAGAAAAAGATATAGTAATGATTAAAATGGTCTTTTGGCTACCTCCATCACTAGGTATGGAAACCACATAATTATTAATGAAACAATATTTCATAATTTTCATCAATGCTCTTTCTCAAGAGTACATAGGTACCACAATATAGCCATCATATGTGCGGATGTTTTAAAGAAAGTGACTAAAAAGGAATAATTTGGGGAAAGAAGGGCACTTGGCCCAACTGTAACAATATCTTAGTATCTGTAGATGCCAATTTCCTTGTTATTTGGAAGTCTAAATTCTGACTTGGTTTGTTTCTTATTTTTTAAATGTAAAAAATATCCAAAGAGCTATGCCATAATCAAGTCTCTTGTATTCTTCCATGGTTATAAGATGTTCTAGGCCATTGAGCCCTGCCCATTTTGAGCTTTGTGCATAACATAAAAAGAGTAGAATTGTAGAAGGTTAGAAAGGTTATATGGTGAGAAAAATATAAAAGGTGAAGGGAACATAGAGAGATGCTTAAATAGTACTTTACATTCCTGCACTCATTCAATTTCTCTAGTGGAATGTGAAGTCAATATTTCAAGCAATAATAGAATAAAAACATTGCAGAATGCTGTGTGTTCTCTTTGCACTTAGCAGGAACTAAAAGAAAAGTGAGGGCAGGATACATCTTAGTGATTCCACAAAGCTGGTGCATATTCTCAGTAGAGGAGCAAAAAAAAGCAAATACATCTAATTGCTTGTAAAAGTTAGGCCCATTGACTACAGTTTAATTACAGTCTACTGCCAAATCCTACATTAGCATAAAAAAGTACAACCCTAAAGAATAAAATAAAATGACATTTTGGCTGAGCAAAAGTTCCAGAGTCCTACAGGGTCATGATTTAACATTTCACACCCCATAAGCATCATTAATAGCAAAGAGATAATGAAATCGATTTTGAAAAAAGATTGTCTCCCAGAGCTCTCTATTTAGATGTGAAGTTTTTGATGAGGAAAAGGGCAATTGATGGGACAAGCATCAGATATGGCCCAGCACAGTCACTCAAACAGATTAAATAACAACAAGAACAAAAAAACCAAAACCAAGAACTATCTAAATTGTTATTCAACAATTTAGGAGGGGCGCCTGGGTGGCTCCGTCGTTAAGCATCTGCCTTCGGCTCAGGTCATGATCCCAGGGTCCTGGGATCGAGCCCCGCATTGGGCTCCCTGCTCAGCAGGCAACCTGCTTCTCCTGCTACCATTCCCTCTACTTGTGTTCCCTCTCTCGCTGTGTTTCTCTCTGTCAAATAAACAAAATTTAAAAAAGAAAAAATTTAGGAAATTTGAAGAGATAATTGATTTAGAGACTTCTCAGTTTATCAAAATACCCCAAGCATCTTAAGAAAAGCAGTTGCTTTAATTACAGTGGCTACTATTGGACATTGCAGAACTTATTTCGTAAGGACCTGTAGAGTCCGCAAAGTTCTGCTGAGCAGATCTCACTCTGCAATGGAGAAGGGGGGCAGGGTCCTAACTGACGCGGCAAGACCAAACTGACAAGCAGAATAGAAAGTTCATGCCCTTACTTTCTCCACTTTCCATTGATACTGACCCATGATTGCCACCCCCAACTCTGCCTTTGACTTTTCTTGAAGGATGAACTACTTAAGAATGAGGTAACTTGTTTCTCCCCCAAGACCGCACATACGCACACTGCAGCATTTTGTGACATGTGTGTTTTCAGTCACCTCAGGATTTTCACCTGAGGAGCAATTTATTTCATATGTGTTTGTGGAAGGGCAGTGGAGATTTTATTATTACTATTATTACTGAGTTGAGTTCAATATAAACTATTGACATAAGTATGTTCCACTTGCACTATTTCTTTCCCTTCATGGAATACCCCAATTTTAGTATAAAACCATAATTGAATGAATGAAATGAATCTCCAAATTGGAATTTTGATCTCAAAAATCATTTAATTCAATAAATTGTTCAAAGGTAAGAATTGATTTGATTGATTACTAATGGTCTTTAGCCAATGGTAACCAAAGGATATCTGTGATCATCTCCTACAGAACAAAACAAATGTTGACAAATATCAACAATTTAACTATCTAATGATGACCCCTGTTGCTACATAAGGGAAGTGTAGGTGTGGTCACTCTTTCTAGTAGTTAACACAGTTGTGATATTATCCCTTCTGGTGTAGGGATAGTCAGCGGTAATGAGTCAGGCCCTTATTTCTCTGCTCAGTGCTGATATTAGTTTTAGGTAAGAGAAACTAGCAATTATAGTGTAGAGTGAGTGATTAAAATCCCTACATGTTAAACTCATATATGCAAATAAAGTAACATTCTTTTTTTACCTACAACTATTTGTATATTTTTCTCAAGCTTAGATTCTTTTTGATGGTGGTAAGAGGAGCTAAAATGGATGGGGTGTGATTTGATATTTTATTCTATTTTTTAAAGATTTTATTTGTTTCTTTTAGAGAGAGATAAAGAGCAAGTGGTCAGGGAGGGGCACAGGGAGAGTGCCTCTCAAGCAGACTCCCTGCTGAGCATGGAGCTTGATTCTAGGACCCTGAGATCATGACATGAGCCAAAAACCAAGAGTCAGATTCTCAATCGACTGAGCCACCCAACCTCCCCTGGATGGGGTTTTAAATATGCCATTTAATGATTACTTATCTTTTCTATTTTAAAATTGTCTTTTTGGTGTTATCTCTACCAAGATGGTATGGACATACCATGGGGCATCAAAAAATCCCCTCAAATGAGGTAGCAGCCTTCTCTAGGATGTTTCTTGTCCCACTTGGTTGTTGTTCATCTTGCTGTTACCCATTCTTGATATTGTGGTGATGAAAGTAATGTTTTTGTCTCTCTCTTCTTTTTTTTTTTCTCTGCACAGTCAGTGCCTAGAGGTCCCTTTGCTTCTACAAACAGATTCCACTATTCTGATGTGGCCCTACCTTAGACTTTTCTGCCACTGCTGCTCTGCTGAATCTTAGCCATATGTTCCTTTGAGCCCTTCCTTAAGAACTACCCTCCCTAACTGACCAATGATTTCCTATTCTCCACTGAGGACACACAGTGGCTTTGAGACATTTCATTCCTTATGCCCAGAATGTGTACAGGTAAGGGTGAGAGTGTGGTAGGGTGTAGTCTGTGGCCATTTGGCCCTCACCACTCAGCTGTGTGTGTCCCTCTTAGTGTGGAACAGCCAAATGACCTCCTCCTTAGATCCAAAAAATCATGGGGCTCCTTTCTTTTCAGCATTCCTCACATATACATATACCCTGCGGTTCCTCTATACTACCCAATCTCCATTTTGAGGTTTATCATCAGGTGAACTAGATTGGGGGTGGAATAGAGAACTAGAGACACAGCATCTAATCATTTGCTCTTTTCTCCCTCTTTTTCATCCTATCCACTCTATAGACTCAGATGTGTTCTCTCCATAATATCTCAAGATTCTTTCTACATAGTAAAATAAAAATCCAGGTCTCCAATATTTTTTAATGTAAGAAATACTGGAATTTATATATTTTTTTGTCTTTTTTTAAGCTTAGATTGTAAAACTACTGTTTTATTGGGACACCCAATTGGTCATTCACCATACACTTGATATCTTTGTTCCAAGTTTTGTGACTCACCCTTGGATCATGGAAATGCTTTAATGCCTGGTTAGATAAATAGGCTATAATTTAAAAGAAATACAAAATACATGATCTTATCTTTTAAAAATATTACACTCATTTTCTAGCTCAAAAATAATGTAAAAAGAAATATAAAGGTTCTGGCATATTTCATAAACCAAAGGAGAACCTTCATCTTACCCTAGAATTGCCTGGTGCCAGGGCTCAACACACTGTGAGAAACCTCATCTATATTTTCTACCTTACCCTCCATGTATTTTTATGGCTTTTATATATATATATATTTTTTTTTTTTTTTTAAAGATTTTATTTATTTATTTGAGAGAGAGAGCGCATGAGAGGGGAGAAGATCAGAGGGAGAAGCAGACTCTCCACAGAGCTGGGAGCCCGATATGGGACTCGATCCCAGGACCCTGGGATCATGACCTGAGCCGAAGGCAGTTGCTTTACCAACTGAGCCACTCAGGCGCCCCTGGCTTTTATATTTTCATCTGTTTTACCAGTGTTTTATTTTTCTGGACCAGCTTTCTCTCTATCCTTGTCTAAAAAATGGAAAACATTGGATCCCTATTAAGTTCTCCAGTTTTTATATTTCCTTTTCAAGAATCCACTTTTAATGGACTTGGAACACCATTGCCCATTTTCCTTTCCAATCTACTAACCAGAAAACTTGGGGCGCCTGAGTGGCTCTCAGTCGTTAAGTGACTGCCTTTGGCTCAGGTCATGATCCCAGGGTCCTGGGTTCGAGTCCCGCATCGGGCTCTTTGCACAGCAGGGAGCCTGTTTCTCCCGCTACCATTCCCTCTGTTTGTGTTCCCTCTCTCGCTGTGTTTCTCTCTGTCAAATAAATAAAATCTTTAAAAAAACAAAAAGAAAAAGAAAACTTTAATTTCTCTAGTTTGGATCATTAGCCCATCTTTCATTCATCTTCTGGTCAAGGGAACAAAATGGTACAGCATAAGTGTGGAATCATTCTCCACTTGCATCAGGGCTGGGAGTGAGATTTTTTTTCCATATATATAGGTATATATACATATGTATAATACAAAAATATATATATTTTTCCATTTATATATATATGAACATATATATATGAATTCATATATATGAATAAGGCAAACATCAATAAATATGCACTATAATATTCTTCCTAGTATTTCTATTGCTTTATTATCTCAATTTACTCATGAAATAAACATGACACTTTCTTGTTCAGTTCTAAAGTATATATGGTGATTTATTTTCTGAGTAAAACTTTTTTTTTTTTTAATTTGAGGGCTTAAACACTTTTATACTCACCCTCCTTCTGAGATAATGTCTCAGAGATACTTTATCTCTGTCTCCCAGGTAATGTCTCAAGATACTTTAACAAATCATTTATGATTTTTTTTTTTAAAAAAGAAAATCTCTTGGGATTATTAATCTGTTCCAGGGTAAAGGTTATAGTTTTCAGGATTTACTTTTTATTCCTGTTTTCCAGGACTTTGAAATTTTTCAAAATCAGTGATATATCTAGGATATTTTTCCCTGTGCATGCTGTTTTAACCAATAATCTACCTTGCATCAGTTTGGTGTCATTTTGTGGTATTGCAGATTAACCTGTATCTTGAAAAATAATATTTATTATGAAAAAATATTTATTATGAAAAAAAATTTCTGCTTTAACTTGCTGAAGTGATGAATGATATTGGGCTCCTAATATCAAGCCATCCTTGCATTCCAGTTATAAGTTTTGTATGGGCTAAGTTTATTTTAAAATACTGGTAGATTCTAATTCATATTTAGAATCTAATTTCCTTTTGGATTATGCATTAATATTCAAAAATTACCTTGAAGGTTTTTGTTTTTGCTTTTATAAATATTATCTAATTTTGACAAATGATAGCAATATTCTGCTGATTTTAAAAAGATGTTATGACCATTATAGTCTTAGTTCTTTGTAATAACGTAAGTAGAATTTAAAAAAACTTAAATAGGATTAGCAATACTGGTTGGTTTAAGTGTTAAAATAATTCGGACTTAACCCTAGTGAAGGCTGTTCATGGCCGTTCTGGGGTCTCCAGCATTTTTCTCAGTTGTGGTCCAAAATCCATCTGAAGTGGAGGCAGGAAATTTCAAAGTTCTTGCTGGTGTGAATACAAACTGGCGGTGATTGGAGCAGGTGATGTTGGGGAAGCTGCACTGACAATTCAGCTCCTCCAGAACCACTTTGTAGATAAATATGATCCCACCACAGAAGATTTTTACTAAAAACAGGTGGTTATAGATGGTGAAATCTATCTGTTGGATATATGGTATACAGCTGGTCAAGAAAAGTACAGTGCCATGAGAGACCAATACAAGAGTGCAGGTAAAGGCTTCCTCTGTGTATTTGCCATCAATAATAGCAAATCATTTGCAGTCATTAATCTCTACAGGGAACAGATGAAGCAAGTAAAAGAAGCATTCCAATTGCAATCTTCGGTCTCACAACGAAGATCCTTCTACTTCTCCAGCTTTCAGTAGATCAGTACAATATTCTCTACTTGAGAAGCATTACCTCCTGAAGGTACTACCTCCTCACTTGGTTGTCTAACCAGAGAAATGAACACTATTTTCTACTCTGGCTTCTCCCTCAACACACACAAATAAACTTCTGCCATCCCAAGTTTTTCATCTGAAAAGTAATTCATGCTTTGAAACAGAGAACATAACATGAAATTCTGTAGGGGAAAATGTCTTGAGCTCTAAAGTGGCAACTGCTGTTGGCTTTTTTTTTTCTTTTTTGATGTTGAACATGGAACTATGTCGGGTTTTGAAGAAATGTCATAAATTTCTGTTTTGCTAGAATATAGTTCAGTGACCATTTGGTTTATTTATAATGTTATTGGCTATGTTCTATAAATTGGCATATGCTTTGTATTCATAAACAGAAATAATAATAATAATAATTTGGAATTAAATTTTTACCTTCTTTACCTTACTTTGGGAGGTTTCTTTTGTTCACTTTCCCAATTTCTTCTACAGTGATTTTTTTTTCTTTGTTTAGGTTTTGATAGTTTTTTAATTTTTGAAAATCAAATTTTTACTAGAAAATTACATACTTCATTTAGGTTGTCATATCCATTTATATAGAATTGAATAAATATTCTCATTTAAAAATATCTTTTATGTTTTTCTTTTTTAAATTTGGTAAAAATCATAATAAAGAAAGCTATAATAATACTACTTATTCATTTAAGGGAAGAGATATTGAGGACATTATAAGCAAATATAATTCAAGAGTTGATGAAAGCATAATCTGTCATAGGATATACAATTTGGTCCAATGAAGTCACAAGGATTTATTGTCAAAGTTCAGTTTTTTTCACTTACTTGTTGTTGAGTTATGTAATTTAACTTCTCTGAGTACCACATTTCAAAAATTCTGAGGAAAGAATGCCTGCCTTAAAACATCTTGTCAGGATCATTGAAATAATCAATATAATTGACTAGTAGAGCAATAACACAGAGTTAATGCTCAGTAAATTTTATTTTCACTTAAGATAGAGTTTGCCACTAGATAGAGTTTATTTTGGAAATCTAAGGATGATTCAATGTTTTGTGTGTAAATAAAATTAAATAACGAAAATTAAGTGATCACCAACTGAATAATATCAATACGAATACCTCATCCTAACAACAAAAAAAATGTATAAATGATACAGAGAACAATATTGAATTTATTTTCCACAATATGTCACTAAAAGACTAGTGATATAAAAATAAGTCACATATTTTAAATCATTAAATTCTAATTAGATATTAATTGGGTTAAATATTAAATGTATCAACTAAATGAAATTATTTAATTAGATTAAATTAATTAATTAAAACAAAACTTTAATTGATTAAGTACATTTTTTTCTTTCACAATAACCTGTATAAAGTGAAACATCCTTTTCTCTGAAATCTGATCCTGAGTTAAATCAGAGCCTCAGATTCTTATCTCCATGTAAGACATTTCCTAACTGCTATTTCCAACAGAAGGAAAAACCAAAAGTTCTACTGATCTATGTATCTATTTTTGTGTCAGTGTCATACTGTTTTCATTATTGTAACTTTGTAGTGTATCTTGATATCTGAGATTGTGATACCTCCAACTTTTTTCTTTTTGTCTTAAGATTGGTATAGTAATCAAAACAATATGATACCTGAACAAAAATAGACATATGAAAAGGATAGATATCCCAGAAATAAATCCATACCTATATGATCAATTAATTTACAACAAAGTAGGCAAGAATATAATGAGGGGAAAGACAGTCTTTTTAGTAAATGATGTTGGAAAAACTGGACAGCTACATACAAAAGAATGAAAGCTGGAACACTTTCTTACACCATACACAAAAATAAACTCAAAATAGATGAAAGACTTAAATGTGAGATGTGAAATCATAAAATTCCTAAAAGAAAATATAAGTAGTAATTTCTTGGACATAGACCTCAGCAAGATATTTATGGAAATGTCTCCATAACAGAAAGAAAATGAAAGCAAAAATAAACTATTAGGAGGTTCAGGTCATGACCTCAGGGTCCAGGGATCAAGCCTGCATGGGGCTCCCTGCTTAGTGGGGAGCCTGCTTCTTCCTCTTCCTCTGCTGCTCTCTCTGCTTATACTCTCTCTCTCCCACTCTCTCTGTTAACTAAATAAATAAACAAATAAATAAATAATTTTTTAAAGAAAGGGAAACCATCAACAAAACAAAAAGGCGACCTAGTGAATGAGAGAAGTTATTTGCAAATGATATATCCAATAAAGGGTTAAATCTAAAATATTTAAAGAACTAATACAACTCAAGACCAAAAGAAGAAAAAGACAAAGAAAAAGAAAAAGAAGAACAACAACCTGATTAAATAGTGGACAGAGGACAGGAATAGACATTTTTCCAAAAAAGACATATAGATGGCCAACAGACACACTAAGTATCAGGGAAATGCAAAGCAAAATCACAATGAGATACCACTTCTATCAGTCAGAACGGCTATTATCAAAAAGATAAGAAATAACAAGTCTTAATGAGGATGCAGAGAAAAAGGGTCCTTTATGCACTGTTGATAGGAATTTAAATTGGTTCTATCATTGTAGAAACAATACAGATATCCTTAAAAATTTAAAAATAGTAATAGAAATAGAAATACCATATGATCTAGTAATTCCACTGCTGGATTTTACCAAAAGAAAATAAAAACACTAATTTGAAAAGATATATACACCTCTATGTTTATTGTAGCATTATTTACAATAGTCAAATTATAGAAGCAGCCCATGTCCTTTGATAGATGAATGAATAAAGAAGATGTGGGGCTTATATATATATGTAATATTACTGTGGGGCATATATATATATGTAATATTACTGAACTATGAAAAAGAATGTAATCTTGCCATTTGCAACAACATGGATGGACCTAGAAGGTATTATGCTAATTGAAATAAGTCAGTCAGAGATAGACTAAGGCCATATGATTTCATTAATATGTAGAATCTAAAAAAAACAACAAAAAGACTCTTAAATACAAAGAACAAACTGGTAGTTGCTTGAGGGGAGGTGAGTAGGAAGATGGGAAAAAAGATGAAGGGGATTAAAAGGTACAAACTTCCAGATATAAAAGAAAGAAGACATGAGATGAAAAGTATAGCATAGGGAATATAGTCAGTAATATTTGTAATAACTTTGGTGACCAATGGCGACACACTTATGGTAAGCATTTAGTAATCTATAGAATTTTCAAATGAATATGTTGTATACCTGAAACTAATATAATATTGCATGTCAATTTATACTTCAATAAAAAAGTTTGTTCAGAATTGAAAGAGTTGTGTTACTCAGTTCTATTGACTCCCTCTGGCTGCATGTTACCCCTGCTAAAAAATAGGATACCTGGATTTGCAATGCAACCTCCAGTTTTTAAAAAAATGCCCCAAGTTAACCAATGTATGACAAAAAAATCACCCAGCTCAAGCAGCGCAATTGTCTGATGCGAGATATAGACTGTGGTAGGACATGTGGTGGAAATCAAGGACCAACAGCATTGCTTGTGAAACAATAGTTTATCACGTTCTGTGTATGGGAGTTTTGCATTATACTCAACTAAATAGCTAATAGCAAAAAGAGCTGTACTGTGTATCTTATAATTTTGCCAGGAAATATTTCTTACAAATTTCACAAATATGCGTGTACATGTACACACATTCATATGTATTTTACCAAATGCATACCCATGTTGCTCTAGTAACTGGGTAAAGGTGGGTGCCAACTTCAAATGGTCGCTTGGACCCTAGTGTTGATATCTGATCCTTTGCTAATGTTTTCCTCTCCTACATGGTAAATTTCTCTAGTTAGGAAGTGGGTAAATAATGTTAACCTTGCCTACCAGCGGGCCTCAATTTTATCAGACACGTTTCAATGTTTATCTCTTGGTTTTAGAAGCTTTGGTTCCAAAAGAACCTAGATTCATTAAATAATTTTACTCACTTTCCCAGAGAATGCTTTGTGCTATGTATCATACATACCAACATATTTATGTGCAAGAAACAGGGGAAGGGGAATCTCCAGACATGTACAGAAATGCTATTACTGCCCCAGTCAAAATGACTTGTTTGTCATAAATTTCCATTGTGATGACCTAGACAAAACAAATAAAATACATTCAAATGTGACCAGATGCCCCAATGGCTAACATTTAAATAAAATTTCCCATCACTAAGGCATGTAAACATTCACTTACACACACACATTGATTTGTTTTAAACTACACCTTCTTATTGTACTGTAAGCTCCATGACTACAATTTGCATGTTGCTATATTCCAATATCTAACACAGTTTCTAGTGCATTTTATATATTCAATAAATGTTAAATCAATAAATTAAATATGTATATGATATACAAAAAATAATTCATAGATGTATTTTAAAGCAACACTGACATAAAATTTTGTTGGAACAGACTTAGTCATTCATTGATACATTATCTATGGTTACTTTCTCATCACAATAACAAATTTGGGTAGTTGCAGCAAAGACAGTATGACCCACAAAGCCTAATAAATCTACTGTTGGGCCCTTTATAGACAATGTTTGCTAACCCATTTCCCAGAAGCATAATCTTTAAATTCACATGAATAAACATAAATTAAATGAATATTGTTATTGAATACTATTTTGTAATTTCTGGCCAGTACAATAATACTAGAAACAAATAAAAATAAACAATAGAAAGATGCAGAGTGAGATAAAATTATGAGGAGATACTATATTTATTTGAAAAACAAAAATTAATTATAAAATTATTACAATTAGAAAATGGTTTCTTGATTGTGACCTAATTAATTAATTAATTTGAAATAAATTTTTTAGTCATATGTTTCACCAGATTTTGCATTTGATAGGACATATTTTTAAAATTGCCTATAAAATTTCAAAATTTGTCTTTTTATCTTCTTTCCATCATCTTCTTTAGCCTAGACTATTAACAACTGCTCTTCAAGTACCTCCAATGGTATCCTTTTCTGGAGCATACACTTCTCAACTAATCAGGTAATTTCCCTGAGTTTTGGTGGTTACCCATTTTACTTGCATAAATCCCACCATACCCACTGTGCTTTACAAAGTTCTACACAACGTTGCTTCAGTCCAAGACCCCTCACGGTATATAGTCCACTGGTAGGGACCACGGGCTTTAAAATTTGTGTTCATTCTTGATTCCATCTCTAACTAACTGTATGAATTTGGACAAGTTACTTATCTCTTCTCTGCCTTCATTACTTTATCTATAAAATGGGAATACTAATTATATCTATGTAATCAATTGCTAAAAATTAAATAATTTTTATAAAGTGTAGAGAAAAGTCCTTGAAAGATAGCTAGCACTCAGTAAATCAGGCTGTGATTACCTGTGCAATTTCAAGTCTTCCAAATTCATATCCCCCACCCCAGGATTACTTTTGCAATACTGAACAAACTAAGCCTATGAACATGATAGCTCTTTCCTTACAATGCTTCCTTTGACATCCCCACACCTGTCCTGCTGTGGTTTGGCTATGTCCTAGTTTGACTTCAGGACTTTGTACAGAACTACGCAGATCTGAAATTTAACTCTGTAAGTCAGCCAGTTAGCCTGCCCCAGTTTCATAGATGCTGGCAGAAGACAGGATATTCCTAGGTCAGGGACAAAGGTCTTTATTACTCATGGTAATAGCTCAAACAGTTCCAGTATTTTCTCTGGTTCTCTGAGCCCAATCCTCTCATGCAAAGAGGGTCAAGTGACACACGCAATAGATCACCTTACTGGATAGCAACCCTGAGTTTAGAGAAGCTGACTTTTATAATGGCCAGAAAGCATGTCTGTCTTTGCTGCCAAGAGAGACATTATATATTCCAAGACCAAAAGCAAATCTGCCCTTTGCTCTGGAGGGAAACACTGTTATCTCTATCTTCCAAGGCTATTTTTTGTACATTAGTGAAAAGATAGTTGAGAACAAAGGCACTCAGTGTCTCTGCCAGCAAGAGGTTTAGAAATTCAAGAGTGTCATGGGACAATGATATCTTAATAGTCTCCACAGAATTCTTCTATTCTGTTTTTCCTCAAGACAGAGTTATTGACCCTTGTAAGCTCCTCGAAGACAGATTCCCTATATTTTTCGCCACATATCCCAATTCCTAGTATAGTTCCTTGCACATAGTAGGTATTCAAAAACATTTTTGAGCAAATTCGAGAGTCTGGTGTAAATGACATTATTTTTATTCCTACTGTTACTACCATAACCAGTTGGAGAATAAAATTTAAAAATACATCTCGGGGCACCTGGGTGGCTCAGTGGGTTAAAGGCTCTGCCTTCGGCTCAGGTCATGATCCCAGGGTCCTGGGATCGAGCCCCGCATCGGGCTCTCTGCCCAGCAGGTAGCCTGCTTCCCCCTTCTCTCTCTGACTACTTGGGATCTCGCTCTCTCTGTCAAATAAATAAATAAAAATCTTAAAAAAAAAAATACATCTCATTCATATGAGCAACAACTTATAAATACTTCAGCATTGTGCATACTTCATGAAAAATATGCACTAAGTATATATAGAAATCTACAAAATGACTTCAGTGAAATAAAGAAAGATTTTGGTATATAAAGCTACATGCATAAAGATGGAGCAGCACAGGCTTTGAATTGCAATGAGAAAACATGGATTTTATTTGCATCTTTGCAACTTAAAAAGCTACATGCTCTCAGAGAAAAAGGGAAAGTCTTCATAACTTTTTACGCATTTATTCAACAACAATTTGCTGATACCTTAAATAGGTACCAGGTCCTTTTCCAACAGTGATTATCCCTATAAACCAACCTCCATTATTAAGAGTGTTTCCTTAGAGCAAACCTGTAATTGATACAACAAAAGCATTTTTTTTATTTCTAAGCTTAGTGACCATATAGGAAAAATGTTTGTGTCTTCAAATAATATACATATTATTTATAGTATGATATAAGCTATCATATATTACATATATATAATTATGTATATTATATAGATAGTATCCTATATAGTTGTCATTTTACTCTTATAAAGAAGGGACCATTCACAATATAAAATTTAGTATTTGTTTTCAAAGCTAACCAAAGAAGATAGAAAACTCAAAAATGGCATAAATTTGAATTATCTCAGTAAAGGCCAGAACTATATACACCATTTTTCCTTCACTGTGGATACAGCCTCCTGACAAAAAAAGTGGTGACTAATTAATTATTTTACACCACACACCTAAATGATAATGTTCAGTTTTGGTGTAATAACCAGACCCCTGGACAAGACAGTCTCATTACCACTCGCAATAAAATAGCACTTCAGTATTCTGCAAGACTGCCATTACTGTCAAGGATCGTTGGATGGTGTTTACAAATAGTTAACCAGCCTTCCTCACAGCTGTTCAAAACTGAGGGCTCATGAACACTTGTGCAAGCAGAGTAAAATCTTATAAGCACAGATGAGCAGGAAGAGCGGTGGTACACCAAATGCATAACAAATAAGAATTTTAATTCGTCTCATCATGAAAACAATAAGAGATGAAGAAAGAGAGGACAGAGGCCCTGGATGCCCAGAATTAGAGACTTAACTCAGATCAACAGTGCCTGTCAGACTTAATGAAGATTGTTTATAAACACAAATTTGGCATATTTTAGAGCTGAATGTAAGAAATAACTGCTCAAGTGCTATTCTAGTGGTGTGGCTGATGTTCGGGGATATTTTTAATTTAATCATTGCTTTGACAATGGGGGATCTAGGCCACAAGGCATTCAGATACTTGTATAATTAAAGTTGCTCTGGGATACTTCACATGCCATGTTTTAGAAGATGTTTAATACTCTCCTAAGATTTGGTTACTCAATTTTATACTTGTTTGTGAAATATACAGACCAAAATCCTTAGGTGGAAGTATTTTTCTATTTAAACCATTGTAAAAAGAACCAAGTAGCAATATCTCAATGAGTCCAACCTCCTCACTTTAGAGGAAACCGAGACAGAGATCCATTAAAGTCTTTCCCAAAGACCCAAACATGGTTAAGCAGCCCCTCAGGTTTCCTGCTCCTTAATCTAGAGTTATTTCTACCACTCATCATTCTTTCAAAGTGAAATCATTCTGTAAGTTAGAATCTGGGGTGTAACATTCTAGGAAATCAAACTTATCAATAGATATAACATAAACAAACCCAATCTGCATATGCCGCTTCTGAAAAGCAATGGACTTTGATATTTCATAAGTCCCAGTTTCATTTCCTACTGTCATTTGATGGCAGTGGCACATTCATTTTGAGGAAGATTTAGTTAGATGAGATAGGACACTAAAATTTCATCTACATCTTTGTTTTCAGACATGTCATTTAAAATCTAGTTTACTCCCTTCCTAATAAGGAAACTTAGATTTTTTTCAAAATACATAATTGCATTTTTATACATCCTCTTAGGTAAATGTACATTAATTAATGACTTCCGATGTGGTAACATAAAATAATAATTTGGGGAGTTTCAAGCAAATACATATTCATTCAAATATTAGCTTATTTTACAGATTTTTTTTCAGTCCCTGTGCTTATCTTCTCTTATTCCACTGATGGTACAATGCTAAGAATTAATAAGATATTTGTCATAATTAATTTTATTTAATTTTCATTAGCCAGAAAAAAAATTCAATGACTCTCTCTCTGATCCTCAAGCAAGCCTTAAGGTACAGGTAAACTAAACAAACATTTTCTAGTTTGCATTCTTTATAGTACGTGCCGATGCAAAGTTAACTCTAACCCCTTTAATACACTGTCTTGGTGTAGTACATTCTTTAATACTCTACATATGGTCACTATTTTAATATCTTAAGAGTCTGAGTTCACGAAAATATTATTTGCCTTCGTAACACCTACAGAACAAAGTCTAAATTTATAAGAAATCTTTTAAAATACTCATGGTTTTGCTTCACATAATGTTGTTCTCGTTATTCTCCAGAAAAAAACATTTCATTCCACATAGGTAATTCACTCCTCACATTTAGATCATGCATTTTTTCAACAAATACTTATTGAAACAACATTGCTATATATAACGTAACAAGTGTAGTAACAACTAAGTTATGTAAAATAACTTTGTAATCAATTAAACAAATATTAAAAATATCAGTTATTAATACAGTATGTTAAGTACAGTATATGCAAGTTATTTAATGGAGGACACTGTGGGAAATGTATGACTATGATATAATTTCTGCCTGAAATAATTTCAATGCCCAGTGAAAACATTAACATTCTAATGTGGAACCATAAATAAATAAATATTTTAAAATGTAGTTAAATCAATAACTTAATTTTTATTATTTATTTTTCTAGTGGTACAGCCTTTCTATGCCCTACTCCCATCTCTTATTACAGAGTTCCCTACCTATATAATGCTAACAGTAATCAAAAGAAAATTGAAGTAGCTGTATAATTCCAGACAATGTGGGCTTAGAACAAGGATTACCACAGCACTGCATAAAGAAAAGGAATCACGTCTCCAGAATGACATAACAATGCTAAATGTATATGCACCTAACAACAGAGCATCAAAATATATGAGATAAAAATAGAACACAAGAAGAAATTTTAAAAATCCACTAAGATAGCTGGAGATTTCAATGCCTCTCAGTAATTTACAAGCAAACCAAAAATCAGTAAACAAAGTTAGCCAGAAAATCAGCAAATTTATAGATAACCAGAGAAGCACTACTAATCAGCTGGATCTAATTGATATTTATAGAATAGTCAATCTAACAACAGCAAAATATATACTCTTCTGAAGCTCATATGAAACATTCACCAACATAGAGTACACAGAACAGATTATAACAAATTAAAAGGAATACACATCACATAAAATTTGGTTTTACACAAGAGAATCAAATTAGAATCAATAACAAAAAGATGATTGGAAAATCCCCAAATATTAACCCAGTTTTCAATAATACATGGCTCAAGAAAAACTCAAGAAAAATTTTATTTTTTTAAAGATTTTATTTATTTATTTGACAGAGAGAGAGAGAGAGAGCATAAGCAGGGGAGCTGCAGGCAGAGGGTGAGAGAGAGAAGCAGACTCCCTGCGGAGAGGCAGCCCAATGCAGGACTTGATCTTAGGACCCCAGGATCGTGACCTGAACTGAAGGCAGATGCTTAACTGACTGAGCCACCCAGGTGCCCCTCAAGAGAAATTTTATAAAAATATTTTGAACTAGGTGAAAATGAAAATACAACTTATAAAAATTTGTGGGATACAATAAAAACAGTGTTGAGAGGGAAACTTATACATTAGATGCATACATTAGAAAAACTGCAGGTCTAAAATCAACAATTGAAGCTTCCATCTTAGTAAAAAAAGAGAAATAAGTACAATGTATGCCTAAATCAAGCAGAAGAAAAAATAATAAAAATTAGAGCAGAAATATATGAAATTAAAAGGAGGAAAACAATAGGGAAAATGAAACCAAAAGCTGAATATTTGAAAATATCAATAAAATTGATGATCTCCTAGCTTGACTAACCAACAAAAAGTGAGAAATAAAAATTATGTACATAACAAACGAAAAAAAAGTCATCATTACTGATCCTGTGGACATTCAAAGTATAATGAGGGAATACTATCAACAACTCTATGTTCACAAATTTGGTAAGATAGATGAAATAGACAAATTCCTTGAAAGACATAGAATATAAAATTCACAGAAGGAAAGTAACCCTATATCTATTAAAGAAATTTTATCAGTAATTATTAATCTTCCAAAAAAGAAAACACCAGGGCCAGAAGGTTTCACAGGTAAATTCTACCACAAATTTAAGGAATAAATAATATAATTTTTTTTCACAATTTCTTTCAGAATATAGTAGCTATAGAGAATCTTTCTGCACTTATTCTTATGAGTTCAGCATTACTCTAATACCTAAACCAGATAAAAACATTATAAGAAAACAAAACTACACAATAATAGCTCATGAACACAGACATAACAATTTTCAACAATATATTACTAAATAGAAGCCATAAAGAACTACACACCACAAAAAAAAGGAATTCATTCCAGGTATACAATTCTGGTCCAACATTCAGAAATCAGTCAATCGATAGGAAAAAAGAAGAAAAGTCCCATGTTCCATCAGTTATCACAGAAAAAGTTGTGCAAATCCAGTACCCATTCATAATGAAAACTCTCAATAAACTAGGAAGAAAGAGGATTTCTTTAGCTTGATAAAGAACATCTACAAAAAAACTAAAGCCAATGTAATAGTTAATAATGAAAAACTAGACTTTTTTTTTTTTGCCTAAGATTCGAAATATAGCATTACTCCAATTCAACATGGTATTAGAAGTTCTAGCTTGTACAATACAACAAAAATAGAAGGCGACGGGCAAGTATATTTGATAAAGAAAAAATATATAAGTATTAGTAAGATGTTAATTACTTTCATCCTGAGCTATAGATTCAACACAATGCCAATCAAAATCCTCACATGCTTTTTTGTAGATATCGACAAACTGATACTGAATTTTTTTTTAAACTTTTTTTTTTAAGATTTTATTTATTTATTTTGACATACAGAGAGAGAGAGAGTACAAGTAGGCAGAGCAGCAGGCAGAGGGAGAGGAAGGCTCTCACTGAGTAGGGAGCCCGATATGGGGCTCGATCCCAGGACCCTGGGATCATGACCTGAGCTGAAGGCAGCTGCTTAACCAACTGAGCCTCTCAGGTGCCCTGATACTAACAATTTATGTGGAAATCAGAAGACACAGAATAGCCAACAAAACACTGAACAAGAATAAAGTTGAGGAATTATCACTACCCAATTTCAAGATTTGCTATTAACCTATAATGATCAAGGCAATGTGATATTGGTGGAAGAAAAGCCACATAGATTAATGAAATAGAATGCAGGACTCAGATATAGTCCATACAGAGATAACCAACTGAATTTTAACAAAGGTGCAAAGGTAATTCAACAGAGGGAGAATAATCTTTTTAGTAATTAGTTCTGGAATAATTAGTCATACAAATACAAAACAAACACACACACACTACCAGATCTTACACATTAAAGACTAAATAAATCACAGACCTAAATGTAAATTGCAAATTATAAACCTTGAAGAAACCATAGGAGAAAATCAATGTTTCCTAGTTTGGGTAATGAAATTTTAGATACTCATTACAAAAAGTATGAGCCATGAAAGAAAAAGTTACAAAGTTGACTTTATTATAATTAAAAGCTTCTGTTCTGAAAAAGACACTGTTAAGAAAATGCAGAGATAAGCCACAGAGTGGAAGAAAATATTTGAAAAACATATATTTAATAAAGGACTTCTGTCTAAAAATATACAAAGAACTTTTAAAAATCAGCAAAAGGAAAACAAACCACTCAGTTCAGAAATGAGCAGAAGATCTGAACATATCCCTCACCAAAGAGGATATCCAGATGAAAATAAGCATATAATAAGAGGCTCGACTTCATTTGTCATTAGGAAGACAGGGTGGGAATATGTGAAGCACAGAAGATTCTTATGGTGGTCAAATTGTTCCCTGTGATACCATATAATGGTGAATACAAAACACTAGGCACTTGTCAAAACTCACACAACTTTATAGCATGAAATCTACGACTTAATGCCTGCAGATTTAAAAAAGACAACTTTATGAGGTTGAAGAATTCCAAGATGGAATGCATACTATGATGAACCCTAAATGCATTACAAACGTGTGAGATAACCTCAGTGAATGGAGTGGGTGAATAAATTGCTGACCTAAACCATTTTGAAATGAGTTCAGTCTATAAGACTAAAGTCAAAAGAAAATATAATCTAGTTAATAAAATTGTTTCATGCAGGGGTCTGAGTTAACAATTCTGAAGGCCCTGTACACGCACACTAGAATCTGACAAGCAAATAAGTATATGAAGGACTGGTGGGAGCGAAGTGTCTCAGTATTGGAATGAGAGGTTTCAAATAAGCTAAGGGAGAAGGCTAGAGCAATCCTTACGGTGATGTATTAGTTGGAAACATCAGTGTAAACTCATGTTTAGCTTGATATAAGTACAAATGATTACATATGAAAATATTTATAGGTTTGTGTATATACATGAGGTAGTATGCACACATACCTCCAGCTCTGCCAGCTGAGTCTGGAAGCAACAACATCTCACTAATAGCAAATACACAAGTACACCTAGTACTCAGCCCTAGGTGTCTTTCTTTTTTTTTTTCTTTCCAAATATGTTTATTTTTTCAGTGTTACAAGATTAATTGTTCATGCACCACACCCAGTGCTCCATGCAATAC